>JANVCC010010406.1:27843596-27886681 GCA_025345505.1 Todiramphus chloris collaris | reverse complement strand
TGGTCTAAGGAAGTGTTTAAAGAAAGTATTTGAAACCTAAAACACAGCAGTCTGGTCCACTGTAACTGAATTCTACTCTTATTCCATCTACATTCAACTGACAGCAATTTTCTTTCTTCTTTTGCAGACCTATAGTCTATCTAGTATTGGCAGATGACAATCTCAGCTGTGAAATTCCTCACTTTTTGAGTATCACACAAATCCCCTAGCTCACTTTTTGATGCTATTAAATTGAAATTCAGTTAGAGCAGGAAACGTTTCCCTAACTGAGACATGTCTTTTTTTCCTCTTTGCAAAGTCTGATATAGTAATTAATAGATAATTGATAAAACATCCCACTCTCACTGTCCTTCCCTGGACCCATGAAGTGCTGCAACATGAACATCACTCAGGTAGTGACATTATGCTTGTGCTTCTTCGCCCTCTGATGCACAGCCCTCCCCAGGACAATATTCCAAGCTGGGTTCTCAGATTTGCAGTCCTCAGATCTCACCCCAGTTCCTGGTTTTCTTTCTTCTCAGATAAACTATTGTGTGTCCATCTAGACCTGCCATCTCTCCACTCTGTCCGTCTCTCAAATTGTCTTTGAAGACACATGCATAGTCATACTGTTGTCAGTAGGGCTAGTTCAAAACAAATTCTCCTGTATTAGTGTTCCAAAGTGGTTTGGAGCTGATTTTCATTTATGGTACAGCTCAGTGCAAGCCAGAAGCAACATGCTCTTGTGTAAACAGTCATACAGTTGTACAGATACAAGGTTGCTAATGTGTTTATCTGCATGGGCCTCAAGCATCCTGTGGGAAGACCTCAGCTGGGCAGCAGCCAGCAACGGCACCAGCAATGGGAATTGGATGTAGTCAAGAGGGCAGCAGTGGAAATGATGTGAGGTATTTTCCCTCCTGCCATCACTTCAAGTGCAACCAGGTAGTGGAGCCTGGGCACAATTTAATGCTTCCAGTGCACACCAGGGCTTGCTCTATTTCCCTGCAACCAAGTTTCTGAGGAGCAATCCTTCTCTGGTAGCCTGCATTGAAACCCGTGACTTTGTTCTGTGGGCTTTAGGGGGATTTGTCATCACACCCACATAAAATCCCAAAATGACAGAGGAACAAAAGGACACAAACAGCAAGAGCATTCTCATGCCTCCGTTCCAAGCATGCAGTTCCTATTCACAGCTCTGGATCTGAAAGCTCCCTGGCAGACGTCCTTTTCACATTTTACACACACTGATTATGGGTGGCTGTGGGGGTGTGTGTGTGTGTTACTGCTGATACCCAGTGAGAGACCATTTTTGTTGGATGAGAGAAGCCTGATGAACTGATATTTTGGAAGCCATAATGTGATGTTAGCCAAACACTAACATTATTTTTCTTCTCCCACATATTGCTGGGAGCCAGAAAACAAGGCAGCTGCCTGATGCTGTGGTAACTCCGACAGGCAGGCACCACAGCATTCACAGCCTACCATCAGCTCTAACCAGCTCGGAGGTAGTAACAAGCATACATAATTCACACTTATGTCTCAAGAACAAATTGAGACTGGCAGTTTTGAGGCTTTCAGCAAAATTCCCTTGCGGCCCTTGGTTTATTTGATGAATTAGAGATATGCTCAAAGAAAAAGCATCAGCTTAGCATGAGATCTGTAAGAAACACCAAGGGCCTTGGATATGTATTTCAGGGTTAAAGCTTTTCATCAAAATTGAAACATCACAGAATGACTCTAGGGATGGGTGGCATGGGTGGAATGACCTGTCTCTTTCCTAACTAATTTTTTTTTTTTTTTTTTCTACCTTTAGGTCAGCCAGGTATGTTTTGGTTACACAGGGTTACACAGTAATGTTTCTGGAGTGATTTACTTGGAGCATCTAGAGATTCCATCTATTGTTTTCTCTTCTTCTTACCTAACAAAATGTTTGAATAACAAACAAACTAAGTAATTTACCCCACAACTGCTGCTGCATGTGGCTCACCTGGTGTTTATAGTGCTGTCACGATTCTATTGTGTCATTTCTGGGCAGAATATTTTCAGAAATTAGACAAGAGGAAGCAATTTGGTGAGGTTTCTTTCTCCCAAGACCTCAAAGATTGGAGCACAGCTTTTTAATACCTTTAAAAAGATAATTTCTACATATCAATCATGCCGACATTTCTTTCTAGCAGAGAGTTTTAGTAGTCCATGAGGTTCCAGTTTGTCATTAATTTTTTTTTTTTTTTTTTAATCTTTCTTCAGAAGACAAACTTAGTTAATTCAGAAATAGTTGTGGGTAGTACTGAACTACATTTCCAAAAGAACATCTTACCTAAGACTATCAACTGAAAATGTGAACACAAGAAATTGTCTTATCTTCACTTTTTTAGTAGCACATTTTGGAAAGCAAAAAAATAATAAGTCCCAAATGGTGACACTAATAAATGGGGTATGAAACAGCTGGACAGCATATTTTGGGGCAGATTTTTCTGCACACTTCTGCATTCAGAGCTCTGAGCAGACACAGTTAGCCAGAGCCTCCACTCTTACAAATCAGCCTGGTTCCTGCCAAATCAACAGAGCTGTCCCATGACACCTGAGAAGAGGTTGGATATCTAATAAACATATATTTCAATTATGACCTTATTGTATGCTCTGAATTCTAAAGGACAGGAGAAACATTTCTGGTGGGGGGAAAAAAAAAAAAAAAAAGTTATTGTAGAATGGAATAGAAACATCTTCCAAATTCTCAGTTCTAAGAGTCCTTCCTTCAGGCTGGACTTCTGTGTCTTGTGCCTGTGCCATGCAACTAACTGTAGTGGAGGCAGCTGTGTCAGTGTTCCTTCCTTAGAAATCTTTTGGGGCTACTTTGCCCCATTTGCTACTTTGATGTGTTATGAGAAGGGGGCTGTCTGTTCCCTGCAGCACTGTCGTGTAGTTACACAACATAACTGACTTTCAAAGAGACACATCAGGTTTAATCAGGCCTACAGTGGCAGGGACAGAAAGATTCAAAGAATGGTTTGTTCAATTCAAATTAAGCCATTTCTGTACAGAGGGACTACTCCTGGGTGAAGTATCTACAAACGTTATTGAGTCTATCTTCACAAAGAGGCATGCAGCACGTGCAGGTTGGGAGTGGGAAGGACATGAAGCAGATCCTTGGACGCATGCATGCAGACCTGAGCCTGAGGACTGTGTTTCCTTCCTGCATGTTGCAGCCAGGAGCTGAAGGAGTACAGTGACATTCCAGATTTGTTCACAGGGATTTAGAAATCAAGGTGAAACCTAGCAACCATGTTTCTTAGTCTAAGTGCCAAATGCTTTTTCATTGTTTTCCTTTAGCAAAAACATCTTTTAAAACATTTTTACATTTCCATTTAGACATTGACCTTTCATATTCTCAAGCCCTTGGAAAGGCTTGCACTGCCTTGGCTGAGGGTTGGATCATGCCTTTAACAATGCACCAGTAAGGAAAAATTTGGGGGAAAAGGAAAGTATAGTCAGACACAGGAAATAATTTCAAGTTTTGTTGGACTTTGAATTTATATAATAATATATTAAAAAACCAGCTTCAAAAGCAGATGTTTTTTCCCTTTTCACAGCTAGGGATTTTCACAGTCTCAGAGAAGGCAGCATTGCGGGATGGCAATGGCAATGCTGACGCCAGGGTCCCCCTAACATGTCCAAGTCCACCACTAAACCATGTCCCTCAGTGCCACATCTACACATCTTTTAAATACCTTCAGGGATTGTGACTCGGACAATTCCCTGGGCAAGCTGTTCCAGTGCTTGACAACCCTTTCTGTGAAGAAGTTTTCCTAATATCCAGCCTAAACCTACCCTCTCACAACTTGAAGCCATACATGTACATATATATGTGAAAGACTTAGTGAAAAATGAAAACTGATAATGGTAGAGGGCTGGAACATGCTATTTACCTACTTGCACTACTCATACACCGCTCGTGTTTAGTAGGGAACATTCTTCTCTGATAACAAGTTCAACAGAGGTTTAAGGAGGACTTATTTTCTTTTCCCACTGCAGGTAAAATATATGACTTCATCTGTCCTCTATCCCAGACCTCAGAGCAATGGGATACTCTGGGGCAAGTTAGCTGCTTGATCTCCCCATCCTTTGGGCAATGAAGTCACCCCTAGAGCAGCGTGGTTCATATAACTGGAACACCTTGATATAAACACAGCATGGGCTTTTAGATGGATGTGAATACCACATCCATCCTTAACAAGGGACACACAAAAGTCAGTCATATGGACCTCAGACTCAGAGAAACTGTAGTTACTCACTGGTTTACAATAATATTTGTATTGACAGAATGAATAGAAGGCCTAAATGGCTGTATGTGATTTCCTGGTTATTGATATATTAAATGTCTGTTTGCTGGGGTATGTAGCCATTGTCATCTTCAACAGATGGAAGTGTCCCTGTTCTGAAAGCTGAAAAACAGTACTTTGTACTATTTATAGTACAAGGAATGCCATGGTTTCTAAATCCACTGAACCACCTAAGTAATACTCTTTATTTAAGAATCTAAAAAATTTTCCACTTTAATAGATACATGAAGTGAAAATCTGAGACATAGCAGCAGGCATTACATTTGTAGCTAATTAAGGAAAACTGGATTGACCCCAGATGTGGATTGTGCAAAAGGATTACTGGTGTTCTTTAGAAGCTGATAATTTTGAAAACATTTCCTTGTGCTTGTTCACTTTTTCCAGTAAACCAAGATAAAAATTTTCTGAAAGAAGGAAAATAGGTTTTGCAAAGTAAAGCTGTCAATGGAAATTATTTCCATCATTTCAAATTGACACGTGTGATAGTTAAATATTGAGTCACAGCCATTCTTTCAAAACTTGCTGTTTAGTTGTAATCCAAACTGTAAGTACTGCAAATAGTTTTCAAGCATGGAGTGACATTAAAGGTGGAACTCCACACAATAATTCCCAATGGAAAAATCTGTGAAATGGTGATATTTCATTTTTATTGGGGAAAATCAGGAAACATAATTAGCACTAATTGTTAGAGCTAAGAATGTGCCAGTTTTAATTCCACCAAGTTGTTGAAGCGAATGAAGCTGTTTGTTAAGTAAGAAGCCAGTGAACCTGAGGAAAGGAGACAGAGTCAGGCTTCCTAGAAGCAAAAGAATGCCAATGCTATGCTAGGACCTTTGATACAACATCAAGAAATACAAAAGATGTTGCACAAACAAAGAATACTTCAAAATCTCCTTTTGGAGGAAAATTTATGTTAACATTTTTTTAATAGGTGATCAAATTGCCATCAGAATATTGGAGTGGAAACAGAAAAAGAAAAAATGTAAGCAATTGGGAAATGTATTTATGGGTTATTTTTGGAGGGAAACTTGCGCATTTGCTTGATTTTACAAATCTGAGAAGTAGTTTGGCAGCATCCATAGCAGCTTCTGCTTTCTTTCTTTTCCTCTCTCCTTTTTTAAAGTCTGTGTATCCTAGAATTAAATACTAGCAATTCAGCATAACTGAGACTTAGAATTGAGTAAGAAATTTTCCAAGCAGAAATATTGCCATCCTGCAATGCAATCATTACAAATTGATATGATTTTTTAAAACAATATGCCCCTCTTGGGTTTTTGTAATTACTTGTTGAATTACTTTTCTCTATTTATTATAATTACATTGCCAAATAGTGCACCATAAGTATAAAACAAATTTTTATATGAAACAGATGGAATTTTCCATTTCCACTCTGCCATGGTGAACTAAGTTGGGCTCTCTTACATTTTCTCTTTCTGTTCCTAAAGACGGATGATTACTGTCCTATGAACACAAGAGAGTTTTCATACTCTGTGACTTTCTCTGGCTGCTGTCCCTGGCAGCAAAGCCCAGATAGACATTTGCAATTCTCATTCCCATAAGTCACCTCCACTCCATAAAAGTCTGAAGACACCCCTGCAGCACTTCATATCCGTTCCCATGTTGTATCTGTGATCACCTTCTAACAAAGAGAATAACCAGATATGCGACTGGTGGGTGCCTAGCACAGAATCGGCCCCATATGCCAGGGCATTATGAAGACAAGTGAGACATTGGAATGGACCGCCATGGGGCAGTAGATGCTCCTTCACAGCTTGTTGCAGTGCAGACACCGTTGCCTGAGCAGCCTCTGCCTGAAAGAGTTTGCAAGGAGCAAATATCAAGATATTTGCATGCAGACAGACCATGAGTGCAGGGCAGCAATAACTTGCTAGCAGTCTCAACATCCGCAAAGCTCAATTGCTGTCTGTTTCTTGGATGCACCAAGGAAAAGGGTGGTGTTAAATGAAACAAGGCTGTTTTGAGGGTGTTTCCCACAAGTTATTTTTGAGCAAGAGAACAGCATCATGACAGAAACCACACAGGCATTTGTTGATCACTTACGGGAGTGATGAAAACCCAGTCATCTGGGAGATTTTCAGCTAGTTCTGCACAAGATGAACATACAGTCAGACTGGATCTTGGAGAAGTAGGCTGGTGAATAACAGTGTCTTTAGTTCCAGTTTAGCTTCCTTTAGTATTTTTATGTAGAGGAACAACAGCAGACATGAAGAATGAAAGTTGTACACTGTGGACATTTGTTAAGATTCAAAGCAAAATTACGCCGCATTAGAAGATTTGTTGGCAAAAGGAACCTTACAATGTCATCTAAAGTCAAAACACATGCATATGACAAAAAAAAAACAAATCTGTCAGTATAATAAATAATTATCTATTTAATTAACAGGACTGACCTGTGCTTAATCAGAGTGAGTGTGGATGGAAGAACTGGAGCTGTAATGGGCCGTATGTCATTTGTGAGCATAACTATTGCCCTCACTGTGCTGAACTCGCAGAACTGCATATACAAAATATCATTAGAGAAAATAGGGAAACTCAATATTCATTAGTCTGATATGGAGCTCTTACCTTATCCACAGGCATATGCTGCTTTTCCTTGTATTCAGAAATCATCTGCTCTGTTCTTTGGTTAAATTTTGGCCTCAGAAAAAAACAGCCTTTATTTTTTCAGTTAAATATTCACAAACATAAAAATACATGAGGGAGAATGTATTGTGATATATGTGTATGAGGTCAAGAAATAAGTCTGTCTATAAAGGTATTATTCCATTATGATCATATTATTAAAAACTTGATTATAAGTTTTCTAGCCTATTTTCATTGCTTGCAGGGACAGAAGCTTTAAAAGCAATTAGCAGCAGAGGATGTTAAAGGTAAGGCTGATTTAAACACCTTTCCATTTCAATAATTTACAGTAGTATTAGCAGCTCAGCCAAAGATATTTCTAGGAATGCACAAGGAAAAATTCTGCTCTGATATCCATTCTTGCAATACTAGAATTTAGCTCACTGTTTTTACTTCGGCATCTCTAGAGACTGAGGTTGCAGCATCAGCAAGTGACTCTTTCCTGTATAGAGCTCTTAAAAAACTGTGTACCTCTTGACACTAATTTCCACTGTGTTATTTCAGGACAGTGAAATAAATATTCTTAACTGGAATGAGCTTTTTCAAACATTTTTGTGTACATGGCTTCATCACAGGTATTAAATATTTCTTCGTAGTCTTTCATTTCCTCAGTCAGACAGATCTCTGTAGTAAAACAAACCCATGTTTTGCCTGTGGCTGCAATGATATCCACATAAATCCTACAAAATGCAATGTAGTGATGGATACAGTTCTAAAGGATTTGGGGTCTCCTAGTCTTTAGTCTCAAGCTTGTGCTGGGAATACATCAATACGTGTATCAAGGTGCCCTTTAAGTGGTGTGCTGGAGCTGTCCAGGATGTCCTGCTCTGGATGTGAGTCACATGACTTTCACAGAACTGTTCTTGACTACAGTTCTCTACACCAGGAGACCCATCAATGCTGTACTTGTTTTCACAGCCCCGAAGCCCCAGCTACTGCCCTTGTCCTCCTCCCACCATCTGTGTACCTCAGCCCTGCCATCCCCTCCACCTACCACTTGTCTGCAGTAAGTCCCCTTCAAAGCATCACCAGGACCAGGCCCCATGACTTCTTCTTGGACCTTGACAAAATGTAAATTTTGGATGGTTTCAACTCAAAACCAGGTATCTGAACAGATTTGCTTGAAAACAGGCCCAGTTTCATTCAAACCCTGTTACAAACTTCAACAAACAGAGTCTAAGTTTTGACTTTCTTGTGAAACTTGAAACCACATGTGTTCCACATAGTTTAGGTTTTTGTTGTGAATATCTTACACAGCTCTATGGGAATAGCCTTTTCTTGTGGGTTTTTAGCATTTCCTCTCCCAGCCAGAACCATAAAAAGCAAAGGCTGGAAAATATGAAAGCTACAATTATGTGGAAAAAAGAAGGACTTAACTTTTTTAACCTCAGACAACGTTTGTGTTCATTTAGAGCGTGGAGTGAAGGTTTGAATTAATTTGTGTTTTATTTTAACTGTTAGCTTTAATTAGGTACACTCAGGAGAAATCACTTCCCCTCTAGTATATAAAGTCATGGAGCTCACAACACATGGAAATTATAAACACTTTGGAGTGACTTGGGAGATGGGTGTTGGCTTTGCAGCAGCAGAAGAGCAAATATTTACAGTACATTAGGCTTCGCTTCACTTCTAAATTATTATCTTCCCCTTTAGCATAATCTATTTTCCAAAGACAGATTGTTACTCGTGCTAGTGCCCTCCTCATCCATTTTGTGGCAGCCACTTTTTTTCATCATTTCTATATTGAAATTTCTTGCTCTATCTCTCCACAGAGTCAAATGAAAACTGAGGAAACCCTTAATTTGGAATCTTTTTGTCCCTGAATCCCTGTGGTCTCAGACAAATTACTACACTTCTCTTTTTTTATTTTCAAAATAAAAATAAATACTTAACTTCCCAACAGACATGTTAATAAATTTACATCCATGAGAAGACTTTAAAATAGAAAGTAATATATAACATTAATTAGTGGCATTACAATTGCTTATTCCAAAAGCCCAAGATTACTTTACAGGTTACTTTAAATTGGTGCTAAAATATTACCATCTTTGGTCTCACAGGGCTCAGTTATAGGAAGTTAAATAAAATGAAAGCAACACTATGGCATAAAAGGGAAGTGTCGCTGGGTGTCATTGTAGAGACGGACACAACACACACAGAAATATGATCAAAAAGCTTCAAAGCCAAGAGCTAAAAAGCCACTTTATTGTACTAACAAGCCTTTTTTATATCTTTCTTAAGAATGTGTGTATATATACGATTGGTTCAAACAAAGACCATTACTTCATACTTGGATACTTCTTTCTCTCTGCTGTAACTTCGATAAGCTTTCTCTAATTGCCATCTGGCAGTTCTTCTCGGGACTCTTCAGCGTCTTCAAGGGTACACATTTATGTGCTTAAGGTCAATATCAAGCTTACATTCTGATCCCTCAGACCAGCCAAGTTCTCCCGTATTTTCCCCTTCTTGTATTTGTGCTACAAAAATTGCCTGTGCCATCTGCTGCAGGGCCCTTTGCAACAGAGAGGCAAGACATGGCAACATCAATAACACAATCACAACAACAACCAATATTAACAACCCCGTCTTCATCAATGACATTAGCCATCCAATAATACCCCATCCCTTAAGCCAGTCATCTAGCCCAAAAAAACCACTGTCTTGTCGTAGTCTTTCTGTCCTGTCAATTAAATCTTGAATGCTCCGATGTATGGAGCATGAATGGTCATTTCGGTTCATGCAACACATCCCATCAAAGTCCTGACACACATGCCGATGTTCTCTGGAGACACAAGTATAACCCCTGTCCCAAGTAACTAGGTTATAAGGCTGAGACCATTGTCTGTCTGTAAATCCTTAACAGGCAGTTCCCTGTACCTCCTGAGGTGAAGAAAAAGCGACAAAATATTTCCCAATTGGAGGGATCAAGCCTTGCTCAGGCATGGTTAAAAAGTTTAATATGTAAATGGCCTTTGCCAGCTGAGCCTCTGGGGGCTCCCCCTCCATTGCCTCTTTTTGGTTTTGAAGCAGGCGTTTTGGGGTACCATGGGCACATTCAACAATTGCCTTTCCCACAGGGGAATGTGAGATGACAGTAACATGTTGAATCCCCCATCTATATAGAAATTCCCAAACCGGTTTGGAAACATATGCAGGACTGTTATTGGTTTCTACTGTTCTAGGAATACCCAGAACGGAAAACGTCTTTTGCCAGTGTCGAATGACATCTCTGGCTTTTTCCCCTGTGTGTGCCGAGGCAACTATTGCATGTGGAAAAGAATCAATGGAAACATGTACGTACCTTAACATTCTGAATCCTGCAATGTGTGTAACGTCTGTTTGCCAGATTTGTAACGCTTGTAACCCCCTGGGGTTCACCCCATAATAACACGGCACTTGCTGTCCCTGACAATCAGGACATGATGCTACAATGGCTCTTGCCTCTGTAGCTGTAAGAATAAATTGGTTTTGTAATGCTCTGGGACCTTGATGAAAAAATGGATGTGATGATTGGGTTTGTTGAAGAGTATTTGGCACCAGACTGATAATGGCTATAGACACAAGCCTGTCAACGAAGGCATTCCTTTCTGCTAAAAATCCTGGTAGAGTACTGTGACTACGAATGTGCAGCACATAATAGGGATTAACACATTTTTGGATCAATTCCCACTAAAACCATAACAAATTAAACAAGTTTTCATTATTCACCTGTTTGATGATTGCTCTTTCTAACTGCTGAACCTGTAACATAAGAGAATCTGTAACCAAATTAAAGGATTCTGTAAATCTGTGGATGGCCTTGGTTACTGCCCTAAATTCCACAATTTGTGCTGACCCTTGCTTCTCTGTGACAATATTGTGCCACTCACCATTCATGAATCATGTAACCGCTGCCTTTCCTGTTTTTCCGGATCCATCTGTGAACACAGTTAGCCCTTTAGCTGGCTCCAAGGAATGTAATAATTTTTTCCCAATCAAAATTTCTCACGCCAGTTTCAGCATTGGGTGTCTGGGGAGGTGACAATTTATTTCCCTTCGAAAATCCACCAGTGCGGATTGTAGTGCCATGTTATTTGACAGACACCACTCCAAATATTCATATTGAATTGGAATAACAGTGGTTGCTGGATCCTGTCCCAAAAGTTCAAGACAACGTGTCTGTGTTTTAATTATCAAGTGATCCACCATTTCAGAAACGCTTGGTGCAGTCTTCTTGAATCGATAGGGTAAAAACATCCATTCCAGCACATACAAAGGATCTGCCCAGTTTTAATTCCATTGACAAAGTAATGCCTACGGAATCATGTGATCCATTAAAACAAAAACTTGCACAACTTCTGTTAGTTCCAGGTGATAAACATATGCTCTGTACTGCTCTTTCTACTTCACTGAGTACCTGATGTGCCTCCTTGGTTAACTGTCTCAGTGCACAAATATTGGAATCCCCTTTCAATAATTTCATTAGGGGACTCAATTGAGAAGATGTCAATCCTAAATAGGGTCTAACCCAATTAATTGCTCCCATTAGCTTTTGGATATCATTGTGATTTTTCACTCCCCTATTCAGTGCTACTGGCTGTGGAGCTACAGTCTGATCCAATACTTTTGCACCTAGGTATAACCAAGGACTTGTATGTTGAACCTTTTCTGGAGCCACAACCAACCCATATTTTTTAAGGTGACAGAATCCTGATCATTCCATGTCATCCAGCTGGGTTGGGTCAAAGA
Organism: Todiramphus chloris collaris; assembly: GCA_025345505.1. Taxonomy (NCBI): domain Eukaryota; kingdom Metazoa; phylum Chordata; class Aves; order Coraciiformes; family Alcedinidae; genus Todiramphus; species Todiramphus chloris. Next base: position 27,874,988 of record JANVCC010010406.1, on the reverse strand, counting down.
CTGCCAGAAGGATATCATCCATATAGTGATAACAATGAGTCAGAGTATTGTTCTCGCAACCCTGAGAGTGCCTGAGCTACAAACCATTGGCAAATTGTTGTAGATTTTTTCATGCCTTGAGGTAACACTTCCCACTGATAGTGTTTCACAGGCTCTGCCTGGTTGATGACAGGAACTGAAAAAGCAAATTTGTCATTATCTTGTTCTGCTAACAGAATGATAAAAACCCAATCTTTCAAATCAATGATTAAAATATTCCACCCTGCTGGGATAATAGTAGGTGACAGTAGTCCTGGTTGCAATGCAGCCATACTAGCCATAATGGCATTGATTTGTTGTAAATCATGTAACAACTGCCATTTTCTTGATTTCTTTTTTTATTACAAACACAGGTGTGTTCCAGGGAATGTGAGAGGGTTCAATATGAACAGCGTCTAGTTGTTCCTTTACCAAGCTCTGTAGGGCGTTCAGCTTTTCTGGGTTGAGGGGCCACTGGTCTACCCAAATAGGTGTATCCGTCAGTCATGTTATAGCCAAGGTAAGTTGTCACACGCTCCCAAGCACAGTGGCCCCTGTTAAAAATCCATTGTAATCCTCACACCCCACGCTCTCAGGACATCTCTTCCCCATAAATTCAGAGGAGCAGCAGCAACATACAGTTGTATTGTTGCAACCTGTCCTTCAGGATTCCAAATTGTTACAGGTTTAGCTGCCATTAAACTTTGGGTTACGCCTCCCAGCCCCAATCCCCCAACATCCATCATAACAACTGGCCGGCTCTGAGGCCAATGGAGTTGAGAGACTATGGAAGCTATCAGCTCCCATGTCTAATAGTCCAGATACCTTCACCTGTGAGGGGGAGGCACCATCCATCACAAGGATGCAAGTCATTTGAGGCCGTTTATCTGTGATGTTTTGTGCCCAGAGAACTTGAGGGACACCTGTAGAGCCAAATCCTCCATCTTCTCGCTCTGTTGGATGGGATCTGGGAACACAGCTCTTAAAAGGGACAAGTTGAGGAATACAAGTACCTTTTGGAATTGTCAAGGTTGGCATTGGAGTAGAAACCATTGCATTTATCTGTCCAGTATAATCAGTATCAATAACACCAACATGTACTTTGATACCTGGTAAGGTAGCACTTGAACACCTATTAATAATGCACTGAGGACCCTGCCAATTGGTCCGTGAGCTGCAAGGGGCACTTTTTGCACAGAATACAATGACATAGTTACTTGTTCTGTGGTGGATACGTCCATCCTTGCTGCCCCCATGGTTTGTCCTGCGAGTTGTTCACAGAGGATAGGTTTGATGGAACCTGCTGGGGCATTGAAGGGAATACTTGTGTCGGCATGAGTCCCTTCATGCTCAATTTCCAGTTTCCCGACAATAATTGCCCATTAATATGGTATTTAGATTTACACCGTGTAGCAAAATGTCCCATTTTTCCACATCGGTGACAAGCTGCTACCACGGAACCAGATGCCTACATTCTTTTTCTGTTAGGACAGTTGGCCTTTAAATGTCCTGTCTGACCGCAACTGTAACATTTTTGACCTTTTACTCAGACAGCTGCCATAGCATTGGCTAAGGCTGTCATTTTACGTTCCACTGATCCAAACTTAGCACAAGCAGTAACCATGACATTCAGGTTGGATCCCCTGGCAATGCCTCAATTATCTTTTGACAATCTTCATTAGCATTATCCTTAGCTAACTGTGTTGTTAACATCAATCTTAAATTGGCATCATAAACCTGTTTCTCTATGGCTGATTGTAATTTCTCCACAAATGGCAGAAATGGTTGTTTTGGCCCTTGTCATATAGATGTATACCTTGGTTTAGGTTCCGCCAATTCGGACGTTCACATCAGCGCTTCAACAGGGACCTGCTTAGCCTGTTCCAACCCCAGGGGGTGCAACCTAGCTTGTAACTGCGGATTGGCAAATGCTCCGGTTCCCGTTAACACATCCGCCCCTTGGCCAAATCGGGGACCATCTTGCGGGTGTTGCAGGTTACACAGCCCCACATTACTAGATTTCTGATTCCAAATAGAGTGAAATACCAACAACTGAACCAGCTGAAACATTATTTAAGCCAACTGTTGCACATCAAATGGTATAATCTCTTCCATGTTAATTAGACATAACAATTGCATTGTAGCAGGTGCATTTGGACCGTGTTTGGCAACTGTATGTTGTAATTCCTGTATTACTTTCCAAGCATATGGCCAATGCTCATCTGGAATAACTGCAACCGCAGAACAACAGGGAAGGCCATTGCATTCTTTAGACCACTCAATTTACCGGCACCCGCCAGTGCAGAAATAGCTTCCAACAAGTCCCAATTACCATCCAACACCGCTTGCTCTTTCATTCTTTGCCAAAAGTTTATTGCATCCACTGGCTTTACTGTCAGTTGAACAGGAGGCAATTACCAACCACCTTCTACATTCACAACAAGCTATTCCCTGTTTTGTCTTTTCAGTTTTGCTAGCTCCTGAGAAGCCACCTCACTTCAAGCATCTGCCTCCTCTTTAGGCAGTGGGGGATACAAAACCTCATCCAAGGGAGGTGGTGGAGCAGAGGATTTCACAATGGGCAGTGAAGGGGGGGCCACCTGGGGGACTTTCTGTTCATTTGGTCTTCGCGAAGGAAACAACTGATCTTGTTCGTCCTCATTAGAGTCCTCATACAAACCCCTCGCCCTCAACCATGGTTTACGTTTAGGATGGACTTACCCGTATGGGTCCATGCCTTGAGCTCTTGCTGCCGGGGCCAGGACCATGGACACCCCTGAATTATAAGGGGCTTCCCCTGAGCTTTCTTTATCTGCCTTAAATTCCTTCAAAGTCTCATTTTTTAATAACCTCCTTGTTGTAAGGAAGTCAGTCACATTCTTATTGCCCTGTGAGGCACACTCAAACGATTTCTGTCACAGTTCTTCCCATTTGCTCACACTAAATGCAGTAGCAGTACTAGCTTCATATCTTGGTGCTTTGCTCCACTACAACGTTTTTCGGAGCACTATTTCATCCAGCTTGACTCCCCTGTGCTGAAGCAGCAACTTCCACATTGTCACAATCACACCCTCCTCCTTTGTCAAGCTAGCACCCATGATTCCCAGCTGCTCGCCTGTACGGTGCTGATCTCAAAAGGTCCAGACTATGCAGCTCCCCTCGCCACTTACTCTAGGCTGGGCTCCGTCTCCACGGCTCTTCCCGCCGCCCTCAGTTTTCTCCTTGGTGTTAGAATCTCCTTGGTGTTAGAATCTCCTTGGTGTTAGAATCACCTCGGTGTTAGAATCACATCGGGGTCACCATTTGTCGACAGGTGTCATTGTAGAGACGGACACGACACACACAGAAATATGATCAAAAAGCTTCAAAGCCAAGAGCTAAAAAGCCACTTTATTGAACTAACAAGCCTTTTTTATATCTTTCTTAAGAATGTGTGCACATATACGATTGGTTCAAAGACCATTACTTCATACTTGGATACTTCTTTCTCTCTGTTGTAACTTCGATAAGCTTTCTCTAATTGCTGTCTGGCAGTTCTTCTCGGGACTCTTTGGCCTCTTCAACGATACGCAGCTTAAGGTCGATATCAAGCTTACATGCCGATCCCTCGGACCAGCCGAGTTGTCCCACAGGGAAGGAATAATTACACATGACATTTTTATTCCCTTGATATAACTTCTGCAGTGCATGATGTGCTATTAGAAGGTTTTGGAGTAAAAGTACAGCAACCTGGCTTTGCTCTTACAATAGCTAAAACCATCTGTGTACGTGTAAAACCTCTGCTGGCAGGTTTCCATGTGCGGTTCTTGCATTCCTTTGGCTGTGCAATTTGAAGCTGTCAAAAACTAATTAAATAATTATGTGGTTGTTACTGCAGCTGTGTGTATTCTTCATTACGTTATAAGGCTGCGGTTTGAGGCACTCTCCTGCTCTAGGTTTCAAAATATTAGTAATGGAAGGTGTGTTGTCGGTGCCTGTTCAGCTGCTGCCAGAAAAAGCAGAGGGAAGGGAACCGCCTTTAATGTCAGTCTATCCTTGCACTTTGTGCTGTATATTCCCTGTATACAGCAGAGAGGTGAAAATACACATTGACTTCTCACAGCCTTCTCACGCTGGGCAGAATTTGGCATGGCCTATCCTGAGTACAGTGCAGAGAAAAGTCCCTGCAGTACCTCCATGGTGGATCCGTATCTGGAACATGTATGTGGCTTTGTAGCACCTCTCAGAGTGGGGAGGTGACGTGGAGGCTGATAGCAGAAGGCAAAGAGTGAGGCTGTGGAGGAGAGCACGTCCTCTCCCTGGCTGAGGAAGGGATGGCTCTCAGTCCTGCTCTTCACTCACTTCCTAACCACAAGGAAATCACTCCCCAGGCCCACCTGCCCTAAGTAAATAATGGATAGCACTGTATTGCCTCCTCCAAGAACACATCAAGTGGGTTTGTTAATGACAGGAATGCAACTTGATCTCAGACTAAGGATTCTATCCAGATGCAGTATGGTATTACAGTATTCTATCATTTGCAGTGATGTCACATTACCACAACACCTCTCAACAACATTAGATTTGCAGGTTTAGAACAAGGAGCAATCATTGCAGTAAAATAATTCCTGGTTGTCCCCACCATTCTCCTGGTGGAAATTACTCTTGTAAACAGAAAAAAAAAACCCATAGCTGTTATTTACATTGACTGAAATACTATATATGGACACCAGGTGTCAGGTCTATGGACGTAACCTTGTCTCATGTCTCCTGACCACAGTGTAAGACAGAGAGAAGGGTAGGAGACCCAAAGGAGAAGGCATCTGAGACATCTTCACTGAGGAAGACATTTCTCAGGACTACTTAATGATGCCACTGCAGCAGCCTAGATCCAGGTAGTGGTTCTCTTTCCAGACCAAACCAGCCTATACCAAAGACATTTTTCACTGCCACAGAAGAGATGCCTTCATTGCACATGCAGTGTACTCTTTGGAGACAGCACAACTGTTAGAGGAACAGTAAGCTATAGCAGCAGCAAAGCTGCATACTACAGTGTGTCTCCAGTTAATTATATTTATGGACCAATTTTACTTTTAACAATGTTATTCTCTAATTTATGGAATGGTCTCTTCACTTCAGCAGTTGTCTGCTTGGCAAAATGTTCAAAAATTCTAATAAAGGGAAAATTCCAGATGCTAATGTTCTTGAATATCTTTCTTGTATGCACCCACAGTATAATACATGAGCACAGATGCCTTCTTCCTAACGTCTTCTTATGATTTATGACTCTTGGTCCAGATGACACAGTCTTTCTCAGTGCACTAGGCAGACATGAGAAAGTTGTTTAAAATCAACTGTTATCTAAAGCAGCCTGTTTTGTAAGCCCCTTTCTCAGACCTTCCCTCAGAAAGCTTATAGGTATGTAGTAAAATTCCTGAAAACTAAAACTAAAAGAAAATAAGCAACTTTCTGAAAACCCAAGTTGTAAGCTAACAATTCTTTGAGTTCACAGGGGCTACTAGAAAGCAATGTGGGTCTTTGGGTCCCTCGTGTGGTTTGGCAGCAACAAGCTGCTGTCATCAACATACCCTTGTATGATGCCAAGCGCACCAACACGCAGGGAGACACGCGTGTTCCCAGAGACACAGACAGATCCAGCGTAAACAAAGGAAGGACAAAGACACTGGTAATCTGTGTGAGAGCTAGTCCATGCCCATTTCTCATTATTACTACAACTATTGGAATTCCAGGGAAATACTACGTAAGCCAAATAGCACTGCTCCATTTTTATGATGAAAGCTACTTTATTCCGTAAACATAATGAAACTACTGTAGATTACAATCCAACATGAATAATGGGTATCAGGCCATGACTGTGTTTTACATAACTTCTAGATATATATCCAAGATTTATATTTAAGATTTTTAATAGACATGTATTCAAGATTTCTTATATTCAAACTTTGTATATCATATATTTGCATCTTTAGGATTTTGAAGGCACTTCTTTTCTTAAGCAGAACCTTTGAGATTACTACAAAGGAAAATTTGTTTGGGGCAATATAAAGCTGGGTTTGGGTGGATTCATGTTAATGATTGAAATATGATAAATAACCTTATCGACTCTTTCTGAACTACAGCCTGTGTACAAGCTAACAACCTCAGGAAAAACTTCAGACAAGTAGGCAGTAGCTTGACAGTGCAAATTTGGGAAAGACAAGAGGAAGATGAAGGAGTGAGAAAAAAGTCCCTTAAAATGTGTGGCCCTGACCAATGCAATAAGCTCCTTTTGGTACCCACCCAAGCACCAAGAGGTGACACAAGAGAGGCATGTACTGTCAGATCCTGTGGGCAAGATGCTTCAGAAAAGCCTAAGCAGTGCTGTCTCCTCCCTTCAGCTGCTCCCACTACTACTGTAGATCCTCAGTGGGTGTGAAAGGGTCAAACAGACCAGTGCAACACCTGAAGCCATAAAGAACAGCAACATGCAGGTTTGGAGGAGTGTGTGCTAATGGGGGAGGCTCAGCCTGGACAGAAATTCTACTTGCTGCAGCTCTTCCTTCACCATCACTGAACTGCCTGCACTGGCTGTGACCACACTCACCGTTGTTAAAGGGAAATGTGACAACTTTACCTCCTTCCTAGCGCTGGAGTGCCTGTCATTGCGGGGCCTCAGAGACCTCTTACCTCTCCCAGACATAACTGTGCACCTTTGGCCATGTTCCCCCCAAGATTTCCCTAAAATGCCACTACATCCTTCCTTCTCCCTGCAACAGCTTCCTGAAACCACCAGGGTCTCCTCTGATGAACCTGATCTCCTTCTATGACAAGATGACCCGACTGTTGGATGAGGGAAAGGCTGTGGATGTGGTCTACCTCGACTTCTGGAAGGCTTTTGGCACTGTTCCCCATAGATTTCTAACGGAAAAACTGTCTGCTCATGACCTGGATGAGAATACAATCTGCTGGATCAAGCACTGGCTAGAGGGACGGGCCCAGAGAGCAGTGGCCAATGGTACTAAATCCAACTGGCGGCAGGGCACAAGTGGCGTTCCTCAGGGCTCAGTGCTGGGGCCGTTTCTATTTAACATCTTTACTGATGATCTTGATGAGGACATAGAGTCTACCATCAGTAAATTTGCAGGTGACACCAAGTTAGGCAGGTGTGTCGATCTGCGTGAGGATAGGGAGAATCTCCAGAGAGACTGAGATAGACTGGATCGCTGGGACACTGCTGATGGTGTGAGTTTCAACACGGCCAAGTGCCAGGTCCTGCACTGGGGCCGCAGCAACCCCATGCAAAGCTACAGGCTGGGGCAGTGTGGCTGGAGAGCTGTCTGGCGGAGAGGGATCTGGGGGTTATAATGGACAGGCAAATGAATGTGAGCCAGCAGCATGCCCAGGTGGCAAAAAGGCCAATGGCATCCTGGCCTGGATCAGAAACAGCGTGAGCAGCAGAAGTAGGGAGGGGATTGTCCCCCTGTACTCAGCACTGGTGAGGCCTCACCTCGAGCACCGTGTCCAGTTTGGGCACCTCAGTACAAGAGAGATATAGAGGTGCTGGAGCGGGTGCAGAGGAGGGCAATGAAGCTGGTCAGGGGATTGGAGAATAGATCACATGAGGACCGTTTGAAGGAGATGGGCCTGTTTAGTTTGAGGAAGAGGAGGCTGAGGGGAGAGCTCATCACTCTGTACAGCTACCTGAAGGGACATTGTAGAGAGGCTGGTGCTGGTCTCTTCTCTCAGGTAATTAGGGATAGAACCAGAGGGAATGGCCTCAAGCTGAAACAAGGTAGGTTTAGACTGGACATTAGGAAAAAATTCTTCACAGAAAGAGTAGTGAGATATTGGAATGTGCTGCCCAGGGAGGTGGTTGAGTCGCCATCCCTGGATGTGTTTAAACATCGCTTAGATGTGGTGTTGGGGGATATGGTCTAGGGGTGAACTTGTAGAGTAGGGCTAATGGTTGGACATGATGATCCCCAGGGTCTTTTCCAACCTGAGTGATTTTGTGATTCTGTGAGCCTCTTTTTCCTACCTTCAACTTGATCCCTACTTGCATCCTCCTCCTCAGCACAATCTCTACCACTACCACAAAACCACATTTTTCTGCCCCCAAAGAGCTATCTTACTCTCATCCATAGGGAAGCAAAATTCAATTTTGCCTATGCTACAGAGAAGCCTTAAACAACCCTGAATGTGTTTAGAATGTTGGTTCACTGTTAGCTGTCACAAAGGCACTGTTAAAGGCAGAACTGAATTGCTCCAAATAAGGACGAATGTACTAATACATATATCAAATACACCATCACTCTTGTGTGGAACAATTTACATTGCCAATTTCAGCAACCAAACTGTCTACACACTTTCTTGGAAACTATAAACAACAATATATATCAATATGTCCAGGCAAAACCTCATTGCTTCTTTTCAAATAATGCTCTAATCCACTCATCTAATGATTCAACATAATAAAGACAATATTAAAGCTTTTGGATTAAGATTGCCCACTTTACTAGTTTCACTGTTTCAGAAATATTTATGTCTTCCTACATTCTTCATGTACTCCAGGGGATTTGTAAACTTGCATAAATACAAATAACTTGATGCATGTGAAAAGATAATATAACTTATTTCTAACATTGGATGCTCTGTGAGGTATATATAGGGAGACAAAAAACACAGTAGAACTTATTTGTCTTTTTATGCACAATTATGTACATCCTGCTTCCTTCAGGAGGAAGGCAGACCTTTTCCACATAGAGATAACCTGTGCCCACTGCTTGGAAAACCACCCTATAATGATGCTAACAATTCCTTACATGTGCTGTTAAAGCTGACTGGAGCTAAACCCACATTTCCTCATGTCAGCCGTCCTCTCAAGATTACATAAGACTTGAAAGGAAAAGCTAGACAAAAGAAAAAAAAAAAAAAAGTTACCTTATTCAGTAGTTCTCTTTATTCTTTTTGTTACCTCCAAATAGCTGTTCTTCAATTTTCTCAGCTATGTCCTCTTTTCCAGCCTGAAATCCTCTCTGGGGAGATTTTGGGGACTTTGGATATTTACAAGAGATTTTCAGGCATACAACAGCCTCGGCAGAGAGGCAGTGCTTGTTACCAGGGGACACCCGAGAACCCTACACATGCCCCTCAGTCAAAAAGAGGGCACCCGGCACATGGCCTTCAACAACAGCTGCAGGGGCACAGAGGATGTGCTGCCCCACGCGGTACGGGCTGCTGACACAGGATGAAGCGCAGGTCCTTGCGTGAGCCTATGGGGATCACTTCCAACACAGCCGTGTCCACTTACACCTGCGCTGTGCTGCTATGTGATACAAAAGGTTCCGGTAAGAGCTAAGTGATTTTCTGCGTCTTGTCCTGCTGTGTAATTGTAGATCTTTAGTTCTCCAAAAGTGGGTTTTGGAGGAAAAGCACAGGAAACTTCCCCCAAAATGAACAGTATTACAAAGACCTATTCATCTGCCTGTAGCTTCTCATTTATAACAACACATAGTACAAAAGCATAGCCATAAAAAGAGCTTACTTTAAAATGCAAAAAAACACCATTTTCAGTTTAAATACTGAAAGATAACATGTGGGTCTTAACCACCCTGGTTTTTAGAGATACTAAACACTACCCCTGAATGGAGGAGGAATTGAAGGAAGCTCAGCACCTCTGACAACATGGAGTGCACATCTTTGAACTTCACAGCCCAAATGTTACAGGCAATCACCTTGAGAAAACCTAGATGTACGATGATCTTTGGTCCATATTGTTTTGTGAATTGTGGTTATTTTCTGGTTTTGAAGTCAACATAAATGTTCAGTTCAAGTGAGCTGAATATCTGACCACTCATATTTACATATTCACGTATGTATGTACGTGTGTATGTCTACCTGCATGTACATAGGCTGTATTTCATCAAAATATCTGATTATATTTATGAAGTAAACATTAACTTAGGGAAGTCAATACTATATATATATACTTTTTACAATGAGAAATCCTCACAATGAGCGACTTACCATGTTCTGTTCCTCTACAATATTATAATACACAAAAAATCCATTAACCTGTGAACAACAAAACATGTGGGCCTTGTATTCACAATAAAAAAAAACAACTTACAACATATTTAGGTTTAGCTAGGGAACTGGGAATTAGACTTATGGAAGGGATGATGGTGTAATATTTTCCATAATATCAGCAATCTTGTCAAAATCTCCTGGTTGCTCTGAGCATTTAAGACACCTGTTTTATGGGGTGAGCACATATCCTGGAATGTCTGCCATGAGACAGCATCATAACCAGGCTTCGTTACCCCTTCACACCTTAAGCCTGCTTTACACTCAGAGTGCCATGGAAAAAAATCACACATTTTGCTTATGCCAGCAAAAGCCTTGTTGTAGACACAGTCCTTCAGGCAAGAAAGTCCCTTTGACAGTATCATGAAGTTTATGTGGGGAATGATTGCAGGCTGTACTAGCACATGAACCATTTTACCATGTACATTGCACCACAGGTTTACTACATAAGCTTCTGCTGGGAGGATTTGCCTGCATAGCTGTCTCTCACCTTCTAGCTTTCAGGTTGTGATCAGTGGCACAAAGTCCACTTGGAAGCCAGTTCCTAGTGGTGTGCCCAAAGCATTGATGCTGGGTCCACTACTGTTCAGTGTTGTCACCGATGACCTGGACACTGGTACAGACTGCACACTGACCAAGTCTTCAGACAGAACAAAATTGGGAGGAGAGGCAGATACACCAGAGGGTCCTGGAGAGGCTGGAGGCCTAGAGGAATGTCATAAAGCTCCGTAAGTGGAAGGGCAAAATCCTGCCCCTGGGGAGGAACAACCCCAGGCACATGCTAGGTGTAGAACTGCCTGAAAAGCAGCTCTGCAGAGAAGAGCCTGAGGTTCTGGTGCACATCGAATTGACCATGTGCCAACAATATGCCCTTGCAGAAAAAAAAAAGGTCAGCAGTTACCTGGGAAGAACATTGCCAGCAGGTCACTGGAGGTGATCCCGTCTACTCAGCACTAGTGAGACACATCTGTAGTGTTAGGCCCTGTTCTGACATACCCAAAACAATAAAAAAGAAAGACATGAGCATACTAGAGCAAGTCCTATAAAGGACCACAAAGGTGATGAAGGGACTGCAGTATCTTTCACAGAAGAGGAGGATAAAAGAGGTGGGACTTTTCAGCTGGAAAACAGAAGGCTCAAGGGGATCTCATCAGTCTGTATAAATATCTGATTGGAAAGTTCAGAGAAGACAGAGACAGGCTTCTTTGAAGGTACCCGCTGACAAGACAAGTGACAGGGAGCACAAATTGACACATTAAATTCCATTTGAACACAAGAAAATGATTTTTACTATGAAGGTGGTCAAAGTCAGACACAGGCTGCCTAGAGAGGCTACAGCATCTCCATCCTTCAAGATAACTCAAAACCCAACCGGACATGGTCCTAGGTAAATTGCTCCAGGTGACCCTGCTTAAGATAGGTGGGTAGACTAGGTGATCTCAAGAGGAGGTCCCTTCCAACCTCAGCCATTCTGTGGTCCTGTGACAGTGGTACAGACAAACTGTTGAGAACTGGAATGAAGTTTATCCGGGACCCTGGACACACATCTCTTCAAACTCTCATCCTTTCTCTCCCTGCAACAGCTTTCTGAAACCGCAAGGGACTCCTCTAAGCCCCTTTCTCCTACCTCCAATTTGTTGACCTATGCCAGCAGAAGGTGTTACACTTTCCATTTATGATTTTTTTTTTTTTTTAATTCAAGCCCTTTATTTCTCAAGTTATCAATCTCGTAACAGGACTGTTGTATGTCTAGGACAACGAAATCCATTCTCAAGAAATTATCACATATAGTGGTCATACAGATAATTATGATAATAGCTAAATACATTATACATGCCTCTCTTTTACAGCCTCTGTGCTTCAGGGCAAAAAAACTATTCAGGTGAAAGTAGGTTACAAGAATAAGGTCTTTTACAGAATGGGAACCTATTCTAAAATATACTCTTAGATTCTGTTGACACAAAGTATGAGTGCTTGGATGTGGCACAGGGAGGCACAGGCACGCTAGCTTTAATCTAGTGACCCTGGGGAATGGCAGAAGCCCCAGCCTGGGAGGGTAGGCAAAGCTCAAACTTTATGGAATCTGTGGCAGAAGACCCTACTTGCCAGACGAGGCTGAAGACTGCACTGCCATTTCTGTCCCCCATCGTGCCCCACACCTCACCCCCCACCCCACTGTGCTTACCCAGACTAGCTAAATTTTTAATCATACTTTATTATCCCATTTTTGTTTCACTGCAGAAGCATGTCTTTAAATCCTGTTTTCATGGGTAGTTTGAGCTATAGTTTTTGAGCAATTCTTTTGTATCTGCTGCCATCTAGTGAGCTGTTTAATGTCCTAAAGCTGCTAAAACAGAGGATTTTGTCCTGCATCTCCATGTCGAGGTGCAGCTTATGGTACAATTTGCATGTATTTCCCAGTAGACTGCCAGCTGCAAAGATAAAGTTGATATAAGGCCTCCTCTGCCTTATACCTTACATCCTCTCTGCCTAGGTATAAATAACTTCATTTTTAACACCTAGAGATTTTCATTAAATTACTCTCCACTATTAAATCCATATTTGACCATCTCAATCAGAAAGTTGTAAACATCCAAGATTTTGACTGGTTTTGGCTGGGATGGAGCTACATTTCTTCACAACAGCTACTATGGGGCTATGTTTTGCATTTGTACTGGAAACAGTGTTGATAACATAGTGACATTTTCATTATTAGATTAATGGTTGGACTGGGTGATCATAAAGGTCTTTTCCAATCAAAACAAGTCTATCACTGCTGAGCAGAGTTTACACAGAGTCAAGGCTTTTTCTCCTCCACACATCACCCCACCAGTGGGCAGGCCAGGGGTGCACAAGAAGTTATTAGGGGACACAGTCAGGACAACTGATCTCAGCTCACCAAAGATATGATGGCATATGATACCATATGATGGCATGCTCAGCAATAAAACAAGGGGAAGATATGGGGAGGGGGGAAGGGAAAAGGACTGCTCAGGGACTGGCTGGGCATTGGTCAGTTCATGGTGAGAAATTGTTTTTATTTGCATCACTTTTCATGGTTTTATTTCTCTCAGCGTTACATTTTTTCCACTTTACTACTATTATCATTATTATTACATCTTTTTATTATTATATTGTTTTTATCTCTACCCATAAGTTTTCTCACTTTTACCTTTCTGATTCTCTCATTCATCTCACCAAGGGGCAGAAAGGAGTGAGCGAGCTGTTCTGTGGTGCTTGATTGCTGGTGGTTTGGCACCCAAGGTGGGGCACAAAGGGTTTAAAATAATAACAGGTTTGACCAGAGCATATTAGACAAGACTTATATCTATTAATAGTTGCAGGTCACAATATTGATTCATCTATTCTCAATATTAGTTCAGCTGATCTGTGCCACACTCTTTTTTTTTTTGTTGTATATGTTGAAAGACTGGTGCTTGCTTCTGCAGTTTGCTGTGCTCTGTAGTGCTCCATGATGTTTTGCCTGAGAGATTTATTATTAAAACACTGGCCTTGAGTTTAATCTGATATTTGAGCTCCGTGTTGAAGCCATTACTATACTTCAGGTACTATCTCACAGATACAATTAACAATTACACTTCTCCCTCTGCGAGGTTTATAGTGGAGGAAATACAGAATGGTGCCTTCACCACCTTCTCAAATATTCTGTCCCTTGTTACAACAACTTCTCAGTATTTTGAACATCCTTGGGTAGTTAAAATGCTTCTATTGGCATTTCTTAGGAATATTGTTTTGCCTTTTTCTAAGGTTTACAAGGTATTTAGGAATACAAACCAAGCCCTGTGGCAGTGTGGTCATGAATGACAAGACATGCGGGAAAATATGGGCAGGTAGGGCTGGTATCTATAAAACCTTTCACCGCCAATGGTCTGTAACTTGACTCCTGAACAAGTGCAGGATCCTGATTAAGAGATAGTATATCTGGAAAACATAACACAAAGCCCTCCCATTACAAAGAGGCACAACTTACCACACTGTTTCAGGGCCTAGTCAGATGCTCAATACTATGCCATCACTCTCAAGAAGAAGAGAGGGTCCCTGAAAACATTATCAACAGACACTACTGCTAAAAGACAATACCAGTCACCCCTATAATTAAAAAAAAAAATCAATGGAGGCAGAAGTCAGCTTGTGTAGGAAGGGGTGAAGAAGCTTCTCCTAAGACGGACTGGGAGAAAGAAACAGAAGAGACAGACTGTTCTGCAGCAGATCAGTCACAAGAACAGGTGGAGTAAGAGACTAGGATCATAAGACAGAAATCACTTAAGCCTATCCCTAACTGAGCTGTGAGATACACTAAAATATTTTAGCCATCAACAAGGCAAGCAAATTCTCGTTTTCATCTGGTTACTCCTATGCTTGGATATTGGGGCCAATAGTTAGGAATTAGAGGGTAAGGAAGCCCAGCAGCTGGGATCCGTTTCTAAGGATGAGGCCATTGACAAAGGGATTGGAAAAAGGGCAGGAGCAGGCTCAGTCTTTGGCAGCATCTCCTGTTACGTGTGAAGGACAGGTATCCCTCCAAGGAATAATTTGCAAATTCTCAAATCAAATGGACCACCATTGAGGGAGGTATCCAGTATCTGAGGGAATTCACAGAATCACAGACTCACTCAGGTTGGAAAAGATCCTTGGGATCATCATGTCCAACCATTAGCCCTACTCTACAAGTTCACCCCTAGACCATATCCCCCAACACCACATCTAAGTGATGTTGAAACACATCTTTGAAAAGCAGAGAAGAATAATCCAGATTCTTTTGAAAGCTGGTTTTGCCATAAAACAAAGTAAAGTCAAAAGACCTGCACAAGACATCCAGTTGTTGGGAATAAAATGGCAAGATGAGCATTGTCATCTCCCAGTAGATGTCATCAGTAAAATAACATCTATGCCTCCACTAACAAAAAAGACAACTTTTCTTAGGTTGTTGCAGGTTTTTGGAGAAAGCATATTCCAGGTCGTAGTCTGATCATTAGCCCTCTCTGTTGAGTGACCCAGGAGAAGAACTGCTTTGAATGGAGCCCTGAGCAGCAGCAAGCTTTTGAACAAATGAAATTGGAGATAGTTCGTGCAGTAACACATAGGCTAGTTCAGACAGGAAAAGATGTGAAAAATGTGCTTTATATGACAGCCTCATGTGGAGCTTCTGGCAGAAAGCACCTGGAGAGGCTTGAGGTTGGCCTCTAGGGTTTTGGAGCCAGGGATATAGGGGATCTGAAGTTCGTTACACTCCAACATAAAAGAAATATTAGCAGTATATGAAGGAATTCAAGCTGAATTCAGAAGCGATCAGTAATGCAGCACACCTCCTCAAATGGAAGGTTTCCTCTACATGCCACACAACTGATGCTACATGAAGTGGGTCACACTGATAACACAACAAACTCACATAGGAAACCCCAGTCACCCAGGAATTTTGGAAGTGATCATGGACTGTGCAGAAGACCTAAATTTTGGAGTGTTGACAGAGGATGTGGTTCATACTGAAGAGGCACCACTGTATAACTAATCACCAGAAAATGAAAAGTAATATGCCCTGTTTACAAGTGGATCCAGTTGTATTGTGGGAGAACAACAAAGGTGGAAAGCTGACGTCTGGAGTTCTACATGACAAGCGGCAGAAACTGCTGAAATAGAAGGTGAATTGAATCAGTTTGCAGAGGTCCAGCTGGCTTTAGATATGGCTGAACAAGGAAAATGTCCAGTCCTGTATCTCTGTACTGACTCATAGATGATGGCAAATGACCTGTGGGGGTGGCTACAGCAATGGAAGTAGAGCAACTGGCAGCACCGAGGTAAACCCATCTGGGCTGCTGAATTGTGGCAAGATATTGCTGCTCAGGTGGAGAAACTTGTTGCATTACATAGATGCTCACATAGGCAAGAGGAGGGCCACTGAAGAACATCGAAACAATGATCAGGTGGACTGGGCTACTAGAATTGAAGTGGCTCAAGTAGTTCTGAGCTGGAAACATAAGGGTGAGCTATTTATAGTTCAATGGGCCCATGACACATCAGGACATCTAGGAAGGGATGCAATATACAGATGGGTTCATGACCGAGAGGTGGTTTTGACAATTGATAGTATTGCACAGGTTATCCATGAATGTAAAGTGTGTGTCATTATCAAACAAGCCAAGTGGCTAAAGCCTTTTTTAGTATAAAGGATGATGGCTGAAATAACAACATGGGGATGCCTGGCAAATTGATTATACCGTACTAACATGAACCCACCATGGCAAGTACCATGTGCTTACAATGGTGGAAGTGACTGCTGGGTTGTTGGAAGCATACCCTGTGACCCATGCCACTGCCTAGTATACCCCCTTGGGCCTTGGAAAGCAAGACACAGAACCCCTGAAAGAACTGAATCAAATAATGAGACTCATTTTCAAAGCAACCTTGTGGACACCTAGCCAAGGAGCATGGCATTGACTAGATATATCACATTCCCTATTGTGCACCAGCACGCAGAAAATTTGAATGATACAAATGGTTAAAAACTACACTGAGAGCAATGCAGGGTGGGACCTTCAAAAATTGGGACACATATTCAGCAGAAGCCATTTGGCTAGTTAACACTAGAGGCTCTGCCAGTTGACCTAGCCCTGCCCAATTAAAACCTCTGTGCATTGTGGAAGGAGATAAGGTCCCCACAGTACATATAAGGAACTTGCTAGGTAAAACAGTCTGGGTTGTTCCTTCCTCAGGAAAGAGTAAACGTACTTATGTGATTGCTTTTGCTCAAGGACCCAGGTAGGTACACTTGGTGAGTAATGCCCCTCTCCCTATTCCTCTCCCGCCCCGACAAAACAGACAAAGCAATCAGGGTGTGCTGGAGAAGTTTGGTGCCTCAGATACTAAGCTGCACCTCACATGGCGCTTAGGTGGTGCCTCAGAGTCTGGATCCCTTAGCAAACAGGTTCAGGGGCTGGGTTTGTCTGTTTTGTCTAGGCTTGTCCTCTCAACCAACCAGAATGACCACAGTGCACCCTCAACTAGTGTGGTGGATCATGGCACAGTCTCCCCGGTTGATGTGCAGGAGAGACACTTTATTAAAATAGACAGCAAGCAGCTTATATAGCCGGTTATGTTTACCACAAAAGCTTGATTAATATTGGCACTTAGCCACGCTCTTATTAGCAACAGTACAGGCAAACACTGAAGTTCTTTTCATTCCTTTTGCAGCTATCTTAAAAGTAACAGTTCAACAAGCAGATGTTTACAAGACATTCACAAGCTGTTTGCGCTGGCATTCCCACTCGAGCTGCTGAAATCATCTTTGTTTCAAACTTAATCTCTTGGACATCCTGAAGGTTATACTCCCATCTCAACACTCCTCATTTTCCCATCAGCCTGGCCTTGTCGTAATACTCCACAGACTAGGGTATAAATGGGGTCCTGCCTAAGAGCCAGAGGAGTTGCTTCTTCACAGAGCAGTGGGCCTGGCATTTGGACCCTCCCTTTGGACATGTCATCCAGGGATACTTCCATGGATTGGATGAGTCTCCATGGTTTGAGTGAGCCTTGCCCCCCTTTTAATGAGTGGTATCTTGGGCACTCTGGTGTGGGAAGTTTCCTCTGTGAGTGTGTGCATATTTTGATTCATCTTCCCTTAAAGTTCAGGAATTATTTGTGCAGTAGTTAATTGCCAAAAGACCTCCAAACCTGTATTTGGTCAGGAGTGCTGGGCAACTTTGGTTGCAATAAACCCACATTTTGGATAGCAGCTGCTGTTAGTTTTGTGGGTGACTGTGACAGGCTGCAAGAGATGGCTGAGTCACAGTCCAAACAGGCACTCCACTTCTGCTTCCTACTGCTTCTACACCTGGGCAACCTCATCCCCATTAGCACCTGTATGGCAGGCTTCTTATCCCAAATTAGTCCAATTTAATCACAGAAAACCGGTCTTTCCGAAAGAAAAGCAGTATCTGTTGTACAACACAGACACACATATGGCTATTTAAAAGATGTACCAAATACTTTCTTGAGCTAAGTAAATGTAGTTATGTAGAAAGTGGAAATTCAGTGAGTTGCTTTATGCTGGAGCAAAAAAAATCTGTGGCAGATTCAAGATCAGTGCTCTCCAGTGAGTGTCATAGCAGGAGACTTTTCTTATTTTGAAGGGATCCTACAGGGGAAGGCAAAGGTTGCTTTCAAGCACTGATGCAATTCCACTAGGCTATAAAGCTATAATGTCCTGTGTTTAGAAAGTAAGTAATTTTAGGAGGTTTCTGCTATTTATCGCCCTTCAAAAATCTGTATACTTGTATGCATGTTGTTAATGAAATCTGAATTGGAATGAGAAGGTGAATTCTTACAAGGACCACTTCATGAGGTGGGTTAAAAGCACCACCTTGACAAAAATACGGATGCAAAAGAGCAGCAAAGACAGTCCTAACCTAGGCAGTAATTAGGTAATGAAGAGAGGATGCAGACACAGGAGGAAGCTGTTAATAGGAAGAGGCTAGGCCAAGTGCAAGCAATATACACAGAATGCACAGGTCACTTAAACTCAGTAAGAAGTGTTATTTAGTGATAAACAAGATTTTTTTTTTCTTGTATACGAAATCACAGAATGTTCAGAGTTGGGGGGGACATCGAAAGACCATCAAGTCCAACCTCCTGCCAGAGTCGGACCACCTAGAGCGGGTCACATAGGAATGCATCCAGGTGGGTTTTGAATGTCTCCAGAGAAGACAACTCCACAACCTCCATGGGCAGCCTGTTCCAGTGCTCTGTCACCCTCACAGTGACAACGTTTCTCCTGTTTACATGGAACCTCCTGTGCTCCAGCTTGCACCTGTTGCCCCTTGTGCTGTCCTTGGACATCAGTGAGAAGAGCCTGGCTCCATTCCCCTGACACTCACCCTTTACATATTTATAAACATTAATGAGGTCACCTCTCAGTATTCTCCAGGCTAAAAAGACACAGCTCCCTCAGTCTTTCCTCATAAAGGAAATGTTCCACTCCTTTAATCATCTTTGTGGCTCTGCACTAGACTCAAGCAGTTCCTTGTCTTTGTTGAACTAAGAGGCCCAGAACTGGACACACTATTCTAGATGTGGCCTCACCAGGGCAGAGAGAGAGGAGAACCTCTCTCGACCTACTAACCACACCCCTTCTAATACACTCCAGGATGCCATTGGCCTTCCTGGCCATAAGGGCACGTTGCTGGCTCATGGTCATCCTGATGTCCACCAGGATCCTCACATCCCTTTCCCCTACGCTGCTTTTCAACAGGTCAGTCCCCAGCCTTTACTGGTACCTGGGGTTGTTCTTTCCCAGCCGCAAGACTACACTTGTCCTTGTTATATTTCATTAAATTTCTTCCCACCCAACTCTCCATAAGGTGTGTGTCCACTCCCCAGCTGCCCCAGGTTTTCCCACTTCCTGCAAGTTGTGTTTCTGTTCCTCGTGAGCAATTAGCCAGTTCGACTGGGGGGGTTAGTTCGATGAGACACACAGGCTACACGGGCTTGAGCTTAGTACCCAGCAGCGCGGCAGCGTCTTCCCCCGCAGACTGAGCAAACGATGCTGCGTTCAGGGGCTGTCCTGCGGTGGTTGCTTACACTGTACCGTCTGTCTGTCCGACTGCTGCCGACAAGCCACTTATTTACCGTTGCATTGGCAGGAAGCGCACAGGACACGTCGCCTCCTCAACTTCGCTGGGCTTCACGGAACAGGAATTCAGCCGCCGAGTTCTCCCAGTTGCGGGGAAGAACTTTCCACGATCCCCCCCCCCGCGGGCCCTGCGCCGGCAGGCCTGGCACCCACAGAAGCCTTCGCTTCTGGGGGCCTGCCTGGCAACCCCACCCCGGACACGGCTGCTGCGGGCACCGCTCCGCCGCGGGTGGGATGCCGGGGGCAGCTGCCCGGGGGTGGGGGAGGGGTGGGTGGGGGCTGGCAGGTGGCGGGTCTCCGGATCGGGCCCACCGGAGCCTCTCGCTCCCCCGCCCCTCGCCAGCGCCCCGCCCCGGCGGGCGGGGCCGGGCTGCCGGAAGACCCGCGCGGGTCGTGCGGGCGGAGAGACCGGTGCCGTTTCCGCCGCGGCACAATGGCCGGGCGGCGGTAGCAAGCGGGCCGTCGGCGGCCGGTGAGTGCCCTTCTCTCGGCGGGTGATGGCCGGTGGCCGGGCGAAGCCTTCCCCGGCAGCGGGCGGTGTCTCTTGACGTTCTCTCTTCCTTGCCCGCCCTCTGCGCCTCCCTCCCACCTTGCCGCTCCGCCTGGGCCTGGGCCGCGGCCTTCCCGCCCCGCGGGCCGTCTGTCTGAGGCGGCGGGACAGGCCTGAGTGGGCCGGAGGGGCTGCTGCGCCACAGTCCCTGCCGCTGCCCTGCGCCGGCCGCCTGGCTGCCCTCCCGCCTCCGCTCGGCCGTTCCCTGGGCCTTCGGTTGTTGGAGGGGTGGCGGGGAGGCGGGCTGGGGAGCTTGGCCCGCCGGTGGGAGGACTGGAGGGAGGGGGCCGGAAGTTGCCGCGTGGGAATGAGGCAGCCCCGGCCAACGGGGAGTGTATTTGGCGTGGTGGTGAGTGAGGCCCATATCGCACCGCCACCGTTGGGTCCCGCTGGTAACCCGGCCGGCGCTGCTCTTTCTGGCCCCGCGAGGACCCACGTTATCCCTTAGCCGCGTTGCTGCTGACCTCCCGGGTCAGCCCGCCAGGCCAGCACCTCGTCTGGTGTTTGGGAGCCAGAAGCGAGCGTAAACTTCGACTCCCCTCCCTTCCAGTGGGGGGAGGGTGTCGTCATCCAGCCTGGTGGCTGGGTGGGGGCGTGGCTTCTGGGGATGACTCTTAACCAAGCTGGTTTTAGGTTACTCGGAAATTCAGATTTGGCAGCAGTTTCTTCTATAAAATAAGAAGCAAGCTCACTTTCTGCGTTTGAAACTTTTCTTTTAGCTGTAATAGCTGCATCAGTGCAGTCCTACACAGATGGCTATGAATTCAGATCTTTAGGATAGGAATCCTACTTGTTTTATCACTCAAAAGGAAAAAAAAACTCCAGACTGCTTAAGAGGAGGATAAATACTAAGCCTCACACCTATAGACAGCTGACACTGAGCTGCCTAAGGGTGCCTTTGTGACCTGCAAAACTTAAACATTTTTTTAAAATCAGACACCTTAGTCCCATATTAAAGGCAACAGAAGGGCATTTCCTGATGTTGAGGTGCTTCTTCTAAATGTCCTACAGTGTTCTTAGCATCCTTAAGCAGACACATGTCTTTTGAAAGAGAAAACCTATTTTGTTTGCTTGTATGCGGCTGTATTTAAATTGTACAAAATGCAGTGTTGATGTGACTGCTGCTCTTGTGTTTAGCCAGTCTCTTTTGGGTGACTCCAATTTTCACAGTGCACATGGGTTTATGCTAACATTGGAGCTATAGGTGCCTGTAAATGTTTTATAATAACATGGATGTGACCAAGTGGGAGCAGAGGAAGGGTGGGTAGAGCAAATCGGTAGCCCAGATATTTTGGAAAATACTAAAATAATATGAAATATAAGTGCTTAATATCAAGTAGTGTGAGACCTCAGAGTGCTGGCCTAGGTAAAATGCAGAGAGTGCACTGGAAGTTAGGTGTTGTGTCATATTTGACTGACAGATTGCTAGTCAACTTCTACATCTCATCTCCTCTGATCACAACTTTAATTCTAATCGGGGTGAATAGTATCTGCTGTGGGGAAAGGGGACTATTCAGAGAATGCAGAAGGGCTTTGGGGCCGTCCTCATTATTGCCTCCTACATATTCAACATGGTACAAGTCGTTCTTCAGAGCTTTCCTGTACTGAGGTGGGACTCTGATGTGGACTTTTAAAAGTAGTTAGTTCTCAGAAAGGCATCTAGACCTTAATGGCCAAAAAAATCCATAGTCTGTCTGTATTTTGTAAACCACCCATTGGTGTGAGACATTTTAAGAGAATAAACCTAGCTGAGTTTTGAACTGCCCTTTTTTTTTTTCTTTTTCTTTTTTCCAGTGGAATCAAATTTTGCTTCCCATCAAGGCTTCCTTGCCTTGATGGTATTACAGAACCAGGGCTTTGATTATTGAGATATCCATAACAAGTAATAACCAGTGTTTATCACTTGATTAATTTTAAAATACTTCTAACTTTTTAATTTCTAGGTAGAAATCACTAATTCAATAGCAATAACTATGGGAGACGTTGCAAAGACTTGCTTTGCCAAACAAAATAAGGAACAGGAAATTTTACATCAAGAGGAGCTTACAGGAAGATCCTTCCAGAACAGCCAAGTCATGGATGAATATGGAAATGGCCACAGCAATAAAACAGAGATCAGCCTGCAAAAGAAAAAGGGAACACCAGGTCATTATGGAAGCAGTCCCAGGCGAGGGCCACGTGGTGTTTTGAGTACCCCAAATTCACTTAAAAACACATCTTACAGTCATGGGTCAAAGTTAAACGATACTCAGAGAGACCAAACGAAGAAATGGGTGTCTGATGACCACCATGGTACTTCTGACAGCTGGAGAGAGTACAGATCTGCTGCCTGGATTCCTGTGCATAGCAGGACGAGGAAGGACTCTCTTCATGAGGTTGAAGGTGCTGGAAACAGAAATGTAAGATGGCAACTTCAGGAAGATTTACTGAATGAAGACATGTCAGACATGCAGAAAGGAGGCTCTGGTAATCAACGTGTTTGTTTGGTTTTGGATAGCTACTCAGTAGTTTTCTCTGTGTGTTACGAAAAAGTAAAATTTCAAGATTCACCGCTAAAGCAAAAAAAACCCTGTCATACATTGCAAACTGCTGACTATATAATATGAGAACAATTTAAAGAAATTATTACATTAAATAGTACAGAACTTGTTTTGTTAATTGTGTTGTCTTCATAAGTTAGTTTATAAGTGGTAGACGTAAATAGATTGCAGCATCTGCTTAGTGTCCCTGTTTGCAATTTTTCTTGTGGTTTCATTGAATCTGTCACAGCCGATAAGGGATTTTTTCAGTCAAGTTGATACAGGGTAAGATTTTGGAGGTATTGATGAGGTCTGTAATAACGTATCTTAATGAATATTCAAAATAATGCCTCGTAAATATTGTGAGAACTTAATACTAGCAACAGTAATACAGCAGTAACACAAAACTAGTTCTCCATGCATACTGGACTTTACTATGGGCAGTTAGTACTAATAATGATTGTATAAGCCCTAAGTATTGAAATGCAGAGAAGAATAGGCTAAGGGAGGGTGAAGTGATCAATATCACAGTATCTTCTTTGAATGTGAGTATTAGAAGTGTCAAGGTTCAGGGTCAGGGCAGCCCTCTAGACCGAAGCAGCCTGACCCTTGTGGTCCTTCAGCTTTATACCAAATATGATGTATAAGGGATGGAATCTTTATTGGTCAGTTTAGGGTCACTTGTCCTGGCCACTTCCCCCTGCAGGTGTGGCCTTTTACTTTTTTGCACCCCCACAACATGGTACACAAAATGTAGTAGTCTGCACACTAATCCTTGGTAGTAACTCTAAAGGTGGAGTATTACCACTGCTAGAACCAGAATCTGTCTGCAAAAATATGCTGTTAACTTCAGAAAGTCCTGTTAGTTAGAAGAGACTGAGCTGAAAAGTAAAATCACTGAACAGAATTGGTTCTGTTGTAACTCAAACCAGGACAAGAAAGAGGTGTAAGTAGATCAAATCAGAAAGTGGAAGCTTGATGACACAAAACTGGGAGGATTGGCTGGTACACCTGAAAGCTGTGCAGCCATCCAGCGAGACTTGGACAGGTTGGAGAACTGGGTAGGGCAGAACCAAATGAGGTTTAACAAGGATAAATGTAGAGTCCTGCATCTAGGTGAGAATAATAAATTACACCAGTACAGACTGGGAGGTGATCTGCTGGAGAGCAGTCTTGTGAAGAAAGACTTGGGAGTCCTGGTGGACAAGTTCTCCATGGAGCAGCAATGTGCCCTTGTGGCCAGGAAGGCCAATGGTATCCTGGGGTGTATCAAGAGGAGTGTGTCCAGCAGATTGAAGGAGGTTCTCCTCCCCCTCTACTCTGCACTGGTGAGACCTCACCTGGAGTATTGTGTCCAGTTCTGGGCTCCCCAGTTCAAGAGAGACAGGGATCTGCTTGAGAGAGTCCAATGGAGGGCTACAAGGATGATGAAGGGACTGGAGCACATGCCTTATGAGGAGAGGCTGAGACACCTGGGGCTCTTTAGTCTGGAAAAGAGAAGACTGAGAGGGGATTTGATCAATGTTTATAAATATATGAGGGCTAAGTGTCAAGAGGAAAGGGACAGCCTCTTCTCACTCGTGCATGGTGGTAGGACTAGGGGGAATGGATATAAGCTGGAGCACAGGAGGCTCCGTCTTAACATGAGGAGGAACTTCTTTACAGTAAGGGTCACAGAGCATTGGAACAGGCTGCCTAGAGAGGCTGTGGAGTCTCCTTCTCTGGAGATTTTCAAAACTTGCCTGGATGCGTTCCTGAGTGACCTGTGTTAGGGTAGATTAGGTTGGAGGGTAGTTTATATGATCCTGCCCTGGCAGGGGGGTTGAACTCAAAGATCTCCAAGGTCCCTTTCAACCCCTAACACTCTGTGATTCTGTGATTAGAGAAGAGGATATAATTAGGTAAAACAGGAACGATTAAGGCACAAATAAGGTGCTACTAACATGGAATGATTGCCTGTTAACAAGAAATCTGTCTTAGTTTAGGTAAGACTGGAGACCAAAGACAGTATTTATCTGCCCCCCCTACTGAGAAGAAAATCTGTTGCTGGTTGATACTAGGAAGACCAGGAATTAAACATCCTTTCACTTCATATCAGCTGTTACTAAAAAGATAAACTGTGAGCAGGTGCCCAGTGTCTCTCATTGTTAGAAGTTGTACATTTGAGTTCAAACACAGATGAGTAGAGAGCAAAGTAGAATGCTTTCGCAAGTTTGTCCTTGAATTTGTTTTCCACAGTTTTTCTGTGAAACTTCAAGAACTCAGTGAAGTATATTTTTGAAACCACTGAAGAACTTATTCAGAAGTGAGCTACTGGCATATAGGAAAGGGCAAGCATCTCTTAAGAGTGGAATTTAAAAGCCAGTACACAACTTAAACTATAGGAATTTGGAATAAATAATGTAACCTACTGTAAGTGCAAAGAGTTGAGTAGCACAAAACATGGATTTCTCAAGAAAAAAGTATGGCAAGTCTTTCTAATTTATTTCTTTAAAATAGTGATCAGTACCTTGTCAACATGGGAGAAGTAGTTGGTTAGATACTGCTAGTACTAGTACTTTAAACACTCTTATGTGACAGTTCTGTAACTAAAAGAAAATTTTCTACATGAAATCAGTACAACAGGCTTGCAGAGCTAATTAGGTAACTATACTCAGAAAATACCAATGATTTTGTCAAAATGATAGAAAGAACTGAGCAAGTGTCTGTGAGTATTCTATCCTATTCATTGTTTTTACAATATTTTGATGATGAATGAAGACAACATGCTTATTAATCATGTAAGGTGAATGCCATGGAGCTGGTTCGAACTGAATGCAGAGTAGCAGGAAGGTCAATTAAAATAATTTTGCACAGTTGGAGAAATGACCTACAAAAGATATGCAAATGTCATTGTTTAAGTAGGAATGACAACTGTACAAATAAAGGAGGAAAAGTTACTATAATAGTACTTTTTTTCAGAGAAGAATCTGAAATCGTAGTTACTCTGAAGATGATAATGAGTAGTCAGTGCCATGGTGTTGTGAGGCATGATAACACCACAGCTCTGTTTTTTCTGTAAGTCTTGGTAAACGCAGTTGCAGTACTCTGTCTAGATTTGGCACCCTACTTCAACAAATAAAAGCAGTCCAAGGAAGAGCAAGAAGAATGCCAGGGCACACAGAAACTAGAAACTAACACCAATTTTTTCTGCAAAAGGAAAGGATAGGGAGGCATGGTAACAGTCTTCAGCTGTCTAGGAGGGTATTAAAAAGCTGATATAGTAGTCTTGCTTACGTCTTTCCAACAGATGGGACACAGAGCAATGGGGCTAATGATCAAGAAAGGTTCAGATGAGGATTAAAGGGAAAGTTTCTAATGGTAAAGCTAGGGAAGTACTGTAGAGGTTGTCTGGGCAGTTCATGGAGTACACACCTGAAGGCCTTTAAGAACAGGTTAGGTGAGCATTGCTCATGATTGTCAGAGTTCATTGCACAGGCATGGCAGAGCTAACCTTGAAGTCCCTTGAAAAACTAATTCTATGTCGAGTAGCAAACTATTACTAAAAATGTTTCTTTTTTAATTGCCTTTCGAAATCTTTCGTGCAGTCGTCCATTTACCTTTATGCTATACCTTTTTACTGTAGCTCATAAGGAACGAGTTTATCAAATCTCTGAGGGCACTGGTTTATCTGTAGGAGCTTTAACTTTGACCTGCCTTTAGGTTAATGACTGAATAAAATACTATAATTAGATTGTCAAGACTGTAACTACCAAATATTTGAAGTATTTATTTTTTAAGTTCCTCAGTGGTTACAGAAATAATTGGTAAGTAGGTAGTTGTCAAATGCTTTCCTGCAAAGACATTTTTTTAATACAACTTATTCCTTGAGATCTGATCACTAAAAATGTAGTCAAAACAACTGTGGCAGGTCTTAGGAGTTTGAGCAGGAGAGTCTGCATGGAAAATGCAAGGGATGTCTAAAGTTCAGAGACTCAGACTTCTGTTTCTGCTCCTTGGACCTTCCTTTGGAGTACTGTCTCTGCAACCTGTTGTACCTTACTCCTGTTTATTTCAGCATAAACTTGTGCTTCTGTTGAAAGAAATCATATTGCCATTCTTGTCCTCCTGTTTACAACACTAGCACATACAAGCTGCTTAGTGAACTGGATCAAACAACTGGATAAAATTCACAACCTTGGTTTTTCCCTTTTGACAATTATTAGAAACAAAAATTGTGGTCACAGGAAAGAAAGTTTGTAAATGTATTTGGTAGAGCAGTTGTGTTTTTTTTCTAATTACTGCAAATGAAAAATTCATGTTGTGATAAGGTGTTTAGAGTCTAAGGAAGTTGTGTATATGCAACTTCATATACTCTAAAGCCCTTATCACAATATGAATTTCTCAGAAGCAGGGAACTTTAGAAATTCTATGTATCTGGAGATCCTGTGTAGCTGTTCAAGTGAAAGGTAAGGTATGATCTAAAGTAATGTGTGAAAATTTGCCCTGTCTGTGTATTCATGCCTGAGATCATTGTCACAGGTATTCTTTGGACCAGTATCAACTTCAGCTTCAGCAAGATGACAAGGTTAGCTTAAAAGTAGAAGTGGCGTTTACATTAATTTGTTTGAGAACTTTTGCTGCAAACCTAACAAGCTTTCTAAGTATGTTTATTCATAGCTGTATTAAGCAATGTGCACAGATATTTAGCAAGTTTGTTATCTATTGACTTTTATACACAATAGGATCCGTTACTGTTTTTTTTTTCACTTGACTTAAAAGTCAGTGACATTAACAGGCAGTTATTACTGGTGATAATAAATTGTATGTCAGCTAAGTCATGGCAGTGCTATATCATAGTGCTGTTAGCTCTTACAAATCAGGTTGGCCTGCACTCACTAATTCTGTGGTAGCTGTAGTGGTCCATGGGCCAGTTCACTGTCTGTATTGTTCATTTGCCTAAACCTGACCAAGCATCCTGAAGTCTTCAGATATACTCTACCTTTTCGTTATAACGACATTCAGGTATGTCTCAACTCAGCAGAAATCTATTGCATTTTTTTGCCAGTTTTAACAAAGCTATCTAAATAAAGTCAGTGACTTCAGTGGTCCAAATTAGTGGGTTTTAGTATCTCGGAACAAAAGTACTGTAGATTATGGCACAAATATACGTTCTTGCTATATCAGACTTGCACAGAACAAATTATGAAAATGTGTAGGGTAGAGGATTTGTATTTTCTTGGACTCACACATAAGCAGAGTGGTAATTGAAAAAAAAAAAAGAAAACGACAAATAAAGTGCTGCGTGATACTCTGAAATTTTTTAACATGTTTGCTCTCATAACTCTTTACAAGACATGAAGAACCTTAGGCAGCCAAGAAGATTGAGAAGAACTAGAAAGGATGAGTATGATCAAGGTGAAGTGGATGGTCCAGTCATAGATGAATCTGTGCTGTCAGCAAAAGAACTTCTAGGGTTGCAGCAAGCTGAAGAACGATTGAAGCGAGACTGCATTTACAGACTGAAGAAGGTGCCACTGTCTTTACTTGTATAGTCCTCCTCTGTTATTTTTCTGTTAATACAGTATAGAGGGTACTCATTGAGCAATTTCTCTTGACTGTAGCTAGAAAATCTAGTTACAGAATTGATGTAATGTGCAAAATAGGTGCTGTTAATGAATAGGCAAGAGAAGGCAAGTTATCCTTTGGGTTCTTTTCTGTAATAAATCTTGATTTAACTGCAATTGAAGCACAAAAAATGTCTGCTTCTTTAGTTCATTAATCAAGATGAGATCACTAGATGGTGGGGCAGTGGACCAGAAAACTGAACAAACTTGAAGACAGTGTGTTCTTCCATGGGTGCTGGGTATTTTCCATTGTAAAAGTCAAGGTGTTGGGCTCACAGTACCACTATTCTGGCATTATATTTGACATACCAATTTTTTGGCTGTAGAGGACAGGAAAGATAAAGTGAGTATTTCTGAATTCCAGAGTTGCAATCATTCAACTTAGCAAGGGTATTGAATGAAATGAAGGTAATACCTTTCTATATTTTAGGGTTTTTTACTATCTTTATTTTAGCAACCACGAAGCTACCCATCTGCAAAATATACCTGCAACTTGTGCGATGTTTTGATTGAGTCGGTGGGGTTTGCTCATAAGCATATTAAAGAGAAAAGACACAAGAAAAGCCTAAAGGTGAGTTAAGGACAAGAAAGTATAAAATGCGGATTTATTAAACTGTCTTCACCCTACTAATGATAATGAAACTCCACAGCTTCTAAAATCATTCCATGTTAATTTTTTTTACTGTGGTTGAATTTCTTACATTTACTGATTCTGGTAAAGAGAGTAAATTTGGGGCCTGGACTTTTCTTCTGCTTCAGCTTTAGGATTTAATTTGTACTTTGTCATGCCTATTATAATGAAAAGTCCTCATTTAAAGTATAACTCAGTAATATTTTGTTACTAGTTATTGAAGTATAATAAAAAAGATGTACCAACTGGCTCTTCCATTTTGCTGTTCTTAATTCTTTTGGTGGACTAGTTATATGTATTCTTCTTGGTGTGTATCTTGTTGGCATATTTCAACAATGAAGGATTGTGATCAAGTCCAGAGCAATGAAGAGTAGCAATAAGCAAATATAGTTGGTACAGCAGAATAAGAAATTATAACCTGTATGTCAGGGTGAATAATTTTAATTCAGATATACTGTGGAGTATTAGACTTGTTTGTGTAAAGGAAGTAGCTTAGTATTGAACACAAAAATCAAAGTAACTGCCAGCATAACCTCAATTTTACTGTTGGGTTTTTTTTTTTAAAAAAACAAACAACAAAACTGTAATTATCTTCTGTTCCTTCTGTTTTCTCCGCTTGAATTGGACAAAAATATTTGTCTTCTGCAGGTTTTCTAGTTCTTCCTCTTTAACTCCTATCCTTTCCCACTTCATAAGTGATGAAAAAATTAGTGTCTTCTTTTTCAAATGTTCCAAATACATGTATATATACCTGTTCATATTACTGAAACCTTCTGGAATGTTTAATATTTTATACCTGTCACAGGTTGTTTCTTGATGTTCTTGCTTGCAATTACTTTCATTATCTGGAAAACCTGTGGTGGTGTTACTTGGGATGAGTTGCAGGCATTCATTCTAGCGCATTAAGCAACTCAAGAAAATCATTAAAACATCAGTCTCACTGTCTTTAAAGGAAAAGCAAGAAGAACAACTGCTGACTGCTCTGCCTCCTCCAACGCCTTCTCAGATACAAGCTATTGGTGTTGCTATTGAAAATGTAGTGCAGGAGTTTGGTTTAAATAACGAAGATCTAGAAGAAAGGCTCAACATTAAAACAGTGATGGAAAACTTACTGCATCAAAAATTGCCAGGTATTATTAGCAATTTGTTTTAAACGCTAGATATACCAACTTAACAACAAACCAGCAAAAATGTGAACAGCTCATAAAGTGAAACCTTAATTAAAAACCTTGCTTAGCCACATTCTGAAACACTATACATCATTGCTAGTATGTTAAATGACATGATGTGGCAGTCTAACCCTTGTCAGAATTAAATTAGAATGGTGTTCAGTACCCAGACAGACCTGTAGTAAAAAGTGAAGGTGAAAAGGAAATGGAGGGGACATTAACTTTCATGGTAAGCCTTTGCTAGCAACAGCACAGAAGATAGCATTTATTCACACAGTTCTGTGCTGCTGAAAGACCCTTCTTCATTCTCTGTGGTTATCATAACTAGATGTACGTTTAAGATCTAATGGCAATACCATGAAGTAGCCACAGTCTTAGAATTAATTACAGAGTAAATGCAGTTTAATTCTTTTTGTTACAGAGTGCTCATTAAGGTTATATGGCTCCTCGTACAGCAGATTTGGTTTCAAAACTTCAGACATAAATATAGATATCCAGTTTCCTGCCACTGTAAGTAAGACCATTTTATTAAGTACATCTAAGTTGTTTTAAATGTTTGCACCTTTATGTACATTACAGTTTAAATGTAATTTACCAGTGTGGTAGTAGCACTTTTTATGAAAGTGCATTGAGTAAAACAGAGCTATCACACTAAAAAGTTCTTAAAATAACATTCTTTGCTTCATGTGTCAGTAATGGTCTGGCAGAATGATACAGCTTTGTCTTCTGTTGAGTTTTCCTTACAAAAAACTGAAAGCATTTAAAACGTGTACTCCTAGTAGTCCTATGAGACAGATCACTGTATTCTCTTAGAGCTGGATTAAGTTACGCTTTCATAATCTCGTTTCTGTACTGATACATGCACATCAGAGTTTTTCATTGCTAGGGGTTTTTTTGAGCCATGAAACCATTTTATGTCATTTATTTATGAAGTAATTGAAATCTAAAGTGTGAAGCAATTTAAGTGCTGGTTATTTCTATGCATCTTTGTTCTTTGTATGCAAGTTCATAAAGTGCATATAATTTTTTAAAATCTATGATTCCAATCTTCAATGCGATGTGGATCCACTATGTCTGAAGGCAATAATGTTTAAGCACACTGAAATTGTATGTCTGTTGATTTTTTTTTTTTTTCCTCACAAAAAAGTTTGTGAAAGGGGTTAAAATTGCTTTACTTTCAGTTACTCT
>JANVCC010010406.1:27804547-27843496 GCA_025345505.1 Todiramphus chloris collaris | reverse complement strand
AAATAAGCAATGTTTGTGCTCCTTTTACTACAATTTATCCATAGTCAAGAAGGTAGGGAAGTTTGGGTTGCTGTTATTTTGTTTAATTCCTATTGCCCTTTGGAAGAAAAGGAGATGTGGCCTAAGAATGATATTTTAAATTTTGAGTTATTGGAAATCACTTTTTGACAGCTATGAAACCAGCTTTATTACTTTTATTAACAGATGACTCAACCAGATGTTCTCTTACTTGTGCAAGAAAGTCTCCAGAACAGTGGTAAGAAAAAAATGCTGCCTTCTCATTTCCATTAAGTTATTACTGCTTAGTATTGTTGAGTTCCAACTCTGATGAACAAGTAAACCACAGGCTATTCTTTTTTTTAGAAAGATGGAAAAATAAAAAATACTGCAGGAAATAATGCATTGGCAGAACTAACTTTGATTTGGTATTCAGTTTTATGACTATTGAAATCCCATTATTTGTACTGATATGAAAAATTCCTAGTGGAAGGTGTTCTTCTGCATTACAAAGGAAGATGTCATAAAACATAAGGTAGACTGTGCTGCCTTTCTTTCCACAGGCTGCTCTGTCGATACAGAAAGTAGCCTAAGCTTTTCTAACGTGTGATCTGAAATTTGGTAATGTACCAATGGATTGTGGCCTCTTCTCCTATAATTATATCTGTACATGCTTCTTAGTGCTGTGAGGCAAGGTACAAATGGCTGCATACAGACACATTTCTTTTTTTAGGTAATACAGCTCTATGCACTAATACAAGTAAAGTTTGAGGTCTTAAAAAAATGCACTTACTCAAACCCACTTCAGTCATATGCAGGCAAAACATGAAAGGTTGGGGAAAAACCTGTCTTTTTAAATGCAGACTGCAAAAAGTAGCTTTACTGCTTTCTTGTCTTGCTTTATGCCCACAGTTGGAAAATTAAACCATTTGTTTTCAAACATGTTTATTAAACTTGCATATGTTTACTAATGTAGATTTTTCTAATTGCCACCCCTGCCTTCCTTGTCTGGTCAAATGACTATGACAGTCTTTGAGAACGAACTTACTGTTCAGCCAGCCTGGAGAAGCGAAGACCCAAATTCCAGAAGTTGTTAGGGTCTCAAGTGTGTTTTGTAAGCAAGTAATATACATTAATATTTGGTCCAACGCTTTTTCTGTGAGTCAGAAGATAGAGGAACAGAGCATGAGGCATTTGAGCTACCACAGCGGCAAAAGCAAGATGATTTTCAAGAAGTCAGGTATCCAAATGGCTAGGTAACATCAAGAAAACCTTGTCATTTCAGAATTTTTGAGTTGGATATCTAAAGTTGTTTCATAGTTTCTTCTCTACCTGGCCCAGTGAAACAGTGAGGCATCAAAAGATAAGTCTAGTTTGGATCAATAAACTCTTCGGAGAGAAAAATGCAGTGTCATCTGTGCTTTTTTTAGTGTCAAGATATAAAAAAGGTAGCTGAATTGTGTTTAGAAACCTATATAAAGAATAAGAGGAAAAAAAACCACCAACAAACAAAAACATAGCAAGAGGACACCATGTCAGCAAGCCTGTTCTATACTTGCATGGAGCATTTCTAGATTACGAGGGAAAATAAACTCAGACACCTTCTTCCTGTCTAGTACTAACATAATGCTCTGTTTTTTTCATTTTTCACACCAGTGTTGTTTTATAGATGTCACTAGTCTGTATGCCTGGATTACTGACAACAGTAATCAGCCAAAATGCACCTGCTTAATTGTAACTGCTGCGTATAGGAATTTTGAAAAGTTCCTTTTTTTTCTTCAGTATTTTCTTAACAACACTTAGATAGTAGACCATATTCTTCCCATCTGTCAGTTGTACTATTTGTCTAAAAGTCAGTAATTTTATTAAGAATTTGAGGCTCTATCTATATACCCGTACTTGCATTCAGTTTAAAATATTTTTTTTGTCAACACCATACTTAATGTGGCTTCTTTTTCTTTCTCCTGCCTAGACTCTTTTACGGAAGTTGATGCAGATTTCCATGCTAGAATACCAGTCGTGGTGTGCAGAGAAAAGCAAAGGTCTCAGTTGTCACTTTGTGTATTCTAATAGTATATAGCAATGTAAATTATATGTACGAACATCTGAAAAATGACGTTTCTGTACTAAATTATTACAGTTCCATGGATCTTGAAACACAAACTAACACTCATGGGCAAGTCATTCCTAGCCTAGAATAAGAGGGTAAGGGTTGTTCTGTCCTCAGCTGTGTATTTCTCAATCCCTTTCAACCATTATGGTTTCCAGCATGTACCCTTACCCTTCCATCTGGGATAACTGCTTAAGCAGAAACTTTCTTTCTTTGTAGATAATGTAGATACCATGTTAAATTATGGATTTCAATAAGGGCAAGATCAGCTTGCTAAGCTTCTCTAGAATTTTGAGAGCAAGTGAAAGGCATTGTATTCTGCCCATTTAATGAATATCACATAAGATTCATGAGCCATTCTGTAAACGCCTACTGTGATACAGAAATATTACCAGTTATTTGTTATTGCCTTAATCTCTCACTGTTTGAAAATATTCCTTATGCTGTGGAAACAGCATATAAACTGTTCTCTGACGGCCGATGATGAAGAAAATTTTGATTCATGAAGGAAGTTAGTACTGTAGCTGCAATGAATTAATAATGTTATTACGGACAGATACTTAATTTGGATTGTATTAGAAAACACTTTTCCACAAAATTATAATGCATATATTTTCAACCTAACCATAAATCAATTTTGTTTTCCATGCTTCTTTTAACATTACATACAGTGTCTTTGAGAGGCTGTTAAGTCTTTCTTTACAGCCTTCTGCTACACTATTTTCATAGAATGTATTGAGTTGGAAGGGACCTCCAGAGGTCATCTAGTCCAACCCCCCTGCAATAAGCAGGGACATCTCCAACTAGGTCAGGCTTCTTAGAGCCTCATCAAGCCTGGCCTTCAGTGTCTCCAGGGATGGGGCCTCCAGCACCTCTTGGGGCAACCTATTCCAATGATCTATCACCCTCACATTAAAGAAGTCTTTCCTACTGTCTAACATAAATCTACCCTTTTCTAGCTTAAAGCCATTACCCCATGTCCTGTCACTACAAATCCTTCTGAATAGACCCTTCCCTGCTTTCTTATAGGCCCCTTTCAGGTACTGGAAGGTCACTGTAAGGTCCCCCCCAGAGTCTCCTCTTCTCCAGGCTGAGCAACCCCAACTCTCTCAGCCTGTCTTCATAGGAGAGGTGCTCCAACCCTCTAATCATTTTTGTGACCCTTCTCTGGACACACTCCAACAGGTCCACGTCCTTCTTATGTTGCGGGCTCCAGAGCTGGACACAGTACTCCAGATGAGGTCTCACAAGGTCAGAGTAGAGGGGCAGGATCAGTCTGCTGGCCACACTTCTTTTGGTGCAGCCCAGGATTCCATTGGCCTTCTGGGCTGCCATTGCTCATTGGTGGCTCATGTCCAGCTTTTCATTTACTAGTACCCCCAATTTTCATTTACTAATACCCCAATCCCCCATTTTGTGGGATGTTATCTGACCTATGGCTGTTCTTACAAAAACTCCAAGATCTTTTACTTTGTTTCTTTTTGGGTTTTAGTGGCCTTATTTGTAAAGTGAGTGCAGGGAATGAGAACGCTTGTCTGACAACAAATCATCTGGCTACCCTTGGAAAACTGGAACCTACTGTAGTACCTTTAGTGATTGCCTTCCGGTACTGGGCAAAGGTAAGAGTCATAGTTATTCCCCCATGTGTGACTAAATAGTGAATGAACATTGATATTATGCTGATAAGATTGTAGGTATGGTTTAGAAAACACTTGTTGAAACTGTCTTCAGAAACAGGAGTTGGAAAAAGGATTTTTTTTTTTTTTTTTTTAAATAGTAATTTTTACAAATTATGTATCTATCATTTCTGTGTTACAATATTCCAAACTGGAATTCTAAGCTTCAGTCAGTGGCATTCAGACTCTAAGTATCCTGCTCCATTACTAAGCAAGTCAGGGGAATGTACATGAAATGGGATTATCAGTTTCCCATAAATTTAATCCATCATGAGGAAAAAAAAACATAAAGGAAAAAGCTGCTTGTTTCCATATGTAGATGAAAACATCCTTGTGAAGTAAAGTATCTTGTTGTGCTTGCAATTATAGTGATTTAAAAAAGAAAGATTTAAAAACCTTTGACTTTCCGTATATCTATGTAAAATGAGTCATCATTTTTGCAAATGTGCTGTGTGCTGTCTGTTTTGCCAGTCTGCATCCTATGGCTCTTATATGGAAAAAATGGTGATAACAGCTCCAGTAAATATGCAGGCCTTGAGAACAAAGTCCATCTCATAAAAGCTCAAAGATGTCTGAGTTTCTGTCAGTAGTTAATGTGTCAGACTTCTGAACAGTTACTAAAAGACTATCTTTCTTGGTATCACTTGAAACTTTAATGGTGACACGATTTATTTTTGCAGTTGTGCTGTGTTGATCGTCCTGAAGAGGGAGGCTTGTCACCTTACGTGTTTGCTTTAATGGTTGTTTTCTTTCTACAACAGAGGAAAGAGCCTTTCCTACCCGTCTATCTGGGATCATGGGTATGTGTATTAATACACCAAATAGTATGACTGAGAAAACCAATCACTTGTGTTATTGTGTATGTAACCTGTCAGCTTTTTGCTATTGTGAGCAAGCCATAAGCCAGCCATTTCTGCAGGAATTCAGAAAGGATGTGATTTCAGCCAGACTACACCTGATCTTTGTATGCTTGGCTGTGGCGATTCACAATTCTAGCCATTGGTTCGAATGCTCTGATGCCCCTTTTATGAGTGAGGACAGCTGGGCGCTGAACAATGCACTTCATAACTTCTAATTCCTTGTTTTTTCACCTGTTCTTCCAGACTTTTGAGAACTCTGAATTCACATAGCTATATCCCAGAACAATGTCTTGGATTTTGACATTTAAGTCTTCAAAACATAGACCACAGCTGGGGAGCACAGTGGTATGATATCTGCCCAAGGGATCAGCCTAGGGATTTAAAGCATGTGTTTCTTGGGTTTACAAGCTGAAATATATCTTAATATTAGGAGTTGTATTATGGACACAAATCCAGAATCCAGTTCTCTACCATTCAGATGTTACATTCAGACGTTACATTCTTGGCACCCATTTTATATGTCACTTTAAGAACATTATAGTCACCTGTTACATTTAGCGTGCATGTTCCAGTTTCCATAACCCATTACACGGGCCTTGCAGTTAAGTTTCCTTCGGTACGTGACTGACTCATTCCCAAAGTCTCTTCACTTTCTGCACTGGATGGGAGAAACATCCTGTAGTATATGGCCATATAATTTAAAAATACATATTTATGCTTGTGTAGTGTGCAAAGACAAGGTTCTATGTCATATGGATACTCCTCCAAAAGCACTGAACTGTTGAGAGCTTATTCTGGAAAAGTATAAGGAAGAGAAGCAGATTGGGGTACATTCTATATCTGTAACGGCTATTTTTAAACTTTGATCTGGTTTAATTTAGCTTACTGCCATGGAGGGGATGAGATTTAAAGTTCACATGATGTTTAGCTGCATGTTTCTGTTTCCTTTAGATTGGAGGATTCTCATTAAACAAATTAACTAATTTTCATCTGAAAGAAGTTGAGAATGATGCTGTGGTTTGGGAGTATAACCCCACTGACGATTCTGATTTGCCACAAGAAACTTCCCCTAGCAAGGGCAAGGTCTGAACTATTTTAATTTACTTCTGTAATATTCTAGCAGACTCAGAAAAGCCTATTCTCAAAAAAGAAACTATCTTCTGTTTTTGTTTTGTGTTTGTGTTGCAAAGCCATGAGCTGAACTAAGAGATTGCATGACTGCTTGATAAAAAGCTTACTATGCTTGTCTGTTGGTGCTAAGAACCTATCAGGAAACTGTGTTATTTCAAAATCTTTGTTAAACCCCTGGGTTTTAATCTGTATGGGGACATTACAGAGTTGAAGCAATTTTACCTCAGAATTAAGCCTATGAAAAATATTTCCTCTTGGCTTTGAACTGTTCTTAGAAATTATTTGTTTTATAACAACTTCTAAAGAAACATTATTACTATATTTTGTCACAGCAGTTAACAATACACTTTAGGCTTTGCTAAAAACCAGACTAATCTATTCTGTCCAATTAGATCAGACAGTATTTTCTTGGAAATTTATACAGCATAAAGCACTTAAATAAGCAGTTGTTATTAACCATTGATGCAATTCTTTATCATTACTCTAGCCTTTCATTTTGAAGTTTCATAGTCTGAGTTTATACCATCTCTTCCAGTTTGTTAGTAGCAGTTTTTATTGCAATTGTAGGAGTATAGAAGCAACTATAGATTTTGTAATACTACATTACAGATGAAATGCAAGGAAGTGTAACAGCCAAACACCTGTGCATTAGATGTTATTTAAGCCTTTCTTCTGTAATTGGCAGGTTCCTTTAGTATTTGGTTCAGGACAGCAGTGTTCAGCACCTGCTGGTCAGCTCTGGGTAGAACTACTTCGTTTCTATGCCTTGGAGTTCAATATGGCTGATTTCGTTATTAGCATACGACTCAAAGAAACGGTGTCTCGTGAGTCAAAGGACTGGCCTAAAAAACGCATTGCTGTGGAAGGTATATATATCAACAAACTTCAAAGGACTGTAGCTTTAATTTTCTAGGGTACTGCCGTGGGTTTTGACATTGTGTGTAATAATTTAGAATTTTTCAATATTGGCCTGTGATTCCCAATAATGTAGTAGAATGTTTTGAAGAAAATTGGTTTAAGTACTATTACTCTTGGATATTACATTATCAAAAGTAATTAAGTGATCTTAAAAATTGTCTTCAGCACAATTCATAGATCTTAAGTCTGCACAATATTTTAGAGTAACAGTAGTATAATTAAATTTTTTAAGTGTATTCTTCTTTTTAAAAAGTTAACTCCTGCACTTCTTCTTTCTACTAGACCCATATTCTGTCAAAAGGAATGTGGCAAGAACTCTGAACAGTCAGCTAGTGTATGAGTATATTCTTCACTGCCTGAGAGCAACTTACAAGTATTTTGCCCTGCCTCACAAAAAAAGTGCAAAACTCAGAAAAAAATCCTCTCTGAATGCTAATGAAGAGAAATCTCAAATGCTGGACCATGGAAAAGATTCTATAAAGCATGAAGGTTTTGAGTTGCAAAACTTGGATGGTAGAACAAACACAGCAGTAGTGGTAGATGGTGTAACAGAGACTGCAGATACACCCCAGTCACGTGGACTTGATCCTTCAAAACTGTGTGATGGCTTAGAAAGTTTCACAGAAGAAGAACTGGCTGATGATATCAGTCATTTGGGAATTACCCAGGAAGATTCAGACTGTATAATTGAGGAATTTATTTCTGGAGATAATGAGTATTTTAAACCAAGTTGCGAAGAGACAGAGAGCGGAAATGAAGAGGAAGAAGAGGAGGAAGAAGAAGAACATGAACCACAAAGAAGAAGATGGCATAATATCTTGACTGCTGCGCAGGGAATAGATGAAGACAGTGATAGTGGAGATATCCCGGTTACAGTGAATGAGCACGATACAGAGACATGTAGTACTTCAGACTTGGAAGGTTTTCAAAATGCTGCACTTACAGAGAGTGATGAGTTTGGCTTAGAGTGCAGTGGTATAATGAATGACAAGATGGATATTGATGAGGAGAGCACTGAAGGTACCGATGAACTAGATGAATCTCCCCAAAAATTCATACATTCAGCACAGAGTCAAGTATCCCAAATGATTAACTCAGATGATGAGGAAGAAGAGGAGGAAGAACCAAGTCTTCTAAACCAGAGAGAATGCAGCGTTATCATAAGAGCTGGAGATGAACTCGATAACACATACACTGGATCTGGAGATGACGATGCACTGTCAGAGGAAGAAGATTTTGCCATCACAAATAAGTATGAGAACAAGCATTTTGAAGAAAATGTGGATCTGAGGATCAATTTGAGTATGGAGGAGCTTGCAGAGAAGGGAAGCCTTCTTGAGGAGAACACAGCAATAGAACACTGTTTAGAATCTGAACTTTTTTATGAATTCAGTAAGCCAGCTTTTACAAAAGGCAAGGTAAGCAAGCTGTGTCAGAATGTAAACATATTGCCTGTGTTCTCTTATGGGTTATATGAAAGCATTGCTCAAATTTGTTAAAGTATTACAGATTTTAAAACCAATCTCGCTTTCTGTTCATGCAGTCGCCTACAGTAGTATGTAGTTTGTGCAAACGGGAAGGTCATTTAAAGAGGGATTGTCCAGAAGACTTCAAGAAAATTGAGCTTGACCCACTGCCAGTGCTGACACCCAAATTTTCAGTTATTCTAGATCAAGTTTGTGTCCAATGTTACCGTAAGTTTTTTTTTCCTTTGAATATTGTTATGCAGTAGAAAAAGAATTACAAAAAGTAGTGAAATAGCCACAGGCTAATGGTGTTATAAAGGGGGATGATTTATTTGCTACACTGCATCCAACTTAGATACAGTTATATGATTTTTAAAGCTTCAATAGGACTGCTGAGTAGCTTGTATAGAGAAATACAAAAAGTTATGGCTTATCTTCCACACAGTGGTTGTCTGATTACTCATTTAAGCATCTTAATATAATTGCTAAGAGTTTCATTTAGGGTGGGTTTTCTGACTGATGCTTTTACATTTCTGTCTACTTTGAATTTTGTTACTGTTCCTTACCTTGTGGTTTTTAGTAAGCAAAGACTTCAGTGTTCCTAGAAGAAATGGCATCAAAATACAGTTTTGTAATACTTCTCCACTTTTGTTCTTTTCAGAGTGACCCAACTTTCCTCCTTTCTCTCTCGCCATTTCTGACCAGACAAAATGCATTATTTGTCTAATTAATGTTTTAATTTGAACAGGTATTTCTCTTCTACTTCATCTTTGTTTTCTTTCCTTCACATGTGAATCTTCTCTTGATTTTTCTCTCTCCCCTCAAAATGTAAACCCCTCACTTTATAAATCTTCAGTATTGACTTTTTCTACAGATTGGTTTGCCTAAATTGTTGTCTTTGTATTTTGTCCCTTTTTTGTTTGTTTGTTTTTTGCTTTTGGTTTTGTTTTTTTTTTAAGATGATTTTGCTCCAAATATTGTAGAGGATCAGGCCCGGGAAGATATAAGACAAAACTTGGAAAACTTCATTAGACAGGATTTCCCAGGTAATTAGGGAATTCTGGCTTTATACTTTGGTGTGTTAATACTTGAGTGTTTTCCAAGAAATCAGCATAACAAACACTTGCATTTTGATCCTTTATTGTTGCTCAGCATTGTTATACTTTACTACATTAATTTCTGCTTTAAGTCTTTTAAGGCTTTGGTTTTGAGTCTTTTTTGACTTAATGATATATACAAAACATAGTAGGAAGGAACAAAGGCAGGTTAAGGAGGAAACAGTCAAAGCAGTAGTTGAACAGTTTATAATTGTTATTTTAGCCATATTCATTAGCCAGATCTCTTCTTGTTGTATCTGATCTTACAAGCAACAAGCATTTTCTAGTCCTTCCTACTCAAACTTGCTGGGTTTGGAATACTTTAAAATACAGGCATAGCATCTGACCTATCTGCAAAACTTTGCTGGTTTTTTTTGTTGTTGTTGTTTCTGTAACACCTGGACTTTTGTTCATAGTCTTTTAAAATTAGCAAAAGATTTTTTTGGGCTATAGCCTGGTATTGGGACAGATGTGTCCCTTGTCCTGAAAATCTCTGTAGAGCGAAATGGTAGATTTCTTTAACAGATTTCAGCTCAGACATGCATGCTGATGATTTAATTACTGGAAAGCCTAACTTGATTCTGGATCTGTCAGACTGCTTATTTGAGCAACTGAGACTAGAGATTCTTTCCTCATCAGCAAAGTTCATAAGAAAATAAGTATTATGTACCATAGAAAGATAGGAATGTTTTCACACCTGTATTAAAAGACATGCAACAGTTTGAAACTATGTACAATGAGTTTGTGTCGGTATGTGGTTATTAACCTATCACATCTCTTACAGGAACCAAGCTGAATTTGTTTGGCTCCTCAAAAAATGGCTTTGGCTTCAAACAAAGTGACCTTGATATCTGTATGACGATGGATGGGCTAGAGACTGCTGAGGTAGTTTGGAAAGACATTTTGTTAAATAAATTCAAGATTTTATGTTTATATTGTATATAGGGTAATAAATTTATTATTTTATAAAAGCTTTTTATATTAAAAGCAAACATAAATGGGTGCCACAAAGGCAGGTTACTTTAGGGGTTTTGCTTGTTGGTCTAAGCATGGATTTAAGAACTACTCTCAGAAGTCAGTTTTCTTCCCAATTCTACACTGTCATTATTTCCATCATTAGCTGAGTGGATAAATAACATGTTTTGTATCATAAACAAGTAGGAATGGGAAACAGTACCTAAAGACATCAATCTCCTTTCATGCCTAATATAAGCTTTTTAAACACACATCTTCAGATACTACCTAGTGTTGAATTTACAAGTGCCGTTATGAAACGATTTCTGGTATTCACATCATTCTGTATAATATGAAACTCCATTATACAGCTTCAAGCTTAATGGCAAGTAGTAAAAGGTTTGCCTAAAATACTTGTAGTAGATACAACTTTCACCTTTTTTTCCTAATATCTTAGGGACTTGATTGCATCAGAATCATTGAAGATTTAGCAAAAGTTCTCAAGAAACAGTC
Organism: Todiramphus chloris collaris; assembly: GCA_025345505.1. Taxonomy (NCBI): domain Eukaryota; kingdom Metazoa; phylum Chordata; class Aves; order Coraciiformes; family Alcedinidae; genus Todiramphus; species Todiramphus chloris. Next base: position 27,832,774 of record JANVCC010010406.1, on the reverse strand, counting down.
AGGTAACTTTCCTGGAAATTAAAATAAGTGGTTGTGCTTATGAGACTTCAGTTGCTGTAGTGAGAACATTCTGGGGCACTGTAGATGAAATCATTAAGATAAAAGTACATCAGAAAGCTTAATGTTAGTGAGAGTGAGGTTACATGTTGTGAACATTTGGATTTATTTTTGCATGTATAGGTCTTTGAGGTTATAATGTTGTTGGACCGTATCTCAACTGGACATATGTATTTATATAAATATATTTATAACTTAAAAGCGTAAGAACAAACTAAGTTAAAGCTTCAAGTTAGTACTTATGTTGTATTTGTATGTTCAGTACCTAATAATAGTAAAAGGTGGGCTGATAAAAGTTCTCAATAAGAATTCTGTTTTTTCCAGAAGAAATCATGATTTCTTAGTATTAGTTTTTGTGTATCTCACATTAATATAATTGGAGTGAAATATCAGTGGTCTCATAAGCTTATTTTTCTATAATATTTAGACTGGTCATTATTGAGAGTATAAATGTATATTTGTATATATTATATTTATCAGATTCATCATGTTTGGCAAATACCTAAAATCAGTATTAACATATAGCTGAAGTACCAATTAAAATTTTATTTTGTAGACTTTTTACTATAGTTTGGAGTTACCTGTAGAGCAGTTTATACTGTTAGGACTGTAATGCAGTCATTCAGTAATTAAACATTTCATCCTAGGTTTAAGAAATGTCTTGCCTATAACAACTGCTAAAGTCCCAATTGTCAAATTTTTCCATGTCAGAAGTGGTCTTGAAGTAGACATCAGTTTATATAATACTCTGGTAAGGTTATTTCCTTTTGGGCTTTTTTGTTTGGTTGTGGGGTTTTTTTGGTTTTGTTTTTTTTTTCTTCAATAGAAAAATGTGGATCTGCTTCCTGAGATTGATGTGATAGTTTTGTTGAGGTTGAATAATCAACTATTTCCAATTGCCTGTTGCAGTTTTAGATTTCCAAACAACTTATTTCATTATGAATGGACTCAGTTGCACAGCTGCGACTTCAGAGTTGTCCCTTCCCTAAGAAAATGTGTTAGTTCTTCAGTATTAGTAAGAAATAGTGGCTTAGGTGTTTAAGTCTTTCAGTAAATGAGAGACAAAATAATACAATTTCAGCTTTCTTACTCTCCCCTTCCCTTCATGGCTTTTAGCCTTGAGACCTGGAATAGTGATTTTTGAACTCAGTTTTCCTGAACTGGAACATGTGTTAGAATTTACAGAAATCAACAAGTTCTTGTCCAAATATTTTCAAAACATTTTGGGATTATTTTTTTTCTTTTTAATGTCCCTGAGCTTCAAAAGCCAGTTCCTTGAAACATCAAAGGAAATTTAACTTTTAGAGTCAAACTTTTAGAGTCAAACATTCTCAAGTTTTTGTATGAACTCAAAGGGAGTCTTAAGGAAGATATACCACTAAGTAAGTCTGAAAGCTTTCTTCTTGACATTATGGACCCATATGAATTATGGGTCAGTTGATCATTCTGCCATTTCTAAGATGAAATCTTCTAGTTCAAGAACTTACTTCTACGACATATTTTGAAAATGCAGTAGTAGATTAATGCTTCCCTTTCTGAAGTACTGTTGTGTGAAGGCTGCTTTGAACCACTTCTGCACAGATGAAGGAAGTTTATCAGTTTTTAACAGAGCAGGTAATAATCACATTGCTGAATGCCTTTCACAACATATATTCTACTATTCAAGGCTTCACATTTGCATTTCTTGAGCACACAACTTAGAGGTTTTGGTTTTCATGTTTTCAGCTTATTCTTTCATTTCTTCAGAGCTCCTTTATTTTCTACATGACTTTCTTATTTTTCTAGGCCTTGCATAACACAAGACTCCTGTCAGCATATGCAGCCATTGATCCTAGAGTGAAATACCTGTGTTACACAATGAAAGTCTTTACAAAAGTGAGTATATTTTAGACATTCTAGAAACAGTAGTGCCTGCAGCAAGAGGTTATAACCATCATGATACAAATCATGTTTCTTTTTCTAGATATGTGACATTGGAGATGCATCTCGAGGTAGCCTTTCTTCTTATGCGTATACTCTTATGGTGCTTTATTTTCTTCAACAGAGAAATCCACCTGTCATCCCTGTTCTTCAAGAGGTACGGTATATTGAGAAAGAAACATGTATCTGTACACAGTATTGACCAGAAGAATGTCAGTGTTGAATCTGAAGGGCTTTTCTGACTACTCTAATTATGCTTTCAGATCTACAAAGAATCAAAAAAGCCTGAAATTTTAGTTGATGGATGGAATGTTTATTTCTTTGATAAAATAGAGGAGCTGGTGAGTAAATCAGGTTAATTTGAAATGGTGTTACTTGTGGCTTTGTAAATGAAAAAGAATTCCTCTTAAATCGTCCTCAAATAAGGTGGTTGAATACATAAATGGAGGTGGAGTAGCTATTGCTTCTAAAATCCCAATCCCACATAGTAAAACTTTAAGAACACGGTGACTTGTGATTCATCTGAGGAAAACTGCAAAATCTGAAAAAATGAGATAAAAATAATATTTTAAGGTGTTCCTGATGGTCAGTTTCTCCATGTGTCACACTACTAAGTGGAGATAGCTCTTACAAATACCAGCTCCATATCTAGTCATGGGTGGTTAATATTATTGAGTATTTTTGTGTTAAATAGACAAATTGAAGTAATAATTTTTTTTTTATAACAGGCAAAACCTAATGTTAGAAATTTTATCAGTTAGTCACTTTTGTTGTTAAAATGGTATATTCTTTTAAATATTAAAATTAATATCAGATTATTAATATTAATTAGGAAAGAAAGGGTGTAAATAAATTGTATTTCTTTACAAAATAAGACTTAGGTTGTTTGAGTTTCTGAGTTATAAAAACTATTCTGCTTAATGTAAGTACTGGAAGTAAAAATATTTCTGTTATTTTCAGTCAGCTGTTTGGCCAGACTGTGGCAAAAACACTGAATCTGTTGGACAACTTTGGCTGGGACTTCTCCGTTTCTACACAGAAGAATTTGATTTTAAAGAGCACGTCATCTGCATTAGGAGAAAAAATCTGCTTACAACTTTCAAGAAGCAGTGGACTTCCAAGTACATTGTAATTGAAGGTAAAAGCACATGAAGCATATGAATATGTGGAATTAATTTAATGCCCATATGAAACATTTTGTCTTTCCATAAGGCTTCTTTATTTTCCTATTACTAGATTGTAAGTTGTTATTTGCTCTTGTTTTGAAGTCATCGCAAAATTTCTATTGAGTTTCAGTAGTGCTAAAATTATTCTTAATGTTTTTTTACTCTGCTGAAAAGAAGTTGTGAAGCAGACATCATACTTTTCATGATGACAGTAACAGAAATAGATTTAGCCAAACCCCGTGGAAAATAAATTAGCTGTAATGTAGTGACGTTTTCTTACAAATACTAAATTTATCTGAGTCCATATTTACATGACTGATCTAATCCTGTGTATGATTACACCGATAAGTAGTAGCATGGTCTCTATCAATAAAATGCAGTGACACATTTTAGAAATGTTCCCTAAACCACTTTCTGACCTATAGGACTTTCACGGAAGAATTTCTGTGCCGTTGCCCACACATTCAACTTTTTCTTTCACAAATCCTCAGTCAGTTCAGAGCTGGGCAGCTGTGATCCTCTGCCCATGGAGCTAACTTCTTTTCAGTAAATTTGCAGACAGTTCAATTTTGTTATATTAGTTCTTCATCAGCAATAACTGCCTTGAGTTGTCCATGTGTATGTATACATTGCTGGTCTTGTCCTGTAGTTGACTAATGTCTATCATGCTTTTTGTACAGACCCCTTTGATCTGAACCACAATCTTGGAGCTGGATTGTCGAGAAAAAGTAAGTTTCCCGTTAACAGATTTGGGTGCAAAGTGAGAATATTGTTGTAGATATTATTTCCTAGCTTGTTTGATGTTTGGGTCATACTTTCTCTTTTTTTTTTTTTTTTTTCCTTCCCCAGTGACAAATTTTATAATGAAGGCTTTTATCAACGGCAGAAGGGTATTTGGTACCCCTGTAAAAATATTTCCTAAAGAGTATCCATCTAAAATGGTAAGTTGCTTGTAAAAGCAGTATGTGAATGCTCTTGGGTAGATAACTTACCACTTGCGGAAGTGTGGTTACGCTTTCTTTAGGTCTTCTCTCAATATTCAACAGAACTCTAAAAATCTTTATATGACGTAATAATACTGTATAGTATTATTATAGTTTTATTTATATAGCATTATAGTATTATTATAGTATATACTGTATAGTATTATATTATACTATAATATAGTATAATATACTATATATATATAAACTGTTACTGTTTTATTTGCATGTAAAGTGTGTTGGCATGCAGAATACTAATCATGTCAGCTTTGATAAAAGCTTGCAGACCTGGTGGTCACCAGGCTGCCTGTAAAGAAGTGGTGAGTTAATCTTACCAGATCTTTCAGGAGTTCAGCTACACACACCAGATTTATTCTTCTCTGTAACTCTTACTGCTTTTTAACACTTGCTTATCTGTCTTTATTCCTGAGTGTATGGATTTTCATTCTAAATGCATGATTTCTTATTTAGGAGTACTTTTTTGATCCAGAGGTCCTAACGGAAGGAGAATTGGCACCAAATGATAGATGCTGCAGAATTTGTGGTAAAATTGGTCATTTCATGAAAGATTGTCCCATGAGAAGAAAGTGAGTATGGTTTTGGCATCTGTGTGGAACATTGCCTTAGGTTTGTTTAGAAGAAAGATTAGGATAGTAGTTTTAAATTTCAGGTCTCCTGAGAGCAGAGGGAAAGCAGCACTTCCCTTGGTATGTTGTCCACACTGCTTTTGATGCAGCCCAGGAGATGGTTGGTCTTTCTGGGCTGCAAGTGCACATTGCTGCCTCATATGGAGTTTTTTATCCACCAGTAACCCCAAGTCATCCTCCACAGGGCTGCTCTCAATCCATGCATCACCCAGCCTTTGTCTGTGTTTGCAGTTTGTTGTGGGACCTTGCACTTGGCCTTGTTGAACTTCATGAGGTTCATAAGGTTGACATAGGCCCACCTCTCTACCCTGTCAAGGTTCCACTGCATGACATCCCTTCTGTCTAGAATATCTACCACACCATTCAGTTTGGTGTCATCAGCAAACTTGCCAAGAGAACACTCAATCCCCCTGTACATGTCTTCAGCAAAGATGTTAAATAATACTGGTCCCAGTATGGATCCTGGAGAGACACCACTCATTGCTGGTCTTCACAGACACTGAGCCATTGGCCAGCTCTCTGAGTGTGACCATCCAGCCCACTCCTTACCCACTGAGTGGTCAACCTGTCAAATCTACATCTCTCTATTTTTGACAAGGATGTTGTGCAGGCCCATATCAAATGCTTTGCCCAAGTTCAGGTATATGACATCAGTTGCTTTTCCATTATCTGCCAACACTGTAACTTCACCATACAAGGCCATCAGATTTGTTAGGCATGATTTGCCCTTAGTGCAGCCATGTTGACAGTTGAACAACTGTTTTGCCAATGGATGGGGTCAACACCAAAGGACACAGACACCAAGGTAAAGAAGTGAGCTTATCTTTGCATTTAAAGCAATAAAATAAGTGAAATAATACAGCAAGAAAAAAACAAAGCAAGGTAATGCACCTAATCATTACTACCTAAGGTTAGCTATAATGATTAAGAAAGGCACATCACCAATTGCCCTAATAGTTTACTATCATCCAGATCCACAGTTGCTGGGGAGCCCCAGTTGCAGAGTGGATTTGGAGAGCCTTTCCTGGCAATTGGGAGGCCCTGCACATTGTGTCCACTTGTAGGTGAGGTCTCCGAAGTCACAGCAAGAGGGTCCAGCTTTTATGTAATTGAATAAACAAGCTCATGTACCTTCAGCTGTGGAAACATCTGGTTTCATTGTCCTTTTGGATTCCTAAAGCCTGGACAGGGCTCAAGGAGGATCCAGGGGAGTTTATCTACTCGGCTTTGACCACATACTTCCAAAGAAGGCCAGACATCTGGTTTCGTGGCTGTGACAACATGCCCCTAAACAAGGAAAGACCAATATATTCTCATGACGGTTATCTGCACTACATGTTTCGCTAACGAGCATACGTATTTCACTGACGATGGGATAGTAACATTATGTAACGTTTGGTTATGAGGTTCATGCAGAGATCAACTTTGTTTCAGGGCCTATTGTTCAGGCCTTAGTACTTCAGCAACCACCCTCTTATTTTCCATGTTCCTTAACATAGTTTCCAGGAGGATCTGCTCCATGACCTTGCTGGGCACAAGTCAGACTGACAGACCTGTAGTTCCCCAGGTCTTCCTATTTTCCCATTTTTTTAAAGAAGGGATGCTCAGTTTGGCACTCATCTGCCATTCTTTTGCCCGTTACTCAGTTTTGTGAGGTATTTTCAAGTTCCTTGCCATTAGCACTGTATCTGACTGACCAAAGGAGCCTCAAGTCATCTTCAGACTTGGAGGTTTCACTGATGTTTCCTTCTCTGGGTCATGTAGAAAGAAGATAGATAAAACCAGTTTGGCAGCAGTAGCTGTTTCCCTACTGCTAGATCTTTAACTCACGTCAAATTTTAGAAGTTTCTTCCAGTAGAAGAGACTTTTAGAGATACTGTCAATATACACAGTTTCAGAAGAAATTGAGTTCTACCTGAATTGTACAAACAGAAGAAAACAACTATAGCCCTATTTTTTTATGCTTTGTTAGCATTTTGCACACTGTTTCTTTTCTTCCACTGTCTTTGCAACTCCAGCATCCAGATTTTCTGTTGTGTTTCTGGTTTTTGAAGTCTTAGAATTTAGGGCTGCATTGTAATCTAACTGTAAAGTTAGATTATTAAATATGTTACACCAGTTTTGGTTTGGCTCTAGTTTTTTACTCTGTGTGTATGTAAGGCCTCTGAACTCTGTGGTGTTTTTCTGCTCCTGCAGACTAAGACGGCGTCGTGATTATGAAGATACCAAAAACCAGAGGTACACAGAAAGCAAGGAGAAAAGAAGCAAAGAGGACAAAGAACCTCAGAATAAAACATCAGAAAGGGAGAGCTCAGTCAAAGAGGGGAAGTTGCATTTATGTACACCTTCGAAGAGGAAACTAGCAAGGGTAATAGTGGAAACTGGAAGAGAAAAGACTCCCAGGCAATCAGCAGAGAAGTGGAAGCGCCTGGAAGACAGAGACTTACGAGAAAAACGTTGTTTCATCTGTGGAAGAGAAGGTCATATTAAAAAGGAATGCCCACTGTATAAAGGAACTGCAGGTATGAAACTGATCAGGTTGGTTGAGTAGTTCAAACGGAGTGTATGGGTTTTGGTATTTTATTTAAGAGGGTTGACTAACAGGTGAGGTTTTTTTGCTTTGAATAGTATAATTTAAATGTTTTGAGGTTTTTTTTAAACATAGTCACAGTCAGTTTTCTGTCCATCCTCACCTACCTTTCAGAAATTTCATGTATCATAAGAGATTTCACATGGTTTCTTATAGCAGGCAAGATGCATGTAATGGAAAGCGTATGATTGCTTTATATGTTGAAATTGCTTCCATTGTTCTTACTATATAAGAGTTTACTATCATTTATATAATTTAAAATTACAGCTTCTCTTTCAGTACGTCATAATTGCAACAGACAGGGCTCTTCACATCACTTAAACCAGAATTGTTTCATATGGCCCTGAAGTCACTATGATAGTGTACAGATTGCTCAGAGAGAGTGTTGTGAATGAAACAAGTGAAAGATTGTTCCTGCCAAGTCAGCAGCTGGAGTGACACAGAAGTCTGTCTCATTTTTCATGGACCCTGTTCGCAACCTTGACTTAAAAAACATACTACAAAAATGCTCCCAAATCCAGATCCTGACTGACAGACCTGAACAAAATAGTGAAATACTTACTTAGCACTGTGTGAGTCATCCTTCAGATAAGACAGATTTCTTACCATCTGTGTTGTAAAGGAAAATGATTATAACATAAAACTGAGACTCCTTAAGACCATGAATGGTACTTTTCATTAGCTTCCAAAGGAACACAGTATTATTGTTTCCCTGAAGGTAAACCTAGGAACATTTACATTCGTGCTAGAAAAATTTGCTTTACAGATTACTTATGACTTGACCTCTTAAAGTAACAAATAGGAATCCATTGTATAAAAAAAATGTCAAAACAGCTTTTCTCTACTAACAAAAATATTGTATCAGGAGGCTCTCCTTGATCAGATACAACTGGGGGAACAGTCGTAAGACTGTGCTAACAAAGTACTGGAAGAAGGAGGAAAATTGGTACAAATATTCAGAACTTCCAAGTTATTTTTAATTGTTCTTATAACCACTGGGAGTGTTGGGTGGGCAGAAAAGATGTTTAAAAATTGAAGCTCCATTTTATTCAGCTTCCAGCCTTTTGAAGGTCTGTGTCAAATCTAAATTTAACTTCTGAGTTTCTTTATCATTGACATTGTCTCATTGGGCCTTTCTTTCTACCATTCTATTTGCAAAGAGAGTGAGTTTGCCAAAGTGAAGGCAAGCATGCCTCCTGACTGTTCTGTAGTCAGTGATATTATTGTGTTTTATAACATTCATCATGAGAATGATGCTGTACAGTACATAGGTCTAAAATAATGAATTCTGAAGGGGGTGATTTTGTCCATTATCTGTATTTTGCAAATTACTATATTTGAATTTGAAGAATCTTCTTTTAGGTGGTCTTTGTCTTTATTTTGCCTGCTTAGTGCCTGAAGCATTCTCTCTAGTTAAGAGAGGACTACAAACAAGTAGACCTAAGAGACCAGACTTCATTCTTTTCTATGCTACATTTTGTGAGACTACACACCGTTCACTTACCAACATATATTCATTCATTCTCTTAAGTTCCTTGTGATTGTGGAGGAGGATACAGAGCTTAATTTATTGTGAGTTCCTAATTTAAATGCTTAGCTATAGGTGCATCTCACCTGATAGGGCCAGTTTTCTACATTGTAAAATGGAGTAAAGTAACAATGTCCTACCTTCTATGTACTATGGCAGGAGACTGCAAATATTTTTTTTATTTTTATATCTTAGGATACCCGAAATGGAAATTAGTTTCAAATTAGCATATCTTTGTTGTATTGTGGTCTTTTCAGGTGGTTCAAAACCAGAAGTGTGGTGCGGATCCCCTTCTTTACACAGTGCTGCCAAACATGCTGGTAGATTAAATCAGGTAAACAAGTGACCCTTTTTGATCTTTCTCTTTTTAAACCTTCTAAAGCCCATATAAAGAAATTAAAAATAGCTTTACTTGAGCTTTCAGTGAGAAGCTTTTTATAGTGTAGAATGACATAATTCAATTTTGTTGGTTCATCAATCTGTGTATGTTGTTTATAGGGAGTGCTTATACATGAAGAGAAAAAGAAACAAAAAGGAAAAGTATTTTTGAGTCCCCAGTCAGGTTTGTATGTCTTCATTTCAATTCAGAAATTCTGTGTGAAAGCATGTATTTTTAACTTTGTTTTTCTCCATCAGTCCTTATGGGAACTCTACCTGATTTACTGAATGCAGCAGCAGTCTGGACAGGTTTATAGATAATTCTGAAGTGAAGCCACTTTGTTTTTTACTGGAAAAGTGTGCGACTTTTTTTGGTTTGTTTTGGAGACATAACTTAGGCCTGTCACTTCTGTGCTTTTTTTCTTTAACTCCAGTAAATGCATTTTGCAGATGGATACGGTGGGGTTTTATCAGCCTCTCTCCTCTTGCAGCATATATTGTGTTCTGTGTTTCTTCAGGGATGGCACATGAAATGCTTTCTTGTGAGGGTTCCTCAGAAAAATTGTCTAGAATTCGACATGATCAAGTGACTTAGGAGGGACTATCAAAGCACATCCTTGGTCTGAGCTGTCAGAATGCAAGGAAGTTACAATTACACTTACAAGTAGCAGTCAGATGATAATATAAAGGCCTTTCTGTACTATCTCTGGATCAGAGGTATTATGTGTTAGATGTGTGGTTACAAATACAGCTTCCTTACAGTAATTTCACATACTTATCAACAGGTACAGTGAAGATTTTAAAAGCCACTGCTTTTTTTAGTTACTTGGAGTTTCTAGTGCAACTCTGCAAAGCTTTTGCCACCTTGGGTTTTTTCAGTAAAATAAACAAATCTCTTCAGGGGCACCTGAAGGAGACCTAAGTAGTCTTTACAAACTTTGGAAAACTAAACTGCAATTGAGTAGCTCAAATTCTCAGTTTTTTTAGGAAGATACAGTGTTTTCTGTTTTCACTGCAAGACTTTTTCAAATCTCAGGTTTGGGGAATTTAAACACAAAGTGATTTGTCATTAGATGTTTACAATTTTATTTTTAAAAAATAAATAAAAAATGCTAGGTTTCAGTCTTTTAATGTATCATACTGTCCTGCAGCAGGTAATAATCTAAAGTTGATCTCTCTGTACTTTTTATTGTTGTTTGACTTAACAGTAACTTCCCCTGTCTGATTGTTTCAGTTGTTTTATACTTTGTCTTGTTGTTTTTTGGTTTGTTTGGGGGTTTTTTTTAAATCTTTAAAATGTGTTCTTTCTTATTCCCAATCTTAGGCAGCCTTTCCAATAAATACATGACTCAGGGAAAAGCCTCACAGAAGAGGACCCAACAAGAATCATGAGGGATATTAAGCACTGCTAAGTTGCAATACTGTCTCTTCATTCATTTAAAAAATTTTCTTTGGCTGAAGCATCTGGATTCACAGGACAGCAGCATAGACAACCTTCAACTTAAGTTTAATGACATATGGGTGATTTATTTAGATAGCTAGTATAAGCAACTGTGGGTTTTAATACAGACCCCCATTCTTAAATAGATTGAACATTTTCATAGAAAGCCATGATGTTTTGTATTTGTTTACTAGGTAAATCATATAGAAAAGGGCAGGTACTAAAAATGGACTGGTTTAAAGGTTTTTTTGTTCCACCTGACCATTCTAAAATGCACTAAAATTGTGTGCAAGCCAAATACATTATATTTTCATCAAAAATGGATTTTTTTGAAGCAGGAAATAATATTTATTAATGTTGATTGTTTACTGAATCCTTGTGTAAAAGTGTTTGAATGTTTGTAGACAGCTACATTTTTTTTTTTTGTTCCGGTAGAGAACTGAAAATATAGACATTAGTAAATATATGTAATACAGTCTTTGGGCAAGCAGTACCATTCAGATTCCTTGGTTTGTTTTTTGGTTTTGTTTTTTTTTCTGTTCTGTGATTTCATTGGAGTTCATTTGCTGCTGTGCTTGTGTACAAGAAGAAAGAAAGACTAAGAAACAGGTCAGTCCTGTTTGATGCTGCTAAGAATCTTTTTCAAGGCCTTGGGGATACAAACAAAAATGCTTTAAGGAACAGAGGTATTATATTTGGCAACTGGGGAAAACATATGTCCATTTTCATAAAATGTGAAGAGGATCCTTTTACCAGCCAAGAATTTGTAGTATGAACTTGTGCTTTACTTGAAGTCCTTCCAGAGCTGGTAATGTACCGTCTTACCTTGTTCAGGAAAGAATTAGTTACATGGTAAAATTGAAACCACTGTTATTTATGACTTTTGAATAAATTTTAAAAAAAGAAACTCTGACTTAAGTTTCTGTATTTCTTCTTAGGCTGTAGTTCTAATTTTCCTGCCTTAAATATAGAATTTGTGATAACTTAATAGAATTATCTGGTTTTAGAAGTGGGTGTTTTTTTGTTTCATCCATCTATTTTTGTTCAAGGTGAAAGCTAGAGTTGCCAAAGTGGTCTTAAGGAACTGGGATCCTAACTCCTGTTTTGGTTTTTATCCATCTGTAGCCAGTTGTCTGAAAACTTGTAGATGTGCAGCTTGTGTAAAAAATTTGGTTTTTATTCTTTCCTCAGTATTTTCAAGGAAAATACTAGCCAGCAACAAACAGAAAATAATTCCAACCTGGTCTTCTTTATCATATTTCATCATGAAATCAAGTAAGTTTTCCCCTCAAAAATGTCAATTCTTGTAGTTTTTCATTCTTATACCCCCAAAAATGAAGGCTGACATGACTTTTATATACCTTATTTAGCCCTCCATGAACAGTTACTTTCAGTTTTGCTGATGGAAATGAATGTGTAAGCCTCTATGGCATCATCTCAAAGAAGTTATTTTACAAAAAAAATTAACCCAATTCAAACATACTCACCCTCTTCCATAATTCATACTTTGTAGCTTAGTGATGAAGTTTTCAACTCTGAAATTTCTAAACTCATACCTGAAAGAAAACTCCTTCTGCACATCCATGAGCTGTCTCACTTTGAAGCTGCTCTTATTCAGCTACACATTCTATATCGCTGCTAATCTCATAGCCCTAAAATAAACCTCCCAAATTTGGGTTTTATATTGCAAGCATCAAACCAATAACTAAGAAATCCTTTGCTTGCTTAAAAAGTAGTTAAAAAGCGCAGTCATAACTTACAGATGATAAATGACACAGAATAAACACAGTTGAAGAGGTATACATATCTGCTGGATTAAACTGTTTTAAAATTTAGGAAATAGATTGAAAATTGAAGAAAAGTAGGTGGTTCATAGCAATTTCTGATATACAAGATCCTGCTTGCCTTATGGGAGTACATTCTCAGAGGAGCAATATTCCATATATAAAGAAAAAATCTGAAACAACACACTGCACTAATAAAAAGTTTGTAGAAAAAAATGGTATCTAAAGTAATAGTAATAAACTAAAGTAATAGTTTACAACTAAATCCTAATAAAAATGTAATAAAGTTTTAATTTATACTTCAAAAGACTTCTTCTGGCCGACCTGTATAGTCAGTCCTAATGTTATGGAGGAACACAGATTCGGTAGCACTGTTTATTTGTGCTGCTTTTTTGGTTTTTTTATTAAAAAAATGTGCTTTTGTCATATTTCACAGGAATTTCACATGCTTTTGATGTCCCTGATTACAAAGCTGGAAGAAGTCTTGTGACATTGAGTATGAGTAGTTAGTTATCAGTCCAGAAAAAAGCAGGATGAAATTCTGTTTTCAGGTATGGAGCACAGTTGACTGTTTTAGGTAATTGAATCTCTAACTACCAGATTAACAAACATCCATCTCCCCTCATTTCTGGGGAGAGATTTGTTTCATAGCTCTATTTCAAACTGGTTTATCATCCATTAAATGTATTTAATACACAGTGATTTTTTTTTTCATAACCATAATCATATTTTTATAAGAACTGGAGAAGCCACATCAAAAAAGATCTTTGCTATTAATATTTTGGGGCCTGAAATACCTCTTTTGAATGGCAGCTTGCTAGCAAAGAAGAATTTTTTTTTTTTCCTTGTGCTGATAAAGTTACCAGTATTTTTTGTTATTCATATGAACTATTTAAATTTTAATACTGACTTTTATCTTCCTGTGGTAATGTACTGAAGATGAGAAGCACCTTAGGAAAAGGCTGCAGTTCTAGCCAATGCAGTCTTTCATGCTGAGATGCATTCAGCAGACACGTGACTGAAGAGTTACGATTCAAAGCGTCCAAAGGAAGTATAAGGAGTAAAGCTCTTCATACCTGCATCGTAGAATGTGAATGAATAAGTTATTGGTCCCCTCCAAATATGCATATTACTGACTTCACCTTCAGGCTGATAGTTCATTTAAGGCCCCTCACCTGAGATCAGTGTGTACCAGTTCAGGATGTGTGCCCACGTTGCATGAATTGTGTCTGAAAGATAAATCTTGTGTAGCTAAAGAAAACTTTTTTTATGAGGTAAAAGAGGATGTGGTGATGAGATGTGGACATGTTGCTTGTGGTGGGACTGTGCAAATACAGGTATATGCAGGTTTAAAGTATGACTTAGCGTGTTTAAGGAATGCAAAATGGGTACTCGATTTCCTTGTAAGCCAGCCATCATTCAATTGAAAGAAATGGGATTAGTCTTCCTCTGTCAAGGCTGTCAGAGTTTCTCTCCAGCACCCAGAAGATGCCCCAGTGTACCTCCCCAGGCTGCCACCAGCAGATTGCATGAAGATGGAGGAAAGCCAATGCCACTCCAGTCTTCAAAAAGAGCAGGAAAGAGATTCCAGAAAACTATAGACCAGTCAGTCTTACCTCCATCCCTGGAAAGATAATGGAGAGGCTCATTCTGGAGATTATCTCTAGGTACATGGAAGATAAGAAGGTTATCAGGAGTAGTCAACATGGATTTACCAAGGGGAAGTCATGCTTGACTAATGTAATAGCCTTCTATGATATTGTAACTGGATGGCTAGATGCAGGGAGACCAGTGGATATAGTCTATCTTGACCTTAGCAAGGCTTTTGACACAGTCTCCCATAACATCCTTGTGGAGAAGCTCGGGAAGTATGGGATAGAAGAGCAGGTAGTAAAATGGAGTAGTAACTGGTTGGGCAATAGAGTCCAGAGAGTGGTGGTCAATGGTGCCAAGTCCAGCTGGAGAGCTGTAACCAGTGGAGTCCCCCAGGGATCAGTGCTGGGTCCGGTCCTGTTCAACATCTTTATCAACGACATTGATGACAGGACAGAGTGTCTGCTCAGCAAGTTTGCTGATGGCCCAAAACTGGGAGGATTGGAGATACACCTGAAAGCTGTGCAGCTATCCAGAGAGACTTGGACAGGTTGGAGAACTGGGCAGGGCAGAACCAAATGAGGTTTAACAAGGATAAATGTAGAGTCCTGCATCTAGGTGAGAATAATAAATTACACCAGTACAGACTGGGAGGTGATCTGCTGGAGAGCAGTCTTGTGAAGAAAGACTTGGGAGTCCTGGTGGACAAGTTCTCCATGGAGCAGCAATGTGCCCTTGTGGCCAGGAAGGCCAATGGTATCCTGGGGTGTATCAAGAGGAGCGTGTCCAGCAGATCGAGGGAGGTTCTCCTCCCCCTCTACTCTGCACTGGTGAGACCTCACCAGGAGTACTGTCCCCAGTTCTGGGCTCCCCAGTTCAAGAGAGACAGGGATCTGCTTGAGAGAGTCCAACGGAGGGCTACAAGGATGATGAAGGGACTGGAGCACATGCCTTATGAGGAGAGGCTGAGACACCTGGGGCTCTTTAGTCTGGAAAAGAGAAGACTGAGAGGGGATTTGATCAATGTTTATAAATATAGGAGGGCTAAGTGTCAAGAGGAAAGGGACAGCCTCTTCTCACTCGTGCATGGTGGTAGGACTAGGGGGAATGGATATAAGCTGGAGCACAAGAGGCTCCATCTTAACATGAGGAGGAACTTCTTTACAGTAAGGGTCACAGAGCACTGGAACAGGCTGCCCAGAGAGGCTGTGGAGTCTCCTCTGGAGATTTTCAAAACTCACCTGGATGCGTTCCTGAGTGACCTGTGTTAGGGTAGATTAGGTTGGAGGGTAGATTAGGTTGGAGTGTAGATTATATGATCCTGCCCTGGCAGGGGGGTTGAACTCGAAGATCTCCAAGGTCCCTTTCAACCCCTAACACTCTGTGATTCTGTGATTCTGTTCTTCCTGTTCTCCCAGATCCGTCCTGGGCACTGGCATTTCCCCACAGAAATGGCAGCAGGTCTTCCCTGTGCTCCCCAAGGCCTCTCGCCCTTCTCTCACAGACCACGCCATGGCCCCTCCTGCAGACCAGCTGGCCACTCAAGTCCCAGCCTGGCTGCCCCTCTCCAGCTGACACCCTGCCTCCAGTGGTCACCTCCTATTCAACATGGTTGGGCTGAGGGCAAGGGGAGTTGAACATCCCTGTGGGGCCCAAGGGAGCAGCATCCCCAAATCTGCCCTGGCTGGGCTGTCTCCCATCTTGTATCCAGGGGCTGGGCAAAGGGACCCAAAGGCCACAGCGGTGGGCACTTGTCTGAGCCTCCAGCTCAGCTCTGGGCTCTCTGCTGCTCCTGACAACCCTGCTGGGCCATGCCATGCTGTCCCAAGCCATGTCCTGGCACCCTGCCAGGCCATGCCACTGCTGCACATGAAAGTTCAAGGGTTTGAAGACACTCGAGGAAAAAGAGGAGAGGAGGAGGAAAAAGAGGAGAGGAGGAGGAGGCAGAGGAGGAAGAGTGGCTTCCACAACTTCAGCACAACCTCAGCCCCAGCAGAAGGGGCAAAGTCCGGCCAATCCCAACCTTGCCCAGGGCTGGGCTGGCCCCGCAGCATGCCTGGGGTCAGGGATGTGCCTCGGTCCAAGTGGCAGCTGGTTACAAATGTCCCATGTGCTCAGGATGTCTGTGGGTGTAGCCCCTGCCCCAGGGAGGGTGATCAGCAGTTTCTGCCACTGCTGGGATGACACCCTGAGGGGACACGAGAGACCAGTGAGTGCAGCCCCAGGGGCAGATCTCCTGCCCAGGGTGCTTGGAAGCTTGGGGCATGGGGAGAGCAGCAGGGGCTCAAGGGTGAGGTCCAAGCACGCTGATCACCTTCTGCACTTTCCCAACCCCTTGCTCTGCCCAGGGCAGCCCCCATCTGTCCAGCTGGCCACGCATCCAGCCCAGCCAGTGCCTCCTCGTGCTGCCCCACAGCTCAGTCCCAGCACCCATGCTGCCATGTGAGATGCTGCCATATTGGACTTAACCAGGAGCTGGTAGCAGGCACAGAGACCCCTCACTGCAGGCATGTGGGTGCTGCTGGGGTGCTGGGAAACCTGCTGCTTGGGAGCCCTTGGCAGCACCCTGGGTTAATGGAGTGGCTCAGACTGGCCACTCCATGGCCACCTGGAGTGTGACGGGGAGAGGGGGGGATGCCAGCAGCCTTCCCGATCCATGGGACTCCAGGATGTGTCCCTCTGCAGAGCCAAGTCCTGTGTGGTGTTGGGACATGTGGGCAGGTGTACGTCTGCCAGCGAGGCACTTGGTGGCCATCATCTCCTTTGGTGGCCATCACCCCCTTTGCACCCCAGCTTCCTCCTCGTCCAAGAGCTCAGTGGCCAAGAGAGAAGTCCCAAGGCCCCAGAGGAGCCCTTGTTTTGGGATCAACAGGAACGTCACCAGGGGAGCCCTCGTTTTGGGATCCACAGGTAGGTTGTGCCCATGTCGCTTGTTGCAACGCAACTCTTGCAAAAGTTGTGGCACCCACCAGCCCCCACCTGTCAGATGCGGTGGCCCATGCCCCTTGCTCTGGAGACACAGCCTGCGGTTGGTGTCCTGCAGCCAGCTGAGCTGGGGCCCTGGGAGAGCCAGGGCTCAGTGGGGCTTGGTGGCTGCAGGAGGAGCGAACCCTTAAGTGAGGCATCCCCCTGCCAGAGGAGCCCTCTGTCTCCCTTGCAGACATGGGTCTTTGAGGACGTGATTTCCCATGCACTGACGGACAAACTGATGAGCCACCATGTTGGACAGCGGCTGCTGTTGGGTCACCTGTCTGGCACAGTGGGTGGTGTGTCAACAGAGGAATCGCCGCGGAGGCAGAACCCTGCACCCTCTCCCCGGGATGGCACATGAGCAAGGGAGCAGTGTCCGAGCCCGCAGAACTCGTGGTGATGCCAGGACATTCCCCGTGACGCTCCGGGATGGTGCGGACCAAGGGGTTAGTTCAGGCGAAGGAGCCTCTGCGATGTGCGCGTCCAAAGCACAGTGCTCAGGGGGAGAGTGGCAAGGAAAAGGAACCAACACGTTTGTTGAGCTAATCACAGGCACACACCCCCAGATGGAAACAGCCGGGAAGACCCTGCTGAGAATAGTCCTGATGGAGCTGAGGCGATGGAGGGAAAGGAGTTGTGAGGGGTTAGCGAATCAGAGACGCCTGCGGGACCGCATGGCGGGAAGCCCTGCACCACTGGCCCGTAGTCAGTTTCCCTCTATGGGGGAAGTCTCAACACCAGCCACAAGGACAAACCAACCCTTTAACTCCAACTCCATCGTGTAATGCCTGCTGAATCTTGCACGTATATGGTTAATGCTACTGCACCATCCATACACTGAACAACAGGGAATTAATCTGTAACACAACAAGAAGAGTTCCTGCTATTCCTCCCCAGAGGATGTGGACTACCCCAAAATGCAGCTGAAGGTGACTCACAGCCTCCCTATTAGCAAGAAAGACCTCAGCCAAGTGTAACATGAAAAGAAGCAGAAGGAGCACATCTCGCTTTCTACCCCTGGATGGTGACTCCAATGGAAACGTGATGAAAAAAAGCAGAAGCAGCAGCATTAAGCCTGTCATTACCGGGAGTCCCTGCACTAGCACTCAGTGCCAAGCTCCAACTGAGAGGGGCAGCCAGCAAACGCTCTGAGTGCCACCTCCACTTGGATTGCACTGATACAAGAGGGATGCCATTTGAAGAGAGAAGCAGTCTCACAGAACTGAGCAGCTATAGGCTGTGCATTACTTCGGGCCAAAGGTGACCGTGGAGATTGGGAAGGACTTTGCTGTTCCGATAGAAGCCCACTTGAAAACTGAAAAGCTCTAGGGTGGGGGGAGGTTGGACTTGATGATCTCCAGAGGTCCCTTCTAGCTCCTACCATTCTAGGATTCTATGGAAACCTAAGACAGGACCTGAGAGCAATCGAACGGTTGAGCTGGTTGCCAAATCTGTTTCCTTCCTTCACCCCAATATTGAAACAAGCTATCAGTTGGGAATTAACCACATTAGGAGCTTCACTTCTTGCAGAGATCACAGTCTGCTGTTTTCATCAAGTATGGGCAACCTGGCTGGCTTAAAGTGTTATTCAAGGGTGAGATTCTGCAACCCTCCATGAAAAAGGAAAAAAAGGTCAGTAACAACATTTAGCATTCAGCTCTGGGGATCCTAATTGCAAAACATCTGCCAAAGTAAAAGAATTGCTTGAAGGTACATGCCACCATCCAAACCACCAGTGCTGGACAAGACAGGGAAGAAGCGGGCACAGAGCCCTTCACCACAGCACCAGAGCAAGCGCAGGGCACTGCTGAGGGACCTGCCACCATCCAAGCCTCCAGTGCTGGAGAAGAGGGGCCAGAAGAGGAAGGGGACCCCTCAGTACAGCTCCCCATCCAGCACAGGGCCCGGGGGAAGGCTGTGCCACCGTCCCAGCCCCTGGTGCTGGAGAAGAGGGGGCAGGAGCAGGGGTGGGGCCCTTCACTACAGCGCTTCTACCAGCGCAGGGTTCTTCAAACCCATGCTGGGGTGGGAAAGAGGGATTAGACCCATGGGAAGGGTTGAGATTGAAGTGGGAGGAATGGGGGTCTGGGGGAGGATTTTTTGGGGGGGTGGGTGGGGGAAGTGGGGGTTGAGGGGAGGAGTTTGAGATTGAAGTGGGGGGCTGGGGGAGGAGCATTTGAGGGGGCATGAGGGGGAGTATTTGGGATGGGGGGGAGAGGTGGAGTGGGGGGTGGGGGTCAGGGGAGTGGGGTTGCAGAGCAGCTTTGTTGGGATCGTTTCTATTGCTTTTTCCCATTAAAATCTGTCTGCCAGAACGGCTCCGTGTCTGGGGGGAGGGGGTGCTGGGAGCAGCAGGAAAGGGCACCCAGAGGTGCCAAGGCCCCTCCAAGCCCCAGATGGGAGCCGGGCAGCCCCAAAGGGCACTGAAACCCCAGGGCCTGGTCTGTGCCAGCCAGTGGGGCAGGCGGTGGGGGTGGGGGGGAACGCCTTGGCGGGGCAGCTGGGACAGACAAACGGGCCCTGCAGGACAGGTGGACACGGGCACGGCCCACAGCCAGGGCTGCCAGGCCTCTGACCCCAGCACCAGCAATATCCAGCCCGCAGGCTCAGGGCTCCCTGCCAGGCCCCTGGGCACCTCAGGCCGCTCCCATCCGGCCTCGGCTCCCAGCATATGCTCAGC
Source organism: Todiramphus chloris collaris (assembly GCA_025345505.1). Classification (NCBI taxonomy): domain Eukaryota; kingdom Metazoa; phylum Chordata; class Aves; order Coraciiformes; family Alcedinidae; genus Todiramphus; species Todiramphus chloris. The sequence continues at coordinate 27,813,037 of JANVCC010010406.1, read as the reverse complement.
TCCACACCCGACCTGGGCTCCCAGCCGCAGCCGAACCCCACAGTGCCCTCAGCAATGGCCCGGGAGGACCAGCCGCCCAGGCAGGGACCCTCCTTCCCTGCTCTGCTCTCACCTTGGGCAGCAGCCAGACCAGTGACCGGCTGGAAAATAAGGAGGAAAAAGAAAATCCCAGCCCCAGACAGAAAGTGCCTGCAAACTTCCCACCCTTTCATGCCCCTTTCCCAGCCCAGCTCCCCAGGCTGGGGCCGGTGCAGACACCAGCGCCTGTGGAAGCAGCCACACCAACCTGGCTCTGACACTGGGCGAGGTCCCCGTCGGGGCAGTGCCCCAGTGCCAGAGGTCGTGGACTGCTCCAGAAGGCTACTGTGAGGGCAGTGGGGCAGGTGCCCACACCCTGGCAGCACCAGAACCTTCCCAAGAGCTGGGCCACAGCTCTGCCCAGTGACAGCTGCCGGGGGTCTGTGACCCACCCGGTGCTGTTAATGCACTTTACCTGCAGACTCTGTAGAGGATCTTCTCAAACACAAGGATGTGTCCCATGCAGCTGAGGATGGTGAGCAGTTGGCCAGCAAGGAGGGACCCCACCACACCCATCAGGGATGAGCCCAGCAGCAGCCCCATGGTATATGGGGGTGGCCGCTCCTGCACCTGTAAAACTTGCTTCTTGAAGTATGTCTAGCCTTCTTGGTCTCCTTTGTCCTTCAGGACAGCCTCCAGAAGAACTTTGTCAATTAGACTCCTGAACAGGTCAAGGTCTGTTTTCTGAGAGTCCATGGCAGTTCTGCTGACCCCACTCCTTACTTCTGCAAGAATCAAAAACTCTCGTCATTTCACAATCGCTGTGTCCAAGGCAGCCTCCATCTGCAACTCCCCCCCCAAGTCCTGCTCTGATCACAAGTGGCAGGTCTAGTGGGCACATTCCCTAGTTGGCTCCCTCACCAGCTGTGTCAGGAAGGTCTCTTCCACACAGTCCAGAAACCTCTGGGACTGTTCCCTCTCTTCTCTATTGTATTTCCAGTTGAAGTCCCCCATGAGAACAAGGGGCAGTGACTGTGAAACTTCTCCCAGCTGCTTATAGAAGATTTCATCTACATCTTCATCCTGTCTGGGTGGTCTGTAAGAGGCTGCCATCATGATAGCAGCCTTGTTGACCTTCCCCTCCATTCTTACCTGTGAGAACTCAACCCTATCATCACATCCTTTCTGGCATTCATAAAATTGCCTAATGGGGAGGGGCACACCCCCCACCCCTGCTTCTTCCTTCCTTATCTCTTCTGAAAAGTTGGTAGCTGTCATCGTTTAGAGCTGAGCCTTCATGGCCACTTGCTCACCCCCTCCCCACCTCACCCCCAAATGCGTAGGAGAAGAAGCAGAAAAGTGCAAAAAAACCCACAGGTTGAGATAGGACAAAGCAACAGGAGAAAACAACAAACAACAGCAACAAGGACAGCAGTGAAACACTCAAGAAGACCCAGAACCTGACCCAACCTGCTGGCACAGTTCCCACACTTTGCCTGACCTGTCCTGCACTCTTATACACTGGGCATGACATCAGTATGATGCTGAATAACGCCTTGCCTGGTCCAGTTGTCTGTCCTAAGCATGACCCCCCTCCCAGCTTCTGTTGCCAATTCACCCATCGTAGCCAAACCCAGGACAGTGACAAGCGACTGCAGCTCTCCAGTCACTGGAGTCAATGCAGCACATGTCTGTGATGGCATCTGGATGAGTTTTCTCACTGCACAATGACCTCCAGCTCCTCCTGTTGGTTGCCCATGCTGCATGAATTGGTATAGATACACTTCAGCTGGGCTATTGTTCCCACCTCCTTTTGCGGGGAGAAGCCCTAATTCCTGACCCTTCTCTGTTGCTTCCATGGTTACTAAGCTATTGTGGTGGTTTGACCTTGGAGTCAAAGGTGGCCAGTGTTGTGTCAGACAAGAAAGGGCTTTTCAAGTATGTTAACAGCAGGAGCAGAAAAACGTTGGGCCAAGCCTGGATGAAGACGGTCCCCTGGCAAAGAGGCATGCAGCAAAAGAAGAGGCTTTCAATACTTCCTTTGCCTCAGTCTTTAGTAGAATGTTCTAGAGAGACACGGGGCTGTCCGCTCCACAGAGATGGAGGAGCACAATTCTGGAAACAGTGACTTATCCTTTGTGGACCTTGAAACTGTGAGGGCACAATTGCTTTCCTTGAATGTTCACAAGTCTAACCTTAGTACCTCGAAAAAATAAGGTGACGATCCTACTGGGTGCTGCTGAAGGGCATTTCAAGGCCAATGCAGTCTTCGGGCACTCTCAGTGTGGGTTCATGAAGGAAAAGCCCCGTCTAACTGATCTGATATTCTCCTGCCATAAGGTCACCCACCTGGTGGGAGAAGGGAAGGTGTGAACCAGGCACCTGGCTCCCGGGGCTTGGCTTCCTGCATCAGCACTCACTCCACTTGCAGCAGGGGCACTCGCTTTGTCCTGCACCCAGCACAGGCTGCAGACAAATGAAAACTGTTGGAGGCATGGAGTTACGTAGGTGGTGGTGTCCCAGGTGTCAAGGCAAAGAGGGCAGCAGCTGTCAAACTCCACGTCTGTGCTCAGAGAACACCAAGGCAGGCTGGGGGGAGCTGGGGATGAGGAGTTCCTCCCCTCACCAGCAGTGCTGCGGAGGCTCTCGCACTACGAAAACCACATATGTGTTTGGTGGACTGCTTAGATAACATGCTCTAACTTTTGGTCAACGCTGAATTGGTCAGGCAGCTGGATTAGATGACTGTTGTAGGAACCTTCAACTGAAATAGTTCAATTTCTCGGTGTCATCAATAAAAAATTTCATATCTGTGGGTTGTCACACAAGGCATTTTTCCAACCCAGCCCACAGCTCTGGTGAAAAGGAAGTGCAGCATTTTTTCTGTGTGGGGCTGAACTCTGCTGATAGTCCACAAACCCCACCCTTGCACCATGGAGAGCTGGAGTGGTGCTGAACCTATGCTTATCTAAGAATTCGTACTGTAACGGGAGGACAAACTTCAGTGCAGGTTTGCTTTGCGCAGGGACTTGTCCAGTTGTGCTCTGGTAGTCTCCAAAGATGGCCATGTCAGAACCCCTGTGGTCTGTCCCAGTGCTTAGCCCACCTCCAGGTGGATGAAGGCTCTCCCAAGTTCCCCGACTGGAATGTTGCTTTGCAGGTGCTGGTAGAGGACATGCTGGTTCTGCCAAGCTTCTTCAGGAATTGGTGGCATGTCCTGTTTCAAGGTTCAAGCTGGAGAACCAGGCATGGAGGAAGGAGGCCAAGTCTGATGAGATCTAAAACTGGCAGCCCTCTTTGGGGTTTTCACAGATATGGTAAGTACTCAGTCCAAGAAGTGTTTGGGGCATTTCCTGAGCACTTGGCCATCACCTTTGTGCAGGAGCTTCACTTTCTAGGAGACCCAGAAGACTGTGCAAGGATTTTATCTGATTGCGGTGGTGCTCTCTCCAGAATGCTAGAGCTCCCTGGGCAGCTGCTGCTGTCTGGAGGGCAGCCAGTGGCTCCTTTCAGTAATTGTCACTGAGGTGCTGCATCGGGACAACAGCAAACACCCAAGTCCACTGCTCCTGAACAGACCAGCCTGTGTCTCCCTTAGGACGGACAGCCTGGCCCTTCTCCAGTGCTGGGGGTGAGGCAGAGGCTGGAGCAGCTCCCAGCCATGGCATTGCCCACATTCACACACCTCTGTACCCTGGCATGTCAGCATCAGTCGTGCCGCCTGTGCCTTCAAACAGAAACAGGAGGTTCAATCAATTCTCTCACTTTTTTCTGATTTCCACTGAAGGACTTTGGGATTCAGCATCATGGCAGAAGCAATGACCAGGCAGTCTTCTCCAGGGAAAAGCTGAGCCTCCCGCTTTCCGACAGGCAGCCCTTGCCCCACTCTCCTCATCTGTGGATGCTGAAAAGCTGCTAGCAGAGGGATTTTCTCAGGTTCTCACAATATTTGGTCAGAGTCCTGCCTTTCTCACCAGTGTTATGAAAAACAGTAGGATGTTTTTTGTAAGCTAGAAAAACACATGGTGTTTTGCTAAGTTCTGTTCATGGTACATTGGAAAAATATTTTGCAATGGGTGCTGTAGGACTTTAGCCAATCACCCTAGGAGGTGGGTGATCACTGACCAATCGCCCTATGGGGCTAGAGTATATAAAACGGGGTTATAAATTAATAAAGTTGCTTCTTTGCCTTCTCTTGCTGAATTTGTGTGTTGCTGCATCTCTCCACTCCCAGTATTAACAGCGACACTCATCAGCTCCTTCTCTCTTCTGTAGTATTTTGCAAGCCAGATTACTCAGCCACCATTCGAGGGATGACAATGTTTCAGATATCACTGGAAGGACATTAGATGTGCTCTCAAGCAGGCAGTACAAAAGGCGAAGACTGTACAGGAGCATGGAGATTTGTGCCAGGAGATGTCTGGGGGAGCTTAGCCCAGAGCCCAGGAAAGGACTCACAGCCCTTCCAACCAGCTGTGGGGCAAAAGGCTTGCTCCCAGCAACTACGCAGAGGCTCCAGTACAGGAGCCTCCTCCACCAGGCAGATCTGTGGAGGGTGAACCAGCAGCGGCCACATCCTGAACCCCACCCGGAGGTACAGGTCTGGATGCAGAGGCCCCGTAGCTGGTGCTGATGGGGGCTGCTGTGACCTTCCCAGGAGTGCTGTGTCTGCAGGAAGAGAGGGCTGCCATCACCTGCTGGGAGACTGGGTGTGAATGCAGCTTCCATTCTCCCTTCTGCTGTGCAGGGCAAGTGCATCACCCAGTACCATCCTCTGTACAGGTACCTCCTCTCAGCTCCTTGCCATCAGGGAAGGACCCAGCACTTCTCACCTCTCCCATCCCTTCCCCCCAGGGCATTCTGCTCGCAGCACCACCTAGAGCAGGTGGTGGAGGCGGCCCCAGAGAAGGGCACCACCTGCCTCATCTGCCTGGATAAGGTGGAGGACAGAAAGTCCTTCACAACGCTGGTGTGCCTGGCGTGTAAACACGCTTGGTTCCACAGGAGCTGCATCCAGGTAGGAGCTGTTCCCTCACCCCACCTTGGGGCACAGCAGGTGCTCAGCAGCACCTGGGCCTTCCTCATGCTCCTGATGTTTCTCCTGCAGCGACAGGCTCTGTGTGATGGCTTTTCCCAGTTCCAGTGTCCACTCTGCAGAGAGAGGGACAGATTTCAGGGGCAAATGTGGAGAGGGGGTGGGTCTGCATCCCCTCCAGGTTGGTGTCCTTCTGTCCAGCTCACAAGACAGGAGGGTGCTAGTACTGTACCTTGCCAGGGGCTGCCCCTGCACTCCTGGCCCTGCACTGTCCTGAGTCTGGGCTTCAGTTTCATGAAGGAGTGGGAAGGAGGGCAGGGGGGAAGAAGAGCAGGGATGCATCTGCCTTGTGCTGGGGCAGTAGGGGCTCATCACCATTCCTTTCTCTGTCAGACTGCCACCATTTGATCACGAAGCCCACTCAGAGCTCAGCGCAAGGCATGGCCGCTGCAACACCAGAATGTGCCTCTGCCCTGGGGGCTGGGAGCAGGCAGAGGAGGAGGGGTGAGTTCCCAAAGCTGCACCATGGGGCTCTGTACGGGAGCTCTGTCTCACCAAGGGCTCGAAGCACTAAGACCGAGAGCTCTGCTAGACAATCCTGCACTGGGGACACTTTGTCCTTGCTGCCATGAACCTCTTTGCTCTCCTAGGCTCTGGCAGCTGCTCCTGTGCAGCTCCTGTGCTGTCGAGGGCACACACAGGTGCTGCTCCCACCTGGGGAACAGCACAGCAAGCTGGGAGTGCCAGAGCTGCGCTGGCTCCAGCACTGGACGAGGCAAAGCCCCCCAGTGTCCCTGGGCTGGTGGCCTGGCAGCAGATACCCAGGATGGGCTTGGCAGGGACTCTTTGCTGCAGGAGGGCCGGTGACACTGCTCTGGCCTATCCTGTCATGGGCCTGGGGGTCATGACCTTGATCTTCTGCTTCCCCTTCCAACCTCCAGTGCTAGTGCGGAGCTCACCGGCCCCAGCAGCTGGGGACAACACTGCCTGGCCAGGAAGCACTGGGTACATCCAATAGCTCGCTGGACCCTGAGACCAGCAGCCCCAGTGCCGCCAGGGAACTGCCATCAGGGGCCTCCAGCACCAGCCCAGGGCTCAAGAGCAGCAGCCAGTCCAGCCACCTGCAGCCCATGAGGGTGTCAGCCCGCTCCTGCCAGCCTTGTCAGGCCCAGCATCCATACAGGCAGCCTGGCCACCACTGCAGGACTTGACGTGTGCCATCACTGAGTCCTGGCCCCGATCCCCCTCTGCCGGCTCGGTAATGTTAGTTATTTGTTTCTCTCTTCACTCTCCCTTCCTTGACAGCATCACAGGAAAAAACAGCACTTCTAATATCACCCATCCCTCTTCCCTCCAGCACCACCTTCTCCTGGGAGCAGGCTGTGGAGATGGCTCTGCAGGAGAACATGACCTGCCTCATCTGCCTGGACCTGACTGAGGACAGAATGTCCTAGAGCACTGTGACATGCCTGGCATGTAAACATGCCTGTTTCCACAGGAGCTGTATCCAGGTAGGAGCCATTCCCTCACCCCACCTTGGGGCACAGCAGGTGCTCAGCAGCACCAGGGCCTCCCTCACGCTCCTGATCTTTCTCCTGCAGGGACAGACTCTGTGTGACAGCTATTCTTGGTTCTGGTGCCCGCTCTGCAGTGACAAAGGCACATTTGGGGGGAGAAATACTGAGAATAGGGGTTCCTCTGCCCCTTCCAGTCTCCAGTGCCAGCTTGGAGCTTGCCAGCCCCAGCACACCCAGCCAGGCAGCATCAGCAGCATCCTGTGGCACTCCAGCTCTTGAGGGCAGCAGCCGCTCCAGCTCCCCTGGATTCATGCATGTGCAGGACCACAAGTCAGTGCGAGGACAGCTGCACTGACATCATAGACAACACAGGGACTCCAGGTCCCCCAGAAATCCCACTTGCCTGTGTGACAAGGGGCAAATCATTCAGCCCCCAGGGTTTGTCTAATCGAAGCATTCGCAATCTATTTCTCCCAACTTGCCACACTGGCTAATCCCTGGGCAATGCTGGGAGAGTCCATCTGCTGCTGCTCTGCATGGCATCGAGCAAGGTTTCTACCCTGGTTTCAATCTGGAGACTGCTTTGTTGTGTAGTCAACAAGAAGTTTGCATCTTTGAATGGATTTTCCAGATGATCATTGCAATGGAAAGAGAAAAGGAAGGAGTGAGCCCGCGGATGACTCCAGTGTATCTTTGGAGCCCTTCCTGCAGCTGTATGGAGTGGATTGTGCAATACGCTCTTGTACACCCATGACTCTCACACACCAGCAATGGGAGCCTGACTCGCCCTCAGGATACCCAAGGCCCAGGGCCACAGCGGGAGCTGAAGACACTCTAGCCATACCCATTTGTAGAAAAGCAGAGGTTCTGCTGTACAAAGGACACTGCGGACAAGCCTGTGTTAGCAAAAGGAAATCAAGTAATGATCTCTTGAAATGCCTTCTTTGATTTGTACAGTCACAGGAGACATTTCCACTGCTTACCAAGGACCTTTGTCAGGAAACGGAAAAATAAAAAAAAAGGGAACTGAAGCTTGACACTTGGTCAAGGTTAGCTAAGGGCTAGAATAATTCTGGTGAATTCTTGGGGTGTTCTGCTCGGCCCTTCTCTCTAGTGTCATTGCTTTCCATCGGATGCAAAAAGAAAGTGAATTCTCTGACCTCAGGAGCTACTCCATTTCTTAGAAGCATTTAAAGACTGAATAGCATGTACTTCTCTCTGCTTCCCACAACGCGCCTTTTTCATGGCCATTTTGATGATATCAGGCACCTACTCTTTTGCTGTTACCTGTTATTTTTCTTTCAGTGGTCCAGGCAGAAAAATTTTGTAACAATATTCATCATATTGTAACAATAAAAGCATTTGCTGGCTGGAACTCGCTGGCAGAAAACCTGATTTCCTCCAAAGGGCAATGGAGAGCTGGCCACTCACAGAGCCAGGCAGCATTCCCTGGTGGAGAGGTTTGCTCCTTTTCTTCCATAGCACCTGTGAATGAAACTCAAACTATAGAGGGCAGCCCTGGGACAGGGTCTCAGAGGGATGTAAAATGTCCTTTGTCCTGAGAAGGACCCTCACCTGGGTGTTCAGTGTCCTGGTTTGAGTGAAAACAGAACTAATTCTGTTCAGTAATTTTACTTTCCAGCTTGGTTCTTTTAATTAGCTGCACTTTCTGAAGTTAGCAGCCTGTTTTCACAGACAGTGCCTGCTTCTAGCAGTGATAACACCCCATGTTTAGAGTTACTACCAAGGATTGGTATGCAGACCAAGGACACTGCTGGGTCCTGTGTACCACATTGGGGGGTGCAGAAAGTGAAAGGCTGCACCTGCAGGGAGGAGGGGACAGGACGGGTGACTCTAAACTGACCAACGAGGGATTCCATCCCATATACGCCATATTTGGTCTAGAGCTGAGGGACCCGA
>JANVCC010010406.1:27764099-27789547 GCA_025345505.1 Todiramphus chloris collaris | reverse complement strand
CCTTTGGGGAGGGAGGGGGGTTAACAGAGAGCGTCTGTTATAGGTTTAAGGGGCTGCCCTGACCCTAAACCGCGACAGAGAGCTTCTTGGTGTCTGCAGCTACCTAATGGTGAGTTTCCTTACAGGATTTGGTATTTCAGTGTTTTCAAAGACACTGCAGGTTCAAAGCTGTATCCATCAGTGGAGGTTCAGACTGGACATGGTGTAAACACACCAATAGTAACTTGCTCAGGAGACCAGATCCAGTGCAGGTCAGCCCACGCTGGGGAAGGGAATCAAAAAAAAGGGCTGGCAAGAAGCACTTTTGAGGCTTTGCAAATCCGGTAAATGCTGGGAATTCAGTTTACCTGCTGGGGGCAGGCAACTTGTAGACAGGCTTCTGTGGCAGCCCAGGCAGAGCATCAGCACTGGCAGCAGGTCTTCTCCAGGAGTAAACACGCCAGTGGTCACTCACCAAGACCACCAGTAGGGAGGGACCTTAACAGTCATCTATTTCCAACCGCCCTGTCATGGACAGGGACACCTCCTGCTAGACCAGCTTGCTCAAAGCCCGTCTTAAACACTTCCACAGATGAGGCATCCACAGCTTCTCTAGGCAACCCCTTCCAGTGTTTCATCACCCTCACAGCGATAAACTTCTTCCTAAAAGAGGATCTGGGCATGGTCACCCCTCGGCCAAAAGCCCTCGACAGAAGCAATGTGGGGAGCCAGGTGGAGCTCCCACACAAACCCGTGGCAGCGCAGGTCTCTGGCTACAGGCAGCCCCTGAGCCTGGCACTCTACGGGAGGGCAGCAGAGACACCCGTGTGCGGGGTGCCCGGGAGAGGGACCTGCTCTGCAGGGTGGCAGAGAGAGAGAGGAGGTGGAGGCTGGCAAGTACCAGGGAGTGTGAGAGGGACAGATCTGCAAAGCCACAGCCTGAGGCAAAGCAACGGGTGGAGGCTTCACAAGAAGCAGAGGATCCCGTGCGCTCCTGTTACCGGTCTGAAGGGGGGAACCTGAGAGACGGGGGTGAATGGGAACTGGCGCCCTGCTCGGGGCGGCAGGCGATTCTGTGCGCTCGCGGCCTCCCGTTAGCAACCGTTTTCTAGCCGCCTCCCCAGGCAGACGGCGAGGCCCGAAGGGAAGGGCCTCCTGCCACAGCTGCTCTGCCCGAGTCTGCCTCTTATCTCTGCCAACAGGCCTCCTGCGCGGGCCGCGCCTCGCCCCCCGCGCCGGCCCATCCCGGGGCGGGCCCCTCGGCCCCCCCGCCGCCCGCAGGCGACGTCGCCGCTGCGGCGGGCAAGGTCTGCGGCAGGAGGCGTGCCCGCCGCTGCCTGCCGATCACAGCCCGCTGACCAATAGGGGCGGTCGCCGGAAGCCCGCTGTGCGCCGTTGCGTCACGGTGTGACGCCGCGGGTGCCCATGGCAGAGGGTAGAGGAGGGCGCCGAGGGGGGCGATGGCCTCGTCGGTGGTGAGGGCCACGGTGCGCGCCGTCAGCAAGCGGAAGATTCAGGCTACGCGCGCCGCCCTCACCCTGGTCAGTGTCGCACCGCTGCGGGCGGGGAGCGGCCGCCTGCCGGCCGCGGGCTTCTGTGGGTCGTGCTTCCTTCTGACGGGTGCGGGAGCTGCGTCACGGGCCGGGTCGGGCTGCCGGGCCTCCCCCTGCCCTACCGCCCGCCTTGCGGCGGGTGCTGCGCAGCCGCCCCTGCGCTGCCGCTGACAGCGAGGCGGGCCGAGGACGGGCCGCCCGGCCTGTCTGCGCGGTCGACGGTGCCCGGCCGGGCGGCTGGCAAGGCGCCGGTCCGTCGGGCCCTACCGGGGACGGTGGGGGCGGGACTCGCCAGGGGAGGTGTCGCGGGACTCGCCAGGGGAGGTGTCGCGGCTCAGGCCCGGCGCCGTTAACCCTTGGAAGGTGCCAGGTTTGCGCTGCGGCTGGGCTTTACTCGGTAGGAAGGGGCTGCAGGGAGGCCGAAGGGGGCTCTTTTCTCTCGTGAATTTACTGGGGCGGTGCCTGGTGCTTGCTTGTCCCGCTGGAGAGGAGGCCTCGCCTTTCTGCTCCGTGTGCAGGCAGCGGGAGGAGGGGGAATATCAGCGCAGTCCCTTCATGCGAGGGACCTTTTTGCACGGTCACCCGAAGAAATATGTTTATTCTAGAAAAGACAAGAAATGGAAATGCGTTATCTACCCAAGCTGACGAGTAGCTTGCTTTCAGGGAGGCTTTGTATCCCTGTGTTAATTGAAGAAGTTCATTTGCTTCTAGGCTGAACTGGAGAGGCTGCTCTCTTGAGAAGGATTGCTGCAGAAGAAAGTATGGCCAGTTCCGTGCAGGAACAGGGTCATATTAAGTCCACATAGGTTAGTTACTTGTCAGAGCAGGTCATTCCTGCTCAGTAATGATTCTGTAACAAATGAAGATTTAATAGCAGAATTTAAAAATATTTTTTTACTCTTAAGTCTGCTTATAGTAAGACCTTAATGTTACTAATGCTTTTCTTTTTTTTGATGTCTTGGGATGAGGAAAAAACCCTCAAACACCCTCATGTTAAGGATTGCAGTTCTTGAGCAATCTTGTTTGATGTCAGTGTGCTTGAGGAAGGGAGTGAGGAGATAATTGTGTTCTGTGTCGATTAGATTCAGCAATCATCTGTTTTGCAGCAGAGTGTGTATCTTCAGATCAAACATCAGTTTCCAGTAGAACACTTCTTGACAGGTGGCTGATGCTGAAAGTGGACTTTGCAGATAGGAGACGAATGTAGACTAAGAAAACTTGACTGCACAGATTTGGAACAGGATATTTTTTATGGTGCAGCTGAGCGTGCTGCACACTTTGATACGTACAAGGACTCACTGCAAATAAACAACAACAAAAAAATTTCAAATTGATGTATATGTTTTTGTTTTTCAGACCCCATCAGCTGTTCAGAAGATTAAACAGCTTCTTAAAGATAAACCTGAGCATGTAAGTATGAACAGGGCCAGCCTGTAGAATATGCTAAGGTGTCAACACAGCTCGTGATTGCAAAGCATTTCTGGCTAACTTAGAAATTTGAAATACACACTGAGGTGTTTATTATTAGAGACATTGACTGCATAAGCTTATATATTTATATCAAGCTTTGTTTCTTTATAAAATGAAATGCAGGAAATAACTGACTCTAATGACATTTCACTGTACAGTTCCTTTTGAAACGGATAAAGTTTTAAAAATTTTAAGCATCTACATATTCTTTGAGCTATATTCTCATGAAGACCTTTACTATAGGATACAGGTGACTTCTGGTAGCTAAAGTGGTCTTAAACTTGATATTAATATGTTATTAACTTCTTACAGGAGTTCTGATTGTGAAGTATATAATCATGGAATCATACCATACCCTGTGGAAAACATCCAGTTCTTAAAGAAACTTGACAAGCAGTGTGGTTTTCTAAGTAATCATCATTTTGTTAAATAATTGATTGAGCTTGCCATATTTTCTTCCTGGGGGAAAAAACAGAGTCCTTCTTTCTAACCATTATAAATAAAAAGCATTGGATTTACTTCTTTACAGTAAGTATGTGTTGTGGTTTTACCCCAGACAACAACTAAGCACCACACAGCTGCTCACTCCTCACCCAGTGGGATGGGGAGAGAATTAAAAAAAAAAAAAAACAAAGGGGCTTGATCCACAGTAGCAAACATCTGAGCTTGCTTTTACCTTGGCAGTCAATTTTGTAAAAGGAAATAAATGTTGCATCTAAATCTGTTAGGGCAATTTACTTCTGCTTTGAGTCAGTGGAGAATAATAAATGTCAGAATTTTGTTTTTCTGCCTACTTTTTATCTAGGTGTTTCAGAGTCAGTTTTTAAAAAAGTCATTAACATGGTGTTGGTTTTTGTTTGTTTTCAGGTAGGCGTGAAAGTAGGTGTTCGTACAAGAGGTTGCAATGGACTTTCTTACACATTAGAATATACAAAATCAAAAGGAGACTCTGATGAAGAAGTAGTTCAAGATGGTGAGTTTCTGATGCAGAAGAGCAAATGTGCTGAGAAAGAATAACCTATTGTGGATTTGTCAAGGTACAGGTTAGGTCTTACTTGAAGTAACAAGTTACAGCAAGAGGTTCTGCTGTTCTGTTATGGGAACCGTTGTCCTCTTAGTTTCAGTTGTGAAGTAACCAGTTAGTTGAAGTCTGCAGTTTGCAGTCTTTGCATCAGAGACAGTTCCACCAGATTAGTCCAGTCCATTGTTCATGTCTTGGAGGTGGCCAATAGCAGACCTGTAGAGAATAGTATAGAACAAGGCATATAGAAAGGAATACTTTATCAGCCAAGGCTTGGCAAAGTCAGATTTTATTTACAAGAAATTTTTCCAATGATCTTCTCTCAATGTTCTTAGTCTTGATTGTTTCATAACTTGCTTTTAACCTGTTTATGATTTTGATCTTTACATTGCTTTGTAACAATGGGTTCTATGGTTTTAATTTATGAGGATTTTAAAAATGGCTTTCAAGTGCTGGTACTCAAGCTTTCTACCTGGTAATTGAGCATCTCATGATAGGTCTGTTGCTAAAATCCCTGTCATGGTTTAACCCTAGGCAGCAACTAAGCCACATACAGCCACTCACTCTCCCACTGTGGGATAGTGGGGAGAATTGAAACAGTAAAAGAGAGAAAACTCGTGGGTTGAGATAAAGGCACTTTAACAGGTAGCGCAAAAGTTGTGCACGTGAGCAGAGCTAAACAAGGAGTTCATTCACTTCCCATTGACTGGCAGGTGTTCAGCCATCTCCAGTTAAACAGGACTTCATCACACATAACTGTTACTTGGGAAAACAAGCGCCTTAACTCCAAATGTGTACCTTTCCTCCTTCTTCCCCCAGCTTTACACGCTGAGCATGACACCATATGGTATGGAACATCCCTTTTGGTCAGTTGGGGTCAGCTGTCCAGCTGTGTCCCCTCACAGGTTCTTGTGCAGCCCTAGCCCAATACGCTGGCGCAATGGTGTGAGGAGCAGAAAAGGCCTTGACTCTGTGTAAGCTCTGCTCAGCAATAACGGAAACATCCCTTTGGCTACAGCACAGTTCCCAGCACAAATCCAAAACATAGCCCCATACCAGCTGCTGTGGGAAAAATTAACTCTACCCCAGCCAATTTTTTATTAACATTTCGGTCAGTGGTCTTTTTGTCAAATACGGATTTTTACAGAAGCATATAATCATATTTGGTTTGGATTCTATTCTTAAAGTTCCTAAAATCCCTTTTGTGGGGGTGGTTTTAGGGTTTTTAAGGCATTACTGAACACCGCTATGTTATGTTCAGGAGGATTACTTTCAATTTGTTGTCAAAGTAAGAGATGGAAATATCAGTGGCATGTCACAGTTATTTTCTTACAGAAGCTATGCTGCTAGGTAAAGCTCATCTTCCAGCAGTTTCCAAATACCTGTGACCAACTCATAAATTTTATTCTCTTAACAGAGAATTAGTTGCAACTTAAGCAAATGATTAAATTGAAGCAGAGTATGTGAGATAGGAACTGATAAGCAATTCTGCAGGGTGCCTCTTCTTTTCAAATTCAGCTGGCTTCTGGAGTTACCTCTTCTGCCTGACTCAGAGCTGCTCCAGCTTTACCAGGCTAAAACCACATTTTTCAGAAGGCATTTCTTGGTTTCGATCTTAAGGAAGTTAAAAGCACTCTTCCTCAGGTTGAAGCCTTTAAGTTCCAAAGCCAGACAGCATTTCAAGTGTGCCTGTCTGCTTTCTGTTTTGTTTTGGTTGCTTCTAGACTGATTGCTGGTGAAGATGTTGACTTCTCTAATAGCTCTGTGCTCAGTGAGCTCATGGCTTTAGATTCCGGCACAAATTTTCTGTCTTTTAGGTATGAAGTGACAGCTTCAGGGATAAGGTCCATAAACTTTCATTAAGCTTAGCTTTCACTGTCACTTACTGTTCAAACAGACCACAAAAAGTGCAGATTCAACTCTTGCCCACAGACTTGTTTTAGTAATATGTTTTGTCTCAATGTCTGCTAAAATTGAACAGCTTTCCAGCAATGTCTTATGTAATGTGATGAGTTCTTGTTGCTGCTTACTCATAAAATTTTACATTTTTTTTCTTACTTATAATCTGTGAACAGGTAAAGAATCCACTGGCACCTTTGTATTGGATTTGCAGTTTTAAAGTTCAGTAACTTCCAGAGAGTTAGATAGTTTGTATACTTTAGAAAAAAAATGGCACTTTCTAGTTTCTAAACTGGACTACTAATTCTTAATCCTGAAAAGCTCTAACATCTTTGAAAGTCAAACATTTTCCTGATTCTAGAATTCAGTATTGCTAATAGTTAATGTAGACCTAATATTTTTGACAGGACAAAAAATAATAGTTTTGAGAGGAACATATTTTTTTTCAGGGTTTTTGGCATCTTGTTGAATGCACAGACTTTAAGACTGTTAGGAAATGGATCATTAATTGTAATGCAAGGGAATTAAGTACTGAAACCAAGATTTGTTAGTAAGTTCTGCTGGTTAATTCCCTGCATATCCTTTTTTTTAAATCCCCTCTCAGAAAGTACATACATTCATGTGTATACACAAATAACACTTCTAGACTGTTGGCTTTATGTAAAGTAAAAAGAGTTAAGAAAGTGCCAGGGAAACCATGTTATGCTGGTAGTTCTCATGTTTGGCATTCATGTCATTTATCACTGGTAGAAAGAGAATTTCAAAGTGAATTATAATTTTGATGGATATTTTTTTTTCTTTATTGTCTTCAAGGGGTTAGAGTGTTTATTGAGAAGAAGGCACAACTGACACTTCTAGGAACTGAAATGGACTATGTAGAAGACAAACTGTCCAGTGAATTTGTCTTCAATAATCCAAACATCAAAGGAACGTGTGGCTGTGGGGAAAGCTTTAACATCTGAAATCTCAGGACTGCTACTTTGACGTAGAGCACCCTTACTGTTATGGCTTTCAGAAGCAAATGCATTTTCATCAGGTTCATAGCCTGTGTAAAGTGGGGATATCCTTGAGAAAAATAAATAATTTTGAAAATGTAAATTTTGTGTTAAATTCCACCACTTAGGTAGTTATGCTGTAATTTGTGATCAGTTCGGATCCAAAAGGTAAGAACAGTAAGTGCTGTAGAAACATCTCTGTACTTCTACATGCCAAGGAAATAAAACCTCAGTGCTCATTTCCTTTCAGTTGCTTTGTCCACTCTATTAACGCTTCCACATCCAGTATCCAGTAGAAAAGACTATACTGCCTATGTGTTCTGCTGGGATGGGGGAGGGGGAGAACCAACCAAACTAAAAAAAACCAAGCAACAAAACCCCCAAGCATTTATGTCTTTATAAGGATTTATATACACAGGCATGCAGTCCTCAGCTTCAGAATTCACTATGGTTATGAAGCTGCTTGCTTTGTTTTTGTAGTTTTCTCATGCTTTCATCTGTTTATGTGTGGGTTTTCTGGTGGTTTATTTTCCCATAAATCTGAGGAAATCCAAAAAGAAGTTAATGTATTGATGTGGTAGAATACCATAGCACTGCTTGCAGAAATGCTTCAGAGTGGGGTAACCTAATTTTAATTCTGTTCTATTCTTTGTTGAAGGTGTAGTCTCTGTTCTTGAAAATCACTTGAAGTACAAGAGACACATTTAGGCACTGGAGTGCTAAAGCAGGATGCACACGGGCCTTGTTTATCTTTCTTGACTGGGATTGCAAAGTTGGTAAAACTGCTTCCAGATTCTGATTCCCCGCATTTACAGAATGGGCTGTCTCTGCAGCAAAAGCTATGAACATTTATTTTGAGAGAAAACACTTAATGCTCCTTAGTTTTTGCTTGTTTTCTTTTTTGTAGTCATGTCTGATAATAATTTTATTGCAGCTTGAACTCTGTTTTGTAATTATGGGTACTAGGGGATTTCACCAAAGCTTACGGTAACTTCAATTTAACTCATGCATTGAAGTTAATTTTGTGACAGGAGAAAAAACCTTTATTATTAAAAAAAAACCTTAGTATTTAATAATTGTTTTAAATTTATGTAGACAATAATTGAAGTATTTATAGGAAGCCATCTTTGTAATTTGAACTTAATTTCTTCTAATTAGAATTCTTTTTTCATAAAACAAACTCATAAAGTCTTGAGCACTTCCTTGCTGGTGCTCAGGCAGAAGTGTCGTGTCTCTCCAGGCCTTCCTAAAAGCTGGTGTGTGATAAGTATTGTTCCGTCCTTTTATCTCCATGTTTCCCTGATTGTCCAAAGATGACATTGTACAGCTAAGCAGCTCACTTGTGCAGAAGAGAAAATAACATGTCTGCATGGGGAGCTGATCAGAACAGCTGGTGAAAAGGTTGCAGATAAAAAGCAGGGGAGCACATGGACGGGGATCTTGCAGTCAAGGACAAGATGATGTTGAGATGGGAGGGAAGGGAGAGCATTAAGGCTGCATGTTGAAAATCCAGAGGTCGTATTGATCTGGGCAGTTGTTGTACCCACTTGTCTGTCAACAGCTTTGGAGCAGTAATGCAGTAAAGACATAGGATTGCAGCTACCTTTTTATTCTTCGCTCTACCCCTTTTTGCAGGTGGATAGAATAATAAAAATGGAAAAATAATTCCTGATCTGTTTTATGTAGTGCTCAGAAACAGAAGGTTAGAATTTCCCCACCTACAATTTAATATTAAATATTTCAATTTTGGTTGTGTATCACCTTTTGATGATGTAAAAACACTATTTCCTTCAGTGAACGGCTGTTGTACACACTTGCATAGAAATCCAGCAACTACTGGTATTGCACTGGCTGTGTGGCATTTGTAGTCTTTCAGTCTTGCCAAAAAAAAAAAATTGCAGTTAAAGTGATGAAGCTGCATTAGTAAGTCAAACTCCAAGATAAGGGCATTTCTTCAGATTGCATTTCTCTGTTTCTTGCTAGGGGATAAGACTGAATGTGGTAGCCCCGGTGGTTGCTACGAGTGCTAGTATGAAACTCATTTAACTTGTTTTGGGGTGGGGGGGTTTGGTTTGGGTGTTTAATAGATCTGTGGCACTTAGAGCAGTCCTTTTCATGTGTTTTGTGTATCTGTCTTGGATGAAAGTTTGCACTCTTGTACTCCTAAATAATCCTCTAAATTGTCCCTTTACTAAGACACCTAACGCACAGTGTGTTACCCTTCTGTTGATACGCTATCTACAGTTGCATAGGAACATGGTTTTGTTGATTGATCCATTATAATTTTGTGCAGTACTGTATGTAGAGTTCTCAGTTATAATAATAAATATTGCCTGTTGGTAGACATGAAATATTCTTTTCTTGGATGATTCTGTTTGCAGCAATAAACAAATACTGGGGGGAGGGAATGAATTTTTACACTGGGATTAAAAGTAGATGCAATATTACTGTTACCTGAGTTAATATGTCCCAGAAATATTAGACATTTCTGAATATTAACAGCAGTGGAATAGCATAGAAACATATCACAAAAATATCCTAATTAACAGCGTTTTGAAACGCATATACCAGAAGGGTGGGCTGTTAATGCATAGACTTATATTATGCTTCAGGACACACCATCCTTGGGGTAAAACTTCTAATTATTCAGATGCTTATTTCGAAGACATCTACATGCCAAAAAGTCATCATGGAATGTTTTAATGTGGGATAATGATTTTAGTCAGAGTAACTGTTGACGTAAAATGGCTTTAATTGTCTAGGTAATTTGAGGTTGAGAATCAAAGGGCATTCCTGGCCATGCCACATCAGTGGTGTATAATGGCACTAATATGCCCAAGTATACTATGTCTCTGAAACACTTCGGGTTTTCTTTCAGATACGGTCTTTCTGACAGAACTAGTTAAAAAACACTTGTTGCACAGGCAAATGAGTATTCCCCATCCACCCCTCTTTTATAGTTCTCTTTGAATGGCTCAAGAAGAACAACTTACTTAGGAAAACATTGAACAGTTCAATATGCAAGTCACGCGGACAACAGATGATGGGACAAAAGGAATTTGAATTCCCAAATTAGAAAGAAGATGAAGGTAATAGGATTGTGAAATGTAATGTTGAGGAAACATGCTTTTTTTATTTATTTATTTTTAAATCCTATCTGCCATAGGTTGCCTCTGTTGTTTGGGTGTTGTTTTGTTTGGGGTTTTTTTTTGTGTGTTTTGTTGTTGTTTTGTTTGTCGGTTGTTTTTTTTTTTTTTAATGTAATTGTTATTCTTCCCAGATACTTAAATCACTAGTGAAAAAATTCTCCAGCTGTACCACTACTGTGTTTACACCAGCTGCTGGGCTATTTATTAGATAAATCTCACAGTCTTCTCTGACAGAAGAATATCACAGTTGTCTCATATGGCAGAGTGTGCACTGCAGAAGACGAAGAACCCTCAAAAGAGTACTTGAAAAATTACTTTTTGTCATGACCAGTACAGCTTTTTGTCTATACAATGATCTGCCATATAGTGCACAGTTTGGCCTGGTTTGTTCTTTACCATCACTTTTAATATATATCAGAGATGCTATGTCTGCATGGTGAGCAAAAAATGAAAGTACTCAGCACAATTGCACATGCACTTAGGTTTGAGCAGCATTTGAATATCTGGGGCTTTTTGTTTGTTTGTTTTTTAAGAGAGATACAGCAAGGGAGCATTAACTGCTGAATTTAAGCAAGGTGTTTGTCCTACAACTTTTACGTTCCCTTTCAAGGGTCTGTATCTCAGCCTGTGTGTGCCTCAGCTGCCACCACTACTCCCCCGAGCTCTCTCATGGTGCGACCCAGGGGTCCCAGAACATGTCTGTCTCAGGGCAGGTCCTAATCCCTGCTTCTCTTCAAAGATGCAAGTCAAAATGCTAGTTCCTGGCAACAGATACCAACTCCCTGTGGGAGCAAGCTTCCAGTCCCATGTGTTTCAAAAGTTGAATTGCCTCTTTCCCCATACTCGTGTTTTAAGTTTCCTATTGCATTTCCCAAACACTAAAGTTATTTTGCTTATACTACTGAAAGGCTCTCGCTGCTTGTCCTCCAGTGTTTTGGTTTGTGTTTTTCCCTGTTCCTGAAGGATGGCAGATGACTGCAGAAATGCAAAATGCCGAATGACTTCAGAGCTCCTGATGGAAAGCGAAGCAGAGGGGCAGAGCATAGCTTTCTGACTAGCTTTGGGTATGGAAGCATTGGGTTTTTTGACCATTTGTCCCCTTGCTAGTAGCGTGATGATATAGCTCCGTAATGTTTTGTATAACTCCAAATGATTGCAGGTTTGTCTCTGATGGTTAGATTTAACCCCCAGGGAAGCAGAAGTTCCTTGCTGGGATGGTACAGTCTAGCAGGATAAAGAATCTTAGGGAACGGTGTAGTCTCCATTCACAACAGGAATGCTCTTACCCCACACAGCTTACTTACCTGGGACTTTTACTGACTGTACAATCATTTTGTTGCATGTAATTTTAATTAATAATTCCTTCTGTAGCTTACTGAGGCCAAGTCCTCAAGACAACAGGAGTAAGTTCCCCTTGCTAGCTAATGAAAGGAGACAGCCTCCAAATTTTGATAACACAAGTAGCAGAATTCAATGCATACAGAGGATCTGCAGCCAGCCACTTCCTTTTTCAACTACATTTAAATCTTTTACATGTTCACAGTTAGTCATGCACATAGACCTTTCTTTTCTGATCACAGTAGTATTTCTAATTAAAGACTAAATAGATGTATGGAGTGTGGCAAAACTGTGTTTAAATGAGTTTGTTTTGCTGTTAACAGTATTATTAACCTCCTTGGGCTTGGTTCACGCAAGAAGCTTAAATGCAAGCAAGTATTCAAATGTGGTGAAAAAGCAAGGTGCTGATGAATGTAATGTTATGGGATCTTGTGAAGCACGCAGGTGGTAGGGAATGGGAACTAGATCTTCCTGCCAGTCTCCACTTTCACAACAGATTTGCAGAGTGGAGTCCTCCTATTTGCAAATGAAAGCTATCTGAAGTGCACCGTCCATAGTCACTGTTTTTTTCTAGTAAGAATCTGACGACTACTCCCCCAAAACAGATAAACAGAAAATCTAATACTTGCGTATAAAAAGCAATAATGTAAAACTGACATTTGGAAACTTTGTTGAGGAAAGAAATCATATTGCTTCTCCTTGAGATACAACTTCTGAATTTACTATTTGATACACAAACTGAGATTCAACCAAATGTTGGCTAGACTTGCTGAAGTGGTTTTGGGAAGTTCCTGTGTAGATGTCCTCTCTGTTTGAGGCTGCCACTTCTACAGCAGACTTGTGAAACAAGTGCCTGAACTCAGCTGAGGGTAAGTTTACACTGTTTTTACCCTTGCTGAAATGTGGGAAGACCCAAGCAAAGTGGTAAGTAGTTACTTAAACTATCCTACGAAGAACAACCAACTCAAACTACGTTCCTGCCCTACCCACCAAGCACACCAAACATATTCTCCCAGACAGCTGCCCTGCTTCCCTCAAGTGAGGCTGCTGAGGGCAGGGAGGTGGCCGTGGGCATTCTCCAGGGTGAGGGGCCAGTAGGTGCTTTGTGCAGACTTTGTTTTCCTCCCTTACTCATGCACTTCATCTCTCCTGGAGCCTTCTGGTTTGTGTGCAGCACATGGCAGGGCCCATGGCTAGTGGGGTGGACCCAGACTGTCACCAGGATAACAACCTGTCAGTGTACCCCTGAGCAGGAGCTCCTTGGGGCTGTCCTCTGCTCCCCTCTGCCTTGCTGGGATGCAGAAGATGAATTCTGTGGGAGAGCAGAGCAAGAGTGGTGAGGCCACCAGGGAAACCTACAAAGTGAGCTTAGAAGGCACCAGTGTGCCTTGGCAGTAAGCAAAGCAGAGAAAAATGTTCGTCTTCCAGGATGCATAGGCAGCAAGCAAACAGGGGATTTGTC
Organism: Todiramphus chloris collaris; assembly: GCA_025345505.1. NCBI lineage: Eukaryota > Metazoa > Chordata > Aves > Coraciiformes > Alcedinidae > Todiramphus > Todiramphus chloris. The sequence goes on along the minus strand of JANVCC010010406.1, from coordinate 27,776,681 downwards.
TATGGCAGGAAAAGGGAAACCAAGGGAAAAAAGAATGATGCTAAGTAAGGAAAATAGAGTATTTTGGGATGGAATTTCTTGGTCTGGGAATCATCTCACAAGGAAAGTGAAAATTTCTACCATCTTTGAGAAGGTTTTAGACTCTGATGGGCAAAGTACCGTGATGCATAATACAGATGCACTATGGTTGCATAATACAGATGCACCAAGACTCCCTCTTGGGCACTTGTAGTTTTCCTGTTCATCTCTTCTCCTTTTGATCCTGTTTCTCTACCATTTTCACATATTTTAATCACTAATTAAAATTGCTTGTCTCTTTGCATCCCAGTGAAGTCACGATGGATCAAAATGGGTAAGATACAGAGCAGAAGAAAGTCATTCTCTCTCAGTTTGAAAGTGAGTAACAATGTAAAAGCAGTTAGTAGATTTTCTGTGTTATCTACTTTCTTTTAGCCTCATTTTTCTTATGGACTGATTGACTAAGTAGTTCTACAGTACCAAATTTGTACTTATTCTAAATCCTCTTTGGTACATATACTGGAACTGTCAGGATGCAAAGATGGTCTAGGCTGAGTCACAAATACATTTGTTCTGGTATTTTTTTTGTAGAGAAAAAAAGAATTGTTAACAGAATTTATAGCAGATTAATATTTCAAATTCAGTATTTATGAGCATAGAATTTCAGTTACTATAATGTGCCCCTGTTCTGAATAAATAAGCATTTGTCTTATCTTCACAGCATAAATCAAAGGACGATTTTGTTTCCCACTGGTGTTGTATGTGTCAGTACAGTTTATTGGAAGATCAGTAAGAGGCAGGTATCTGATTCTGCTTTGTCCTTTGGATTGTGTGCCCTTACACAGTGATTTATCTTAGTGGAAACAGATCACTTGCATGATTTCTTAAACTTTGAGTGCTCTTTGAATAAACTGAAGAGCCAGAGCAGAGATTCCCCTTCAGCCTGTGGTGACGATCATGGTGAGGCAGGCTGTCTCCATGCAGCCCATGGAGATTAGTGGTGGAGTAGATATCCAGCTGCAGCCTGTGTAGGACCCCATGTTGGGGCAGGTGACCGTACCAGAAGGCAGCCATCACTCTGATGGAAGCCTTCGCTGGAACAGTCTGAGACTGGGAGGACTACACTGTGTGGAAGAGTCCCATGCTAGTGCAGTTTGGGAAGAGATGCAGCCCTGCGGGAAGAATTCATGTTGCAGAAGTTCATAGAGGACTGTCTCCCATGGGAGGGACCCCACACTGTATCAGGGCAAGAGTGTGAGGAGTTGTCCTTCTGAGGAGGAAGGAGTGGCAGAAACAATGGGTGATGAACTGACCACAACTCCCATTCCTCATCCGCCTGTACCACTGAGGGGGACGAGGCAGAGAATCTGGGAGCAGAGCTGAGCCTGGGAAGAAGGGAGAGATGGAGGGAAGGTGTTTTTAAGATCTGATTTTATGTGTCTTTATGCTACTTGTGATTCAGCTGGTAAACTGGCAGTGGTTTTGTTGCTTAAATTAAATTGGTGGGTTTTTTTCCCCCAGGTTGACTCTGGGTTTTTTTGGCCATGGCCATAAGTGGTGATTGAGCCTTCCCTGGCCTTTGACTTGCTCCTTGAGCCTTTTGTTATATTTTCTCCCTCCAGTCCCATCAGAGAGGGGTAGGAGTGAGTGACCGGGGTAGGAATGAGCAAGTGGCCAAGTGGTGCAATGATGAGAGTTGGAAATGGTTCATTGTCCCTCACATCATCACCTTCTTTTTATCTTCATACAGAGCACATAATTACGTTTTATAGTATATTTAGACTGTAAGATTTTTGTGGCAAGCATGATTTTTTCGTCTTGTATGAAGATCAATGCCTACCAAATTGTGACTTTTAGCAAAAATTCTAGTCTTTAGAAAAATTAAGTAATACCAATAATAATAGTAGAAAACTTCATAGTTGTCCATATAATTTATTTTTACAGTCCTGCAACATTAATGTAAAAATTTCCTATCTTCTTTTCAGATATCAGAATATCTGTCATCCCTCACAAATATTTTTAAAAAGAGCAGCAAAAGTACCCACGACTTCTGGAGCAAGCACACATATCTCTTCTGTACTATGCAGTCAGCAGTAAGATCTAACAATTTGGATTCTGCAGCATGTAACAAAAGCAGCTGTCTTCCTAATAGTCTATTAGTAGCAGTTTTTCACAAATAGATGTTGAAGAGGAAAATGCTAAATCACTAAGAATAGGAATGAGAATCCCAGACAGTTTCACATCTGAGGAGGTCAAACAGCTGTCTAAATCAAAGTCAAAAATACGCTTTGCTGGAGAGCACAAAAAAAAAGCTGCCGTTTGTGACCCATTGTGAAAACTTCTACTCTCTTCTGGTTTTGACCAAAAATTTCCTCCCTATGCCAGTTTCTTTGATCCAAGACAAATGTTTCAGTGGGGAGATACTATGCAAGATATAACATTTCAGGAAAGAGAAAAGATTCCAGCCAAAATTCGAGAGTTCCTCCATTTCTGTATTACACACATCTGACAGTGAGCAGTCTGTACTGATAACTATTTATGGATGTCTCAGAGTAGCACAAATGGAATTAGCTAAGAACAATACAAGAAAAATTAAAAGGAAAATAATTAAGCCTGAATTTCAAGAGACAGCTCCTGAATATAAGAACTTAGATATTACACTTTGAAATAATTTCCAAATAATAGAAGCATGAATATTTGGGTCATGAAAAAAAAAAAAATTGATGTTTTTCAAAGGAAAAGCAGACAAATGATCTACTACATTTATTTATACCAGACATTTATTTTTCCACAAAAGCCTTCAACAGATAGCAAAAACATATACAAAAGCACGACAGACATTTGGGAACTCTCTCAGATCCATGTTCACAGAGGTATTTAATTCTTACAAGCTTGGTAGTTGCTCCTGACACTAAACTCATCAGGAAATTTGACTTGTATTTTGATGGGAGTTCGATTCATGTAAACAATTTTCTCTTCATCTGAGCAAAGCACAGGATTCTCAAATTAATTGCTCCTTGTTTTTTAACTCCGCATCTGCTCTGAAGTGTATTAGCAGGCTTTTTTATAGATCTGCTACAGCCAATGTCTTGCTCATACTGTGACCATTCTGTTGTTGAGAGGCTCCCACATCAGAGCATCTTTTATCCCACTTGAACAACAAAGGGGAGAACCTGTGCCAGAGCAACACTTTCATATTTCTCCACTTCTCATCATCTTCATGACTTCAAAGTACTTTAGGGCTTTGCATCAATTTTTCATATATTACTTACTCTGTATGAGTATGTACGTGCATGTGCACATGCATGAATAAGGGAAACACCAGTTAATGGCTCTGAGTGGCCTTCCTGCTTAAAAAGGGAAAAATTAAAACCAATTTGTAAACCTTTTCTGTTCTCAGATATGACCTCAAATCCCCAGGGAACAATTTGGTGGAGGCTGTATGTTTTCCACCATAAGAATACTTTTGGGTCTGTGAGTCTTCACCTGAGAACTGCCATAGGATCCATTTCTTCACATTTCTCAAGAAGCTGACAGTTGTTGGGCAGCTAGTTTCAACTGGTTCTCATACTTTCTCTGCCAAAATGTTCCTTGGAGGCCAGCAGTAAAAAAATTTGTGTGTAGATGACCAAGGAGGCTTTGACATGTGGTCAGAATGAAGCAAGCTGAAATAAGGTCTCTTTTCTACTTAAATAGTAGATACAACATAGACAGCATCAGTACAAAGCTGTCTTCTCTGATGTGCCAGCAACCCACATCTGTGAGACCATGAAGTTATTAAGTGTTGACATCTAGTCATTTTTTGGCATAGTGACTGAGACTACAAGTGCCGAACTGTGATGATGACGTGAATTATTTTTTCTTTTGACATTCTAATCAGTAAAAATATCTCACTGAAAGCAGGACTAGGCCTATTATTTTTTTTTCCTCCTAAACCCCAACAACAAACAACAATGTCGATGTTTATTAGCGTGTATACCTCACTCCAAGAGTTGGGTCCTGAACATCAGGTTAAATTATAACACGCAGAGGTCTGTGCTCTGCCTTGTTAGAGTGTACTCCCACTTATTGTAGATAAATAGTTGTATTACATATGTGTTAACATAATACATACACTTTTGTCAGTATCATAAATACCATATGTGATATTCCACAATCTGAGGGGGTTACAATGGAAATTGTATGAAGACTGCAAGAAGAGGAAAGAGCAGTTCCTAAATGTTTTGAGAGAAGCAAATTACAAGTTACTTTCAAGTTACTAGAGGGAACAACTCAGAAGGCACACTATGTCCTCTCTTTGATTATTAAGGATTCAATAATTTTCTGTGCTTCTCCTGAATTTCCTGTTCTGTGCTATGAATTTAAATGGGAATGACTGCAGTTCAGTAGAGAAAACAAATAAAACTTCAAATGCTGGAGGCAATGAAAAAGTTATCTGTATTTTCATTATTCTTCAGACTGTAGCAGTAGCTTGAAATTGAGCCTGGAACATGACCCCCTCATGCTGTACAAAATTATTCTTTCTCCCAGATTTCTACTGTTGCTCAGATGTGAAGCAGCCAGAGGGAAACATAAGCCTTCAGAAGAACAACACAAAAAAAAAGTTCTTTGTCTCTGCAGCAACACAGTGAGTTGCTGCTTTTATAGCAAGTAGTATGTGCTTTTCTGTTCAGTGTAATTCACAGTCTAGAGAGATTGGCTGTTAACTGCTGTCTGAGATATCCGTGCGTCAGATGTGATCCTGAGTGTAGACGTGTTCTAGGTTAATCAGCCCACATACCTAACCAGGTTTTGCCCTGCTCAGACTAGGGAACTCAACTATATCCTTCCTCCTCTCTCACCTTTTATTTTCCTTTCTCCTCATTTTTCCATATCCATCTCTCTCTCCACTGTCTTCTGTTTTCTTTCCAAACAATGCCTCGGGTTTTTTTTTATTCATGTTTTCTCTTGGAGTCTACCCTTGTCAGTCATGAAGCAGTCTTTCCTTCCAAATGCCAAGGGAACAGCCTCTCTTCCAGTTTGATTCATTTCAGGGATAAATTTACAGTTGTTTCTCCCTTCTCCACTGTTCTCCTTTGATGCAGCAGACTTTTCTCTTTTATGATGGGATTCCTTCAGTCCTGAAGGAATCTCTCTACCAGACCCACAATCTTGTCTACAAGTATTAGCAACATCTTTCACTTGCCTGGTTGTCATTGACAATCAGTTAGTCCAATGGTGTTGCCTTGATAAAAAGACATCCTTCTTTTCAAGTGCCCAGAACAGCCACAACCACTCTCTCCAAGCTACTCAGATGTCTTCAGTGCTTGTAGCTGTACTTTTTCTGTCTGCACCATGTGAACAAGTTATTCCCTGGAGGCACCTGTGACTGTAAAACAGAGCAGATGAAAACAGTAATTTCTTCAAGGATGAGATACCAAGTGGGTACAGTCCTTCTGCACCAGATGGTGTTCATGAAGATACCTGAGGAAGGAGTGAAAAAGTTGTCTTAGCTACCCACCACTAGTCATTCTCTCAGAAATCACACTGGGTGGGAGCAGTGTAAGAATTTCAGATTTACTCGAAAGCTGTAACGTATTCTTCTCAGATGCATAAAGGGTGTGGGAAAGAGCTGACTGAAAACCTCATCTGGGTTCTGCTTTGCTCAACTTTAATTATATCCCCACACAGAGGCTGGCAGCTAGGTGGTAAAGCAGTATTTTGTGGTTGTTTGTTTTGTTTTGTTTTGTTCTGTTGTTTTTGATTGGTTGTTTTTTTGTTTGGTTTGGTGGGTTTTTTTTTTTTTGTTGTTGTTTTTGGTTTTTTTGTTTGGTTGGTTGGTTGAAGTTTTTTTTTGTTTTATTTTGATTTTTCAAATGATCTGATCTGAAACCCATAAAAGTTGATGAAAACCCTCAAGCTTCAGTGAATTTTGTGTTAAAACCACAATGTATGAAAATTATTTCTTCTGACATAAGAAAGACAGCTACACAGTGACTATCCTGGCTATTTTCTCATAATGGCTTGCCCCTGCTTTAGAATTTTAGTTTGAATGGACACAGTTTGATTCCCAGACAAGTGCTCCTGGAAGAAAGCACTGCCTCTGAAAAACTGTGTGCAAAGCAATTGTAGCTGAAGGATGAGATATAGATTTGCTGTAGAAATGATTCCTTAAAAAAAAAATGAGGTGTTCTAATGTTACTCAAAGTCAAGACTATGCCTTAGCTCCTGGAGATTCTTGCATCACAGCCTGATTTTGTTGTGACACTGGAGAGTGTCCTCCCCTCACAAAGTTGCCTACAGAATCATAAAGCACACTCTACACCTCTGATTCCTTCTGCACATAGAAATACTCTCAAAATGTTAATCTTACCTCTGCTTAGATTAATTCATACTGCTGGAGTAGAATATGTAACAGAAATTAAAGCTTATGTGGATCTTAGAACAAGTGCCTATAAAACAGAAGAAAACTTGTGCTTGTGTTTTAGTTGTAGCACTCCCATAATTGTTCACTGTCTGTAATTTGCAGAAAAGACAGATTTCCTGATATATATCAAAGATTGCCTAATGTACAGGAGGTCAGCTTAGGCTGTCTTTCTTTATGATGCTTAAAATTCACAGACAAGCTAAAACAAGTAATATTGCTTAAGTCTTTGGAGAAGTCTGTAGAAGGAAAGAAAATAAGAAGAGGAAGGCAGTCTAACCTGTGTTTTGTATCAATGTTTTTACTGATGTAATAGGTTTTACAGTGAAGAATTTAATACAAATTATTCTAACATCATTGCTAAAACTCAGTAACTGCAAGCCAAGTAGAAAAAAGAATAGTCTACCTTTCCATGCTTTCAGTATCTGCTATGCCTTTTGAGGAGTAATTGGAGCTATTACCCCTCATCTGTAGTTACCTTTATTAAAAGATGTGAGAGCCTAACTTTCAGTGATGGCTGTGATGCTGGATATTTAATTCTGCAGTACTTTATTCAAGAAAGGATGTTGGAGCTGGCTTACCACGCTCTGCCTGTGTGCTGCAGCAGAAGCTACTGTCTAACGTGGGTCTTTGAATTCTGCTATGCAGCAAGATGATTAGAAACTGCATCTTTAAATCTGATCTTAAACCTCTCCTTTCTCTTCCGTCTTTTTCCTTAAGTCACTCCAGACATGTTTTCTGATATTGCAGACTTACAAACATGGTGTGGCTTCTCATGGAACAAACAGAATCCACAGAACAAAAATGGGAGTTTTTCCGTTTAATCTTGGTTCTGTCTCTGATCTAGCAATGCAGCAACAGCAATTTTCATTGCTCCATGATCAGTGCTGTAATGTCTTGTGTGTTTAGGAAAGGTTGTGTCCCAGTAGGTTGTTTTTTCTCACATCTGAAGCACAGCTTCACCATAGTTATATCACAGAAGGAACAGAAGACCAGGCTCTTTTGTGAATTATGTCTAAACTATAAAGAGCCAGGGACATTTCTCACATTAGAAATAAGTGGTCCATCCCCACCAGAGCTTTATAATCCTCACTGGAATCTTGCTTTATCATTATATTTTAAAAGTAACATGCAGAGGTGACATGATGCAGCCGAAGTTTCCCTCTTATGCAGTGGAGTTGGTGACTGATTGTTTGAAGTTTGGCAGACACTGTTTACTATAAGGTAAGGCAGTCTCAGAAATAAGAACTGGTGATGGATTGATGTCTGCATAAGATAAGAAAGAGGAATGGCTGCTTAAGGAGGGATAAAATAATTCTCTCCGCTTCCCCAGATGTGCAACCTTGAGGATAAACATAATTTGGAAGAGTCAACGAAGTCCCCAGACTGGTGCCCTAAGGTGTTGAACTATCTCATTATAATATCATTATAATGCGAAAAACCACATACCCTAGCTAGAAAAAGGCCCCTACCCAAATAAACCCATTACTGTCCAAGCATGCGTAGTACATTTAAAATGTACCATGCCTTTAAATCAAGATGAGCAAGGCATTGTCCAATAGCTTTCAAGTAGGAGTGTACTAATGAAATCATTTGTAGTGCTTATGTATTTAAATGGTATAAATATGTAACCTGGCTATAATCAGGTGTGCCAGATTTGCAAATTATCGTTTAACACCCTTTTCTGCACAGAGATGGAATAAAGTAAATATCTCAGCTCTGTGTGTAATGTGTCTCTCTGCACACCAGGTAAAGAACACAGATTTGGGACAACAAAGTGATTATTTGCACAATATGCAACAATCTGTTCTAACAAGTAATAAGTTTCCACTGTTTGTTAGTGATCATTTGTATTTTTAAGTAATGCTTGACAGTGAGAGTGTTCTCCTGCATTTGTGCACCTGCACTGCCTTAGCAGTGAGCTCCCCAAGCTCTCAGACACTCAGTGATACAAGCTGCGAGTGTGAACAGGGCAGCGTAAGAGAAAGTTTCAAAAACTTTTGCGAAGTAACATCCTCTTTTTTTGTTGTTTTCCCAGTGTAAATATTCCTGTGCTGTTAGTATTAGCTTGTTACTGTACTTGTTTTAGTTTGTATGACATTGTAGTTTGACATTTCTGTTGTGTTACATGCATGGTGTACATACACACTGGACAAATACTGACATCACCGGATAAAAAGCATTACAGCCACTATAAGGAACAAAACATATGCATAGAAACTATAGAGTCTGATCTTCCAAGGTCACACAAAGCATCACAACTGGAAATAATATTCAGGAGCTATTGTCTTTAGTCTTTTTTACTATGCCTTGTAAACCATGCACTGCCCCAAAGCAGATATAAATTATGCTTCTCTGGATTGCATTGCATTGCCAGATTAGCAGAACAGGGCTATGTGTCATGACTAACAGTTATAAATTCCATGTAACGCAGGTGCAAGACCCTGTCTGGCTTCTCGAGGGACTGCAGAAAATAGAGTAAGAGTCTGCAGGTTTTTGAATACAATGCTAGAGCCTAAAGCATGGTAAGAGTTGGAGATGTGGCATAGATTAAGGCAAGTACACTGAGATTTGCAGGACAGCTGCTAGGCTCTTCTTTTAAGACACTCTGCATCCTCTTTCCCATGTGGAATGGCAATCACTCACAAAGCAGGCATAGGAAAGCAGTATGGATTGAGCTGGGAAATCCCTGTTTTCTTTAACATTTTGTTCTGTCATAAGGGAAGATTTTGAAATGCACCTTCTTTGTGAGATGGGAGACCAATATTAGCAGGGTGAGTGGCACACAGACCATGCCCAACCATAGGTCTACAGACTTCTAGCACTGCTGAGTAACCATAACAAAAAAAAAAAAAAAGGAGAAAATGTTTGCACTCTCCTTGTGTCCTGGAGTATTCTGGGGCAGGCACAAGTCTGGCAGCAGTAATACCTTGGGAGCTGGCTGTCAGGTCTGTTAATTGCTTGTACTTGCAGCTGATCCCAGACTTTTAAAAATCCTGTTCCTACAACCAGGGAAGAGAAATGATCAATGCTATTATTCCCCACTTACTGCTCCTCAGGCACCAAGAGAGACAGTCTGTGCTAAGATATGCTCCCGTGGGCTGTCACATTCTTGCTTTGAGCATAGTATTTCAAATGCATTATTTTTAGAACCTTCGAGTCTATGAAGGCCTATGTATGTTGGATCCGGGCCATCTCTGACAGCATTTCTAAAAGTGGTAGCCATAAGGAGCTATTCAGGGTAGTGCAGTGGATGACATGCATATCTAATGAGCTGCTGGACTGTTGTGGGCCAGCAGTGCTTTTCCGTGCTGCAGGGCAGCTAGCTCATGAAAGGTGCTTACGTGCAGTTTATTGTTGGACTTAAGGCAATCCATGGCTGTTCAAAGGAGTATGAATTGACTTCAGGAGTTAGCCCTAGCATGCCACAAGCAGCAAAACATAGCAGAGCCCCTGCACATAGTTGTGTTTCAACTGTTGCATAGCTTCCCCTTCCAAGATATATCAGCAGGATCACATTTCTGTGCCATGCATGATACACTCATCACTGCTGCTCCAAATAGTCCTCTGCCAGCTGTTTTCTATGCAAATTCAATGATAGGATTAGCACTGCTAGCATTATACTTTCCACCACTGCCTCCATCTGTATTAGTAGTCCCCATGAAATCATCTAATCTAGGGGAAAGATGGTACATAATACTAAACAATACCTCATTAATGGGAACTAGAGCCACTGGTGGAGAGAAGTCAAGTGCAAATACACTTTAATTTCTGTCATGATAAAGAAGGTGGTAGAAGCAGGAGCAGGTTATCTATAATGAAATCCATACCTTTCCAACATCAACTACTATGACCATTGTTCAGAAAACAGCAAAGTAATCCAGACAGAGCATTATTTAATGTGGAGGCTCTGATAGGATCTTGTCATGGAGGAAATAGCACAAGGACCAAAAAGAATTTTAGACAGACAATTTACAGTGATTTACCCCTAACTATAGAAAGCAAAGCTGTGGGTTTTACATACTTTAAAAGCCAAGGATCCAAAACTGTATCTGATGGTGTTGCATATTATGCAGCATAGACAAGTTTGGTAAGAGATGAATCCCCTTTCATTCTAGTTGATCCTCAGAGATTAGAGGGGCTAGGGGCAGCTGGACTAATCTCTTAATAGGTATGACAATTATTGCCATGACTATAGGTCTGACACCAGATGCACAAACAGCCCATCTGCTTTAAGTCTGGCCACCTTCAAAAGAGGCAGTCGGGTGCACGAATAGTATGATTTAATTCACTAGCTACATATGAAGATTCTTTAAGATTGCCAGTGATAAGTGTACTAAGCTGCAGAATCACTATCTATAGCTCTAAAATACGATTGTAATCACAGTTGTAATCTGGGGAAAACACTCACGTATCTGAGGCCACAAATCTTACCAAAAGGCTTCCCTTCTGGGGAGGGGCAAGGAGGATAAACCTGTTGATCTCTCCCTACGACTTCGTGTCACATTCTTGTCCCACAAATTAGGTCTGAAATAGGGATATTATTTATAACTTGTCCACTAATATAATGAAAAGTGTGGGACTGTGGTCAAGCCGTTGTTCCTGGTGCTCAGCATTTAGCAATGGCACAAAACATTGATGACTTCCTTGGTAACTTCTGTGAGAAGCAGATACCTGCTGTGATACACGTGAGAATGGGATAAGCAGGCTTCACTGCATTCCCCACTCTTCTGCCATGCCACGAGAACACAGACCACCAGATCTTCACCCAGCCTCAGTATCTATCCTAGTCACCAGATGTTTATCAGCAGTGGTGAGCTCTGCAGTTTTCAGCTGTTTTGTGCTTCCAACAAACAGCATGGGAAAAGAGCCAGGGAAGAAAACAGGTGTGAGTCCAACAGACACACTGTGAACTCTTCAAAATACTCTTCATCAATATCTCAGCTGTTGAGACAGGAAGCTCTAGAAACAATAGCACATTAACTCTTGTGGTGATGGTGCCATAGGATTCAAGTGCTGGCAAGACTTTCTGGATTGCTGGGTTTTTTTGCTAACTGATGATAATAACCCATGCAGACATAAGCTTTTGTGCTTCATCCAGACACAAAAGGTACAGGAAGCTCCCAAAAGGCCTGATGCACCTTATGCAAACAGTTTTGGAAAGCATTGTTTCCTAAATGTTATGTTCTTACTGTGGGGAGATTGTGGCTATTGAAGCCTCATGCAGTCCCTGTATCTATGCAAATCAGTGTCAGCAGACATACAGCAAAGTACAGTCATTGATTAGGAGTTCTTCATTTATTTTAGCATGGGACAGGGCAGAATTTTATGTTTCCCTGGAACAAGCTAGAGGCCAGGCTCTCACTATTGCTTTGGTGAGCAGGTAGGATTAGCATAGAGTAGTAGATTAATATCCAGAAAAAGATTCTTACACTGCACACACTATTCTCTTTGTCAATCTTTGTGCAGAAGATCTCAGTCAAAAGAGTTTCATAAGCGCTTTAGATTGACAATCAAATTTGACAATGCAACAACCAGTTGATAGAAGACTACTGTCAACTATATTGCTGATTTTTGTGAACGTTTTTTTTCCTCACCTGTTTGTCAGAAGGAACATAGATGCTATCAGGAACAAAATGACCATGAAGGATGTTTCTCGTTGGTGTTTTTTGATGTAGGATAGTTTGAGAAGTTGTTCACAATTAATATTTTTACAGATCAGCCTGTTGAGATCACAAGTATAAACACACTCATGAAAGTTCACAGTTTCAAGAAATCAAGTATAATTGAGAAAATTCAAGACACCTATGTGGTTGCTACCCTCTCGTGGCTATCTCTATGCACTGCATTTTTATTTGCTAATACTTCTTTCCCTGCAAATAAGTGATGCAAAAGTAGAGGATATTTTCTTTTCTTTTCTTTTCTTTTCTTTTCTTTTCTTTTCTTTTCTTTTCTTTTCTTTTCTTTTCTTTTCTTTTCTTTTCTTTTCTTTTCTTTTCTTTTCTTTTCTTTTCTTTTCTCTCTTCTCTTCTCTTCTCTTCTCTTCTCTTCTCTTCTCTTCTCTTCTCTTCTCTTCTCTTCTCTTCTCTTCTCTTCTCTTCTCTTCTCTTCTCTTCTCCTCTCCTCTCCTCTCCTCTCCTCTCCTCTCCTCTCCTCTCCTC
>JANVCC010010406.1:27679182-27764089 GCA_025345505.1 Todiramphus chloris collaris | reverse complement strand
TCTCCTCTCCTCTCCTCTCCTCTCCTCTCCTCTCCTCTCCTCTCCTCCTTCTTCTCTTCTTCTTTTCTTCCCTTTTTCTTTCTTTCCCCTTCCCCTTCCCTTTCCCCTTCCCCTTCCCCTTCCTTCCCCTTCCACTTTCCCCTTTCCCTTCTTTCCCCTTTCCCTTCTTTCCCCTTTCCCTTCTTTCTCCTTTCCCTTCTTTCCCCTTTCCCCTTTCCCCTTTCCCTTCTTTCCCCTTTCCCCTTTCCCCTTTCCCTTCTTTCCCCTTTCCCTTCTTTCTCCTTTCCCCTTTCCCCTTTCCCTTCTTTTCCCTTTCCCCTTTCCTTTCCTTTCCTTTCCTTTCCTTTCCTTTCCTTTCCTTTCCTTTCCTTTCCTTTCCTTTCCTTTCCTTTCCTTTCTGTCTTGCACTATCATTGCAGGTTTGCAGAAGCAACAGACTATCACAGAGGCTATGTCTAATCTGAACCTTCACACCTTACCATGGTACCCATATTTTTACAGTGCTGGAAATGCTGTTGATATTCCCAGGGCAATGCATTCTAAATCTTGCTGCTGTGTTAGGGGTTTTATTAACACCATTAGCTCGATTTTAGCAGCATCCTGTACATACAGTCTTTGAACTGATGATGGCAAAAGGAGATTTGGCTTATGTAGCCAGTGACTTAATGCTGGCAGCAGTCTCAGCCTGTGTGCAGGACAATTAGCTAGCAGCCCTGGTGGAAATGCTTTGCTTTGTGTCAGAGCTAAATCACCAGTAAAGCTGCTGCTCTCTACTAGCTCCCTGTTGTGACCCATGAGATGGCAAATCAGGTTCACACATAAGCATTTGTGCCCCACAGGCACCAGTCCCAGAAAACACAGCATTTCCCTCACAGAAACAAATACCACTGTGGGAAAATTGTGCATTGAACTTCTGTAAGTTCAACAGAAAATACATTTTCTTTTGTCTTGCTGCTACTCCATTTACAGTTGGTTGCAGCAAATGTTTGCAAATCTGGCATCCCTTATTGCATATGCAATTGGTGTCACAAAAACTTGTCTGTCAGTATAATAACTTTAGAAAAGAATGTGTTCCATACCTTTTACTGGCTTACATACGTGGAAGCTAAAAAGGTGGAAAATAAGGGACTCAGTCTTTTATATATTGTTTTAGGAAATAAAATAATTGCTTAGTTCTGGCTACAAAGGTATCCAAGATGAACCATCAAGAGTGAATACAGACATTGCCTGCAGGTGCTGTTTTTCCTGAGAAATGACAGCAAACAATACTAAAGAACAGCTTTAAACCTTCTGAAACAACCAGCAGACATATCCTATGACAGAAAAACCTATTTCCCAGAACAGGGCAAGGGAGCTGTCTACATACTAAAGACACAGAAGTTAGATGAAAAGAAAGAAGTCACATAGTGAAGCTGAGAATCTGATAAGGATCCTGGTCAGAGATATCCAGCTTTCCAAGCCAACCTGTTCTCTGCTGAAGTGGCATTTTACTGCCTTTTCAGATGATAAGCAGATGTTGATTTTGTTCTAGCAAGAACAGCCTGCATAACTGTAATCCTTACAGTTAACCTGGATTTCCCATGAATCTGTTTAGTCTCATATCAGAGCATATTCGGCATTTCTTCTAAATGAGGCTATGCAATTAAGCAAGAGAGCTGATGTTTTGAGACAACCTCTACAAAGCTGAAGAAGCCGGAATGCTGATGCCATTTACAGCAGCAAAGCCCAGGGCCAGCATCCAAAGCTGCTCAGAGAGAGCACACAAAAGCTGGGAAAGTCAATGAAAACCCATTATCATTGATCTGAGATAATATGTCTGTGCTTCAGTCATGCAAGACTGCAGTCAGATTTCAGTTCTTCTGAGAACTGTTGTAGAGGCAAACGAACTGTTCCTGATCCCTATTTTTGGTTACTTCATTTGCGAATGCCTTACTTTTATTTAACATGACAAAGTGATTACCTAAATAGAAGGATTCTATCTCTGCAAAAGAACACAAGAGTTGGAATCCAGACGAAGCATTCAGAAGGATTTCTTTTAAAATGGAAGTAGAAAATACCACCTATATACGCACACTATTAATTCCATTTCCAATCAGCAACTGAATTCCAGCTCAATACAAAGCACCATACGTAAATCCACTTCTAAAGAGTAACATAATTCAAACATACATAACAGTAGGCATGCTGCTTGATCTAAGTAGTGAATAGTAATGTCAATTTTTGCAGTATATTTACTAGAAAATTCTCACTTTACAAGTAATATTCAAACCTTATGTAGATCCACTGGTTTGTGAAATGAAAGAGTTAGTTTCTACCTAGATTTTTCAGCCCACACCCATTTTAGTTAAAGACTCATTGGAAATTACATCATTAAGGTGTACATCCTCTAAAATCTTACATTAATAAGATCCTGGGGTTGTTATTAATGTTTACAAATATCTGAAGGGTGGGTGTCAAGTAGAAGGGGCCAGTCTCTTTTCAGTGGTGCCCTGTAATAGGAGGAGAGGTAATGGTAGCAAGGTGAAACACAGGAAGTTCCACCTCAACATGAGGAAAAACTTTTTAACTGTGAGAGTGACAGAGCCCTGGAACAGTCTGCTTCTCTAGAGACTTTCAAGACACACCTGTATCTGCTCCTGTGTGGCATGCCCTGGGTGTTCGTGTGTTGGCAGGTGGGTTGGACTCGATGACCCCCAGAGGTCCCTTCCAACCCCTAACATTCTGTGAGTCTATGATTCTATGAAAATGCAGGCACATAGAATGACATCCAGTGATTGGACAGCCTGTAAGCTTTTTTGGTAAAAGGTAGGTCCCTGAATGTTCATGTAAGTCAGTACACGCTTACAAAAAAAGTATGTACATATATTGTGCAGAAGAAATAGTGTAGTTCTTATTACCTTTTGTCTGCTATTGAAACATATAACATGGATGTAAGATGACTTCCTTCTAACACAAGAAACAGAAGGCAGGAAAATCATCCACCTCCCAGCAGTTGCCTTCAGCATCTCAGCCCTCTCTGGTTTTGGTGTATAGCCCTGACTTACTGATTTAAAAAAAATTTTTTTTTTCTTTTTAAATTAGACTCTGTTGTGCTTTCATGTTAATTTGTTTTTGTAATTTTATAAACCTTTCGGATACTTAGACTACAAATCAGCTGTTCAAGAGAATCACATGTTCAAAGAAAGGATCCTCAAACTCTACAATGCATGACATTGCACACATGAGACATAAAGAGTACAGAGAGATGTCTGTCAATTTAAGTTAATAGTATATGGAAAAAAAAAGGAATATGTTAAACCTTTAACTTCATTGGATGCTTTGGGGAGGTCAACTCCTGCTGCTTGGGATGTTTAGGAGTAATAGTGTAGTAAAGCATTTGACCTCACGCTTACCAACAAATGGGTAATGCCTGTCTTGAACAGTTATGAATTGCTTTGCCTCTGCTGGTTGATAATAATCTTCTGACAAGACTTTAGCTATGAGTGACCAGAAGGTGATCTCATAACTGATTTTGACACTCTTGTTCTACCACAAAGTTTTCAATAACTTTGAGGAAGCAGAATGATGTTTTGTATTTTTCTGATTTGATTTATTTTTTAGAGAAAGGGTAATAAGTTATGTTGGTTTAGGTTAGAATTTCTTAGAAAAAGCATGCTAGGAAATAAAAATGGTTCAAGATAATCTATTTCTCTGCAAAATGTTTAGAGTTGCTCCTTCTCTGTCATATGATAGGAAAGGTAAAAAGCACACAAAAACCCAAAAGATTCTTGAGGATCAAACGGAAAAGAATCTGGGACTAATAAGGATATCTGAAGAAATTAGATCTATTTTAGTTACTATTAGATGGTAGTAAACTTTTATCTAAGGCATATATGTGTGTATAGTCTGTTGACACAAAACACTTCTTTCTCAGTTTGCTTTGGAGAGAAAGAACTGAAGAACACAGCAAGAAGTCTGCTGGTGTCAAAAAAAAAGTGTAATCAGGACCTTCAAGACAGGAAGAACTGTTTCAACTAGTAAAACTAGTAGTTTCAACTACTAGCGCTGTGAAAGCTTCCATAAAAAGTAAATCCTTGACAGTCCTTTAGTTCCAGTAGGGACATGAAACATCATCTGAAATGATATCTGAAATTCCCGTTCAAGGAATTTTAAAAGGTAGGATATACATAAACCACATAGTAGGTAAGTAGTTAACATGCTATGTAAGCATTTGATTTTTAATTTCATTTAAAAAATATCCAGGGGTACAAGTAACATATAAAGTGAAAAGTGAATGCCAAAACTCACTCTACACCAACTGTATGTCCTTTTCTTCTCTATGAGAAAAGTACTCATTTTGAAACCTAAGATTTTAAACCACTTGCCTGGGACAATGACAGGGACAGAATTCAAATGAAAGTTCTTAAAACTCTGATCTCTCTGATAGACCAATGCTTTCTTGCCTGATCACTGTGGCTAGAACAAACCGTTTAATATCTTTCAGAGAGGAAGAGACAGTGTTTCTGTAGTAAAGGTGACAAAAGAGAGGAAGCTCACATCTAACAATTTGTAGGCGTGTCAAGGGTGATGGCTGGGCTGGCCACTAGACAAATGACAAATGTTGTCTATTAACCCCTCTCCCTTCATAAAAAGGAATAAGGGAGACAGATTTATGGACTAGAAAAGAAAATGAACCCAGCTTTTATTAAATCAATATCAACAATATGAAATAAATATCAATATATACAAAACCATTATCAATCCAACACCTCCGATAGCAATAACACCACCATCACCACTGACTCTGTGGAGCAGGCACTGGAGAAGTTCTAGACTGGACTCAGAAGCAGATGGGAACTGGGTTCAGGAGACGGGTTCAGGAATGCATGGATTGGTATTGAAGACAGAAGAACTGACAGTCCTGCTTGGACCCCAGACACTGAAGAAAAGAGCTTGACCCTTGTGATCCCTCAGCTTTACACTGAATATGACTTACATTGGATAGAATCCCTCACTGGTCAGTTTAGGGTCACCTGTCCTGGCAGTTCCTCCCTGCAGGTGCAGCTTTTACATTGTGTCCTCAGTGTGGTACACAAAAATCATCAGTGGCCTTGCTCTGCACAGGAGTAAGTATAAGCAAGAGCCTTTCTGCACACCAGTACTTGGCAGTAGCTGCAAACATGGAGTGTTACTACTGCTAGAATCAGACGCTGTCTGTGAAAACAGGCCATTAACACTAAAAGCGCAGTCACTTAGAATAGACTTAGATGAAAAGTGAAATAGATGAACAGAATTAGTTCTGTTCCAACTCCAACCACGACTGGGAGTATACATATTCAAATAGGAATGCTCAAGCATAGATTGGAAATATTGGTTACAGCAGTTAGGAATTAGCTGTACCTAATGTACTTATGTACAAATGACCATAGAGAAGGGCAGGAGGAAAAAAAATCAAAACAAAAATTAGTGAGTGAATTCCTCAGGATCAAGATAATTAAACTACTAGTTTTGAAAGGAGTAGTAAGGCATTTATTTTTCTCTTCTGTCTGCAAGGCAGTGTGACTTACAAAATGCTTTTCCTCACAAGTAGGCAGAAAACTATGGAATTTGAAGTAAAGCCTACATCCACATCTCTCACAGGTATTTGAACAGTGCAGATCGAATAAGAGATCAGCTGCTTGCATAACCAACAGAACTTAATGATTACAGTTACAGTCCATTTTACAGGCAATTCAGAATTCAGGGAACTTACAAAATTGTAGTAATTGGAGTAATGGAGAAGAAAACACTTTTTGTGTTTGAAGTGTACTCTATATCTAAGCCACTGAGGTAATACATCTTAATCAACTTAATTAACTAAAAATCTTTAAGAAGGGCCTGAACTAATCAAGCAGTGCTTATTCAGCAGTGTTGACCTATCCTTTCTTAATAGTCGCAACACAGCAATTAAGAATGCTATAGCTCTTTCCCCCTGTATTAGAAAGGTAAATAATTAGCATCACTGTAGTGAATGAAAAAAGCACGATGTAAAATTAGAAGATATTTTCTAAAACAGAAAAGAGATATTGGTATTTTCAGCATTTTTTTTGTTCATTCATGAAGATATCATAAACACAGTCACAAAACACTGAGCTTGTAATATCTAAAAACCGTAGATTGTTCATATCAAGTAATTACTGGTATGTCAGTCACTGCCTGGAAACATAGTATGCCCACACTTCAACACGATCTTCCACATGAATTAACTCTCCTGATTTATTTGTCCAGGAGTTCAAGAAAAACCACATGTACTATTTCCATAGCATCAGCTGCAAAGTACTTTGTACTTTTTACTAACACTTGAATGTTTATCAAAACCTACTGCTTGTAATGAAGTTTCTGTGCAGCGTCCTAGCAACATGACAAAATTCATATGGCACAGGGATCTGCTGAATACTGTTATCTTCCATGGGATAACTCTCAGTATTAAAAAAATGTGCACCACCATCAGTTTCAATGTTTCTGACATAGATAAAACAACAGTGGTTCCTTTACCATTGATTAATTTGCTGACTTTTGTTTTTTGCACTTGAATGCATCCTGGTTTCAGTGCTATGCCAGATATATATATGTCATCAATAACACATCTATTGCCGCATTTCCAGTTAATCTAATGATAAATAACCATTATTATACAGATTTAGGAGCTTTTAATCCCTCTTTCTGAAAGCACATCTGATTTTCTTACTTCAGTTTAAACAGTAGTTTTGATTTTCAAAAACACGTCTGTAACCGATACAAGCTATGTAGGTGGTCCACCTCCAGCAGCTTCCTGCCAATTGCTTTACTTCTAGACTGAGCTTTTTAGACGCAGTATTGTGACAGCAGTTAAGTGCAGTAAGTCACTAACACTCAGCCCTGCTATGAAGTGTTTTCAAGCACAAATCTGGCTTCCTTATGAATGACAGATTTTTCCTGGATTGAGGGTCTTAACGGTCTTGTGAAGCCCATATAAGCAATCTCTTATCAAGCGTACTGCTTCTAGTACTGGTCTCAAGAGATCCTGCCAAGATCCTCAACTTTTCAATAATTTAACGTATGTGGATGTGTGTTGCTATTGGCTTCAAAGCAGTGTTAGAATATATATCTCTGAAAGACCATTGAAAGACTGTGAATATATATAGAAAACAGGAAACCATGCTGAATGGTCTGCTTGCTCTATGCTGTCTATTTCGTTCTAAACCAAAACGAGTGGTTTTCTTTCAAGAATTCTTTGCTTTACCACTTCTTTTGCTAGCTCTCTGATAAAATACATAGCTTTTAATTATTTAATAAATATACATTTTAATTAGTGTTGCATGTTCTACTAATTTTTGTGCGAGATTGGTTCTAGTTTAAAGAATTAACAGGGAAAGTAATGATGGCTATGAAGATTAAGAGCAGTTGTTTTTCGGTAGTTTTTATTTTTTACGTAAGAACCATTGCTTTGCAGCATCCTGAGCTTTTCACAACCTTTTCTCTGCCAGTATCAGTTACTGATATTTCTCAAAACACTGATAAGTGATGACTGATGATAAACATTTTGAACTAGTTCTGTTACTGTCAGTGTGTTTGAATGTTCCGTGAATCACTTTTTGCACACTGCATAGTGGTGTAATTTTTTTATTCAATTAAGTTAATTTCTTCTCATTGGATCTGTACTGTGGACAGTGCTGTGCTTAATAAAATCGTCACTCTCTCTACTAAAGACAGACTTTATAGTAAATGAGGTTTTGAGACTTGTTGGTCATTTCTCTATCTAAATATTTTCCTTTCCCTTCTCTGATCTTCTGGACAGAACTGCCCCTCCTCAAGACATTCTCATGAGACAGGGAAAATAATGAAGTTATATCTCCAGAATTTTTAGCTGCCTGTAAGCAAGCAGGGCAAAATCAGACAATCAGTAGTCCCAGCTGTAGACAATCCTCTTTTTTTTTTCCTGCTTGCACAATTATTCCTAATTATTTTTTTATTGATGTTTATTTTTAATGTCTTCTTGCCTTACTGACAGAGAGGAATGAGCTGTTTTCTGAGTTCCCTTGTGTTTTTATGAATCTCAACAAGCATTTTGGTTCCCTCAACAACTGAAACCCTGTTTTCAGTCAAATTATAATGCTAGACTTAGGCTGTGCTGTGCTGATGAAGAGGCATCCAATTTTCCTTAAAAACTGAAAAAGAAGAGTAAAAGGCTCTCACTTGGGAAACCACGTATCTTCCTAATTAAAGGAACGTGATCCAGCATGGCTTTGAACTTGTAAGAAAAGTTTCTGAGATAAACAGACTCATTGTATGCATTATTAAAAATAAATAAGTATGTTCTCTCCCATGAAAAAGCTGAAATGCAGGTCTTACACCGATCAATCTTTCACTGGTCTTCCAGGACTAGGAGAAAAGTTCATGTTTGGCATTATCTTCTGGTATCACAAAGGTAATTTTCATTAAGTTTGTCCTCTTTTTTCAGGTAGAAATTTGACTTTTTTCTTAAATCTACCACATCATTGAGGAAATTGATCTCAAAAAACTAACTTCCACCAAGGACGAATAAATTCTGTTTGCATTTTTCATAGCCTGCAGCTGCTGTTGCAGCAGTTGTTATACTCTGCTTTCACGCTGTTTATCTTCATTTGCAAAAGCTAACGCGCAGAAACAACACGTAGATCTAGACGGTGGAAAGTGTCCAGCTGAGTTAATTAAACCACGGCAGAAACACGTTGATTTTTTTTTTTTTTTTTTTTTAACTTTGGAAAGTTTTAAAAAAGAAAATATTCGCTTAATGCGTTTGGCTGTCGAAAGTAAACATCAGCACAGCCTTCTTGAGTTTTATTTCACTGGTCTCTGATTTCCACACTCAGCTTTTCCCACACGTCGCTTCCCAGGAATTCCAGCGCCCGTGGCCGGGAGTGGAAAGCTGGGGCTCAGCGGAAGCGCTGGCGAAGGGATTTGCCCGCTCCGCTCGGGCGGAGATGCTGCTGCCCCGCGGCAGGCGTGGGCGCTCCGTTCTGCCGCAGCCCGGACCCCGCGGCACAGCCCTGGCGCCCCTGGGCCGGGGGCGCCGGTGGGACGGGGCGGGGGCGGCGGCGGTCGGCGGTCGGTGCCCTGCGGAGACCCGGCGGGGCGGGGCTCGGCCTCGCAGTGCCTGAGGGGGGGTGGAGGCGGGCCGGGCCGGGCCGGGCTGGGGCTGCCCGGGATTGCCCGGGGGCGCTGGCAGCACCCGCGCCCGCCAGACTTCCTCCTCGCCCCGCACTTCCTGCCGTCCCCTGCTCTGCCCCGCTCGCGGTGGCTCCTGCTGCTGCCGCTCTCCCTCGCAGCGGGCGCTGGGAGCTGCCGGAGGCGCGGCACCGGCCGCCGCCTTCCAGCTCGGCGCGGGGCGCCGTCAGCGGCACGGCAAGGTGAGGGGAGCGGCCGCGGCCCCCGCCGGCGCCGGCTGAGCTGGGGAGGGGGCTGGCGCGGTCGGGCCGGGCCGGGCCGGGCCGGGCGGAACTCCCGTCCCTCAGCACGGCGGCCTCTGCGACGGCTGAGGCAGATGGCCGGCCGAGGCGGCCTGGGCGGGGGTGGGAGGCGCGGCGTGAGGGACCCCGGGCCGCGGCCTGCCAACGCTTGGCTGGTGCTGCCCCGCCGGGCTTGTCTGGGCCGGCTCCGGCACCTTGTGCTCGGCGGGCTCAGACGAGCGGCGTCTCCGGGGAGGGGTTTGTGGGGGGTGGCGGCAGCCGCTGGTCTCGGCGGGAAGAGAGCGGTGAGACCGGTGGGGCAGGCGGCAAGGTGCGTCCCCCGGGAACGTGCTGTTCGCCGCTGGTACGTGTCAGTGGAGGCACCGGGCCGGTTCGTCTGGGCTTAGCTTGCCTGCATACGTGACACTAATGGCGTTTTACTACGTTACTTTAAACTTTCTCTTCTGTCGGTCTTCTCTCTTCGGTTCTTTTGCGCAGGGAGAAGCGTGTTGAGCTCTGCATGTTCGCAGCGAGGGTAGACGTGATGATGATGTTAGAAATCGGGAAGAGCCATAGGCAGGCAGGGTGTGAGAGAGTCTCCTCCAGGCTCCGGCTTTTCCTTCAGCTGTTGGGAACACAATAAATACTGGGTTTATTTCCTGCACCCAGGAGGTTTACCTTGCTTAGGTTTATTGGATTCCCTTGTCGACTTAAAGATGGGAGCCGTTGTTCAGGTTTTTTTTTAATTTACCTTGCTCTTGGGTGGAGTCTTTTAAAATGGCCCTTCATCTCACATTCTAACAGCACATTGCCCATAAGGTACTATTTGAAATGATTTATTTATTTATTTATTTATTTATCGTGTCTGTTTTGCAGTGAAACCATATGTGTGGTTTTAGAGGACTGTGGGGAGGGTAGCAATTTTATGCTTCTCTCACAACATATCTAAACTTACTGTACTCCATTTCCTAATGTATATGTTAAAGATCAAGTAGGTGTCCTATTAATTGTGAACCTAACAAGATATTTCATATTTTACGGGAAGAATACTGACAACAGAGTATTTTCCTAAAAAGAAATGAACATTCTGGCTGTTGAGATCATTCTCATGTGTCAGTTTGCTTGATTAATTTTATTTTTCATACACGATATTTTTCAGGTGCTACTAGAATTATATACAAGTGCACCTAGATAGCGTGTCTGGAAACTTTGTGTATTTTAGAAGGTTTTGTGGAGTTACCTTTGGTTACCTAACTTCCTTCATCTGAACAGATACTGTAAGCCTATAGTATCTGTTCAGCTACATACCTTCTTCGTGTGTCTCTTAAATCAAATAGAGGGCAGGACGTTGTGAGTGATTGGTTATTAGCTTTTGTACCGTAGTCATTTGAAAGAAGGGACGCTTCCTGAACTGGAAAATTATAGGTGGCTGAGTGGTAACAGTCACCCTCCCCGTGAAGACACAACAGTTCTTCAGTATTTTCATATTTTTCTGCTCTGTTACTTGTGGTTTAAAATGCATCAGAAGAGGAAGACCGAAGGTCTGAATTGCGTACCAAGTGATAGTTATGCCTGAGAAGGATGAGCGTGCAGCTGAACATGTTGTCCAGTAAATGCTTCTCGTGTTTTTTTCCCATGAAGGTGGTAACTTGGTAATTTCTGTGGACAGTGATTCAGTGACATCCTGCAGCATTTCTCTTTGAATTACTTATTTATTTTGGTGGTTGCCACTTCGAAGTGAGACAGTTGTCCAAAGTACAGAATCTTGAAAAGTGGCTGTTGCTGGATGTTTCGGCAGGTTTTAATGTTTTGGGTTTCATGTTTTGTGTATTTGTTTGTTTGTTTTGGGTTTTTTGTTTTATATATATATATATGTTTGATTGTTTTTGTTAGCTTGGGTTTTTATTTTGTTTTCTTTTCAGGCTGCAGTTTATGGGTTTATGTGAAAGGTGTTTAGCAAGTTTGTGCTCTGCAGGCTTGGCTCATTGTACAAACTTTCAGTCTCCGTTGGAAAAATGTTTGTTTGACCTCTTTTGACATGCAGGCTTGAAAAAACCCACACCCAAACAATGTTGCTGCGGAGGGTAACAACGAAATTGTGATGTGTTTCCTGTCAGCCTGTTAGACTGAGCTCACAAATGCTTTCTCTCTGATTCACTTTTTTAAGAATTACTTTTTAAAAAGTTTTGGGTTTTTGTTTGTTTGTTGTGGGGGTTTTGTGGTTTTTTGTTTTGTTTTGGGTTTTTTTGTTGGTTTTGTTTTGTTTGTGTTTTTTGTTTGTTTTTTTTCCTTAATAAGACCCAGCTTATAGTACCTTTTAGTCTGATTTAGTCATGTCTGGGTATAATTAACAATTGTCAGTGGAAGAGCTTTTGATTAGCTTGCATGGTTAAGCTGTTTTATTCTTATTCAAGCAGTCAGACCTAGGAGTTACATGACTATCTGAAAAGAAAAGGTAATTTCTTCCAGAATCTCATGGAGATTTTGGTGAGGAATCTGCAAGAGGTGGGGATATCTGTGGGCGTCCCTCAGTAGGAGGAGGTTCCTTTTTCTCACTTGTTACGGCCCTGCCTTTTGAGAATCGTTTGCCCAAGGCTCTGGTCTTAGTCAGAGGCACAGACCTCCAAGTAAGATGAGCCTTCTCTTTTCAGTGGCTTCTCAAGCTGCACAAGGTCTTCACGTTCTGCTTTGTCTTACCCTGGCTTTGTAGCATATGGTGGCTGGGTGGTGGAGGTGGCAGTCGATAGGCAGGTAGGCAGGTGGGGGGAAAAGGGACCCCTTTTGCTTCCCTCTGGCTATGTGATGCTTTTACTGAATTCTTCATCTGTTCAGCTTATTCCTGATTGGCAGGTTGCACACAAATACACAGAGGTGGTCATTGTGAGCAGAGAGACTTGGCTTTGCTTCTGGTGTCCAGAATGCTAAAGTTGTTCTGCTCTGTCTTTGCCTCTTAATGCCTTAGTCTAGAGACTTAGTTGGTGTGGTTGTTTATAATCTATAGTGGAAGATTGATGGATTCCAGTTATCCTACTTCAGCTGAGTACAGTAGAAGATGAAATGCTCAGACTGATAGTATATTAATATGGTATGATATACATTAACTTGTTTGAGTATCTGAGGAGTCTAAAATATCTCCCTCTCGATGAAAATCTGCTGGGCTGGCAAAACAGAAGACTGGAATCAGCTGTTCAGAAGTCAGGAACTTTACGCTCTACCAAACTTAGAGCATTATGCATGTGTTACAACATCTCGTTTTCACATCTGTAGTGAACATTCATGAAAGATGCATTCCTTCACGTTCAGTGAAATAATTTTCTTACCTATAAAATCAGAAATGTATTCTATTTTGAACTCAAATAACTGCCTAACCAGATGTTTCCTGAAAAACAATGTACAAATACATTTCTGTGTAACTGTACTTACTGAGCTGATTTGCTTTATCGGTCCTCCAAAATGCCTGCGTGTGTGTATCCATGATAGAAAGTTAATCAGCTTGTATTTTTAAACTGATGACAGAGGGAATTTCAATACTGCAGCAGATTTAATGTTTTTGGTTTGCACTATTTAGATGGAAGATCCTCTTTTGTGTTTTATCTCATTCCTCTTCCTTTTGCTTTTCCTTATGTTCAGTGTAAAAATATATTCCGAATTAACATAAATGTTTGAAAGACAAACAACACTGGATTTTCTGGAGAGAATCATGTAGTGAAGTAAAATATGCTTTAGTGAAATTAACTCTTTCTTGCTTGCTTTTTTTTTTTTAGTAGCTGAAAACAGCAGAAGAGTCACTGAGGCTGCTGATTTGTGTACAGGGTAGGTGTATTCCTCTAACATGGTTTTGTGCCTGTGCTTTAAGCTGCGTGATAAACTTATCATTCTTCCTGTGAACCATATAGTTGCTCTAGCTCTGAAAATTTTGAGCTAAACAGCTCAGAACAGTCTCGTATATTTATCTAGTAGTTAATTTCCAGTGCAAGTTGTTGCTGGTGATAAGATGGACTACTTTCTCTATTTCTGATTGCAAGGAGGAAAATACCAATTATTTTATTTAAGTAGCACTTCGAATGATGCACTGTGTCTTGCTAGCAAAACACACTAGCACTCTAGTGCAAAACTAGCACTCTACAGAGAAGAACAGGATACAAATGACGTCATGATGGGTTCTGATACCTGTTTTTTGAAACTTAGTGTTTTATTCCAGTAAGCAAAAGTAAATTAATTAGCTTATTCTCAGCTGATGTGGCAGTGTTAATCACCCCATTTTCCACCTCTCATTTTTGCCACTCTAGAACTGTGGTTCTAAGTTTTCAGGGAATCTTTGTATGTTGAGGTGGCTCTGTTTCTCAGACGCTTCTCTTGGGAGGGCACAGCAGAATAGTCTGTGCAACATGTACATCCTTCTGCAATTCTTAGCTTCCTGTTGGAATTTTATGCATCTCTGTGTGTGTGTTTTAGTCTACTGCATCTTGATTTCCCCCCCCCCCCCCCGTATGACAAAAATGCATTGTTCCTCCACATGCCTTTGCTTTTTCTGTTTATCTACCCCAGCTGTATGTGTTGGTTTGATCTGTAGCTGAGGTTTCCTTAGGCAAGAAACTTGGGCCTCGGGTGTCAGACATTTTTTTTTTTTGTCGTTTAGTTTGAGTTTGGGTTTCTTTTGTGGTTCTTTGAGGGGGAGGAAGGTGGGGAGCTCTGTATGTACACAGAGAGGCAGCATTTGCAGGAAGCCACGTTTTCACTCTCAGGCTCCATATGTACTCCATCCCCAAATATAAACACATTCACTAACCTTTCAGATGAACAAATAGATTTGAAATGTTGGCCAGTCTGACAGTATTGTGCACTCCCTGATGAGAAAATAGGAGGATGGGTTATATCTTAAATTGAATGCAAGAGATGATTTTACAGAGGATGCATGTGCACATTTAGGTATAGGTGACCTGTTAAAGGACTTAAGTGCTGGACATACAGTAGCATCACCATTTCTAGTACCTGTTAACTGCTGGCATCACCTTATTCCCCTATGATTACAGCGTATGTCCACTTGCAAACCCTTTGAAAGTTGCTACCATTTATTTTTAAATACAACGCAACCTGTGAATAGCATCTGTGGAGAAGTTGGTTTGTTTAAGAGTATGCACCTTGAGAGACTGTATGATATATTATATGTGCCCATTTCAGATTTAGTTAGTGTCTTGTCGTACATCCATGTTTGCTCTCTGTTGTTTGATCGTCTCTGCTCATTTTTGCTGGCTTTTGCCTGCAGGAGCTCAAAAAGACAAAAAGTTGATCTCAGTTTGCAAGAGAGCAACCTATTATAAACTGTACCGAGGATTTCCAGTGGAGTTTGAGCATTCATTGGGCTAGGTGCTGTTACACTCATTAAGACCAGATTTTATCACGTGATAGGATGAATATGGTCTATTTCAAACAGAATTGCAACTGCCCTTTGTACCTGCTTTTCTGTTAAGCTGGGCTGTTCCACAGCAAAACCCAAGTCAGAGCAGCAAGCAGTAGCACCCTTGGTACTGCTTGTTTGTTAAAGCAAGGTTATTTTCTGTTAATAGCAGAGAAAGCAGCTGAAGATCAAAACAAATGTAACTTAATACAAATTACCCTTGAAATCAACGGAGTGTCTGCTATATTTTTATTTTTTAGATTATTCTTTAAGTAGTTTGGCTCAATCTGATCATTAATTTAGAAGCATGGAACAAAAAAAAAAAAATTATTATCAGAAGGAATGAGTTGAAACCATCCAAGTCTGAGAAGCAAAGTACAGATTACTCCAGAAACAATGAGACTAAGTTTGTTTTCTGACTAAATGAGATAACAAGGAATCTATCCTTTATCTGTAGACCACTGATGTCTAATTAGCTTTTTAGAGGGAATATATGATAAAAGGATGTCTGTTTTGCTATGTTCATTGTAGTTTTTCATTATATTGTTAGGCATATACAAGTCTACCCCTTAAGTCCATGTGAAACTTTATGTACAAGATATGAGATGGACTTTCTTTGTACTTCAGATGGAAATACCTAGACAATGTGTCTTCCTTGCTGTGTGTAGTCCCTTCATCATGAGAGCTGCTCTTTCTCACTGTGTGTGTAAAGTCACCCTAGTGGATGATGGAATATAATGCATCTGTTTTCATTTTCAGGTTTCCACACTGTTGTGGTTCTTCGGGCTTGTTTGAGGGTTTGTTTTGTTTTGGTTTTTTTTTTTGCTTGTTTGTTTTTTTTGTTGTTTGTTTTCTTGAAATGGTAGGGCTAGGAAACAGCTGCAGAGGGATGAAGTCACCGCCTCTCCTTGTGGCTGCACTCGTGGCCTGCATCATTGTTTTGGGGTTCAACTACTGGATTGCAAGTTCTCGCAGCGTGGATCTGCAGGTAACTTCCCTATTGCTCTGCATACCTTCTTGTACGTGTGTGGTTCATAAACATAGTTCACCAGAATGGTGCCTCTCTGGCATGTGGTGAGCCAGGAGCTTCAGCTTGTAGGAATTTTCACAGACATTACGGTTGTTGCTTATCAGTAGTGGGAGATGCGGGTGTTGGAGGAATGCCTGTTTGCCGGCAGAGGGGACCTAGAACTTGAGGACCTTTTTGTATGGCCCTTCTTACTTCTCACACAAAGGGGTCCCCTATCTTGTGCTGTTTCAGTTTACAGATGTAGCAAATGCCATCAGCTGTTTTAATTCCAAACTGCACATTGAGACTGACACTCTGTTTTCAGTTGGAATGGGTAACTGCAGTTTAACCATCTCCCTAGATTTATTTTCCTCACCTGACCCATAAGAATGTATGCATACTTTCACACCAAGCATAAGAAAATCAAGCCTATTCAGAAACTGTGTAAAAACCTGAATTTATGTTTCTCAGAAATCATTCTTAAAGAGGGCACACAACTCACATGGAATAATTAACTTTGTCTGCTGTTCTTCTAATGGTATATTTTTCTAATACATTTTCTGTGACTGTTGAGCTTCCATTTTAATCCTTGCTGGAGCATGTGTTCTGAAGTTGAGGAGTACATGGATAAAGGATCTGGTTTGTGACAATGTGTGTGGGATGGTTTGTTGGTCTTTTTGTTTGTTTTTTTAACAAGCAAACCTAAAAACTAGCAACCTCATGGTCAAACATGGCTGAGGAGAGCTTCTCCCAAGTTATTCCACTGAATTTTTCCTCTTTAACTGAGGCAAATTTCAGTACTGAGTTGACAGCTGTAGGTACAGAATTCCTATTCAATCTCAAAGTGGGCACTGTTCAAACAGGACATGTCTCTCTGGCCATCCAGTTAAGAGTATGTCTTAGCCTTCCCTTGGTGAAGAGTATAATATATCCTGTCTTCTGGGACTCTGGTCATCCCTTGTTTTCCCTGTAGTCAGTGGCCTCAGGATGTTGTGGTAACCAGCAGCCACATTTAATCTTGAAAATCATTTCACTTCCACATAGTCATGCCCTCTGAATGATGTAAGAGTGCAGTTGAAGGTGTGGATGGAGCTTCTAAAGCACTGTCAACCCATTCATCTGTTTCACAGCTATTATTACTGAAATGAAGTAGTTTTCTTTGCTCTTCCAGCTAAAATCTCCAGCAAGTCTTTCTCCCCTTCTCTCTCCGTCCCCTCTCACTTTCTGTGGCAGAGAAGCAGAGTAGGTATACAGTAATATGTAGCATACTGTGCTGTAAGAAGATTTGGCCCATTTTCTTGGGGTCTTGGAAGATGCACAGGTTTTATTATTTATCTGGCTTTTTTTATCTACCTGGAATCCCCAGGTCTTCCTACCTGGGTAAATTCTGTTTATATTCCACTCCCCCCCCCCTTGTGTGTCTTTGTACTCTTCCTTTCTGCTGAAGAGAGACTTTAAACCAAAATGCTTAGAAACAGTGTCCAGCAAAACTAAATTGGTACTTAAAAGAAAAAAAAAGGGGGGGGGGGGGGGAAGCTGTGATAGGCTTGATTCTTGATGTTATGTGTCTGTGTATGTGCAGCGTGTGATGGTGTTGAATTTTACTCTGTCACTGCTCTTTGAGCAATCAAGAAGAACAATGATTTTCTGCTTATAAATGATTTTTTCTCCTAAGTGTCTTTGTGTAACAGTTGTATGTCTGTTGTTTATGTAAAAGTTGAGCAGAATTGCTCTCCTTCTACTCTTTCCCGAGTCTTTCAGGAAAACATTGATTTGAGAGATGAGTTTTCCTTCTCAGTTAGTTTAGGATCAACACTGGGAAGTGCAGTGATGTCAGAATTGTCTGGTTTAAATTTAAAAAATTATTTGACCTTGTACTTCAGAAAGATTGTACACTACTAATTCCCCCACCCCCTTTCTTGGTAGGCTCTACAGAAAATGCTATAACATTACTTCATGTAAAACTGATGTATGTATGTGTGTGTGTGTGTGTGGCAAGTATCCCCAGCTGACACAATACTTGACATTAGCACTGCTAGTTCTGTGAAGTTTGGTATTCTTTGAATGAATTGGAGAAGAGTCTGATGGGGGGGTAGCATTTCCATCTGCTTTGGCTAATGTGCTCTTTCTCAGGGTCGGATCATGGATCTGGAAAGCAAAGTCCGCAGGGCAGCAGCGGAGAGAGGTGCTGTGGAGCTCAAGAAGAATGAATTCCAAGGGGAGCTAGAGAAGCAGCGACAGCAAATTGACAAAATCCAGTCCTTGCATGGCTTTCAGATGGAAAATGCCAACAGAGTACACCAGGAAGAGAAGGTAGGGCCTTTTCTAAATAGTTTTCTGTGAGACCGTTGTTTACCAAGACTCTCTTCAATAGTATGTCCTGGTTGCTCAAGTGTTTCTGCTCACGGGCATACAGTCAGTGAAATATTTAACTTGTGTATCACTGTGTAATATTTAGAAAATGGGCATAGAATGCACTAGAAGCTGCAAGTAGCAGCATTTCTGATTAAAACCTCTTCTCTCTCCCCTCAACCTTGGTTGGCCCTCTGGTTTTCTTACCTGTATACCAGTGTTTTAAAACTTAAGGATAAGAAGAACCTGCACCAACAGATACATTTGTATTCCCAGATATATTTGTGTGTGTTTTTATGCATAAATGGTTGATGTTTATTTCTAAACACATTACAAATTATGCGTCACCTTGGCCTTCTGCCTCCAAGACCCAACATCACTAGGAGACATTAAAAGGTTAGACTAGCCTTTCGTGGCAGTGCTCCTGACAGTGCAGCATTGACAGAGGGATGGAAGACTTTTGTGAAGCATATGAACATACTTAAATAGCAGTGAGTGCAATTACTGCTATGTGGTGTCTTGTTTTGTTGTGTATTTGCCTCATGTTGTTGATACCATCTTGGATGTGGCTGTCACTAATACTACTTTTCTGACTGTTGCTAGAAGTTTTTAGCTGAGGCTCGTCATTCTGGGTTTATTGCTTCTCCTGTAGTGCTTCTTGACTCAAGGTTACAGACCAGCTTTCCGAGACTATTATTTTCATCAGACTAACAGACGTAATTGGTGATGATAATAGGTGCTCTTCAGATAAAGAGTTCACCATTAGGTGACCGTTCACCTCTCAAAACATGTGGCTCATGAAAAAAATACCACCAGCATTGAAGGACTTAGAGGAAGAAAAAAAAAGAATAAAAATGGGAGGTGGAATTGTTTCATTAATATGCACATCAGCAGTATATATTTTTTTTTTTGAAATAATTTTTCTCCAAGATCTTCAAAGAATTAATAAACTAATTCTTTTTACCTCTTTTGAGACAAACATGTTTCTTTAATAATTCCTCTTTTCTTTGGGTTCAGTCTTTGCATACACTTTTAAAAAGATGAAGTATAGTTTGTCTATTTTTTTGTAGTGTATGTATTTATTAAAAAGATATCCCAGGATAGTAGGACAGCATCTGAGTGAGTAATCTATCTTTTTGTCACTTCTGCCTCCCAGAAGTGGGTGTTGAGTGCTGTGGGAATGTTTAAAGTTACTGTCTCCTGGGAAGGTACCCCATTTTACATGTTGATGAAACCCATATTTTATTTTGGCATCCTTTTGTATTCCAGTTCTGTTCTGTGAGGAGTGAGAGCACATGTGTCAGTTGAAAAAAAAATAATAAAAGAGTATTAAAAAAACTCCAAGCAGCCAAAAAAACCAACCGAACAAAACCAAAACTAGAATGGAATATTTGCTTAATTTACTCTAAGGTCTTTTACAAGGGAAATATATTTTATGCTTCCTTTTCCTAAGTAGTTTTTCCTTCAGCCATAATTACTAAAAGTCACTGGAGCACAGAAGTGCTGGCCACAGAGTTAACAGGCTGTCTAGACGGGTGGAAGCCAAGAGCTGGTGTCTAGTACTCTATCTCTACACTGACTTCTGGATGGTTACTGATGCCTCGTGGGGGGTGGCTGCAGGAGTTGAAGAAGACCAGCTGGCAGTGCAGAGGTAAACCCATTATGGCATAACACTGCCACCCAAGTGAAAACATGTCTCTAAAGGCATGTCATGTGCCCAGAAGCTGTGCCACTGAAGAACACTGAAACAATGGACAGGTAGACAAGGCTGCAAAAATTGAAGTAACTCAGCTGGACCTGGACTGGGAGTGTCAGGGTGAGCTATTCGTAGCTTGACAGGTCCAAGAAACATCAGGACATCTAGGGAGAGATGCAACACAGAGATGGGCTCATGACTGAGGGGTGGGCCTGACCATGGAGGCCACCACACAGGTCACCACGAATGTGAAACGTGTGCTGGAACAGAGGTCACAAGAGAGTCTCTGTTCATGCGATACTGCCACTGTTGCACTGTCCTCATAGCAATTGGCACTTGTTCTTGAACCTGTAGTTCCACAGCAAAGGTATCACCCAAGAATCCAGGCAGAGTAGGTAGGTGTTTGATCTCTATATTCACAGTAGCTACACCAAAAGCCCTTCAGTATCCCTTTAGGTCCTTGAACTATGCCCTCAAGGTATGCCTAGGATGCAGGGGGCCTCAGCTGGTCCCAATGGGTACTTTTTCCCACTTGTCCCCAGTTAAGCTCACCTCAGCTCCACTACAGATAATTCTTGGCACCGCCCCCCCACCACTCCAGAGATCCAGATGGGTTTTGTGCCTCTATACCTGACGATAACAGTGTACACTGTGCACCAACGTCTGCCAGACCTTTGTACTTCTGTGGGATTGAAGTGCCAGGCTATTGAATCCACACAGACCAGTATACCCAGTTGTCCCTTTGCTCCTCCTGGCCAGAGGCAGGGCCTCTCCATTCCTGTTCCTGGTCAGAATATTTCCTGTCTGACCCTTGCTGTGCCAGATCAGAATTCCCCTCCTCAGGATCAAGGGAGGTGATCTCAGTATTCCCATATCTGGGAGATCACCTTTTCTATTCCTCTCCTTGCTAAAGACCTGGATCTGAAGAAGCTATCCATGATCAGAGGTTATTCCACAAAGGGGTGTGAAATACAAGAAAATACTGTTTCAGAGTGCTTTGTTTTTGTGTGTGTATCTACATAGTTGTGTAAGTGTGTGTTGTACTTTCACATGTGTATACGTATTTGTGTACACACACAGGCACACACGTATCCTTGTTGTTGGGCTCTCTGGATTCCAGTGTAATCTGGGATTCCTGGAAGGCTGCTAACGAGTTCACCCTTTCTTGTTGTGGGAAACTTGGTGTTTGAATTGAAGTTTACTTACTCTGTGGGGATTAACAGCAAGCATTTACCTAGTCCAGGAAGGATGAATATAAATCCAAATCCCAAGTCTCTCAACTCGTTTTGCAAGTAATACAAATTTAACTAACTAACTGCACAAATCTTTGAGTGATAAATGGGATTTTTTTTAGTTTCTTTAGTTGTTCTTAGAGAAAAATCAAAATGCTGTCTGTGGGACTGAATGGTCTGTTTCAGCCTCTTTTTCAGGGAGATATTATGGTTCTTCTGGTTATACTAGAAATCTGTACAGGAACAAGCTTTCGCAACCTGGACTTGTTATCAAAAGCAACTCTCAAGTAACATTTGAGACCCATGAATTGCAGTTCATCTCTGCTTACTGTGTATTATAAAATACAGAATAATTATGCCACTGGTTTAGTTTCATACCAAGCAAATACACTAATAAGATACTTGCCACATTAAAGTTGTTGGTGGCAATATGGAAACCACTTTTAGCTAAATCTGCATTCTTTTGTAGTAGAACTATCTCTGTGCTACTTCAAGGACAAGGGTGTAGAAGGCAGGAGGCAGTCAAAGCTTGAAATACCCTGAGGCTCACCATTCACCAGGGCAATGTAATCCTGGGAAATTGCTGTCATAATTATTCTCTTTCATTTGCATATGTAAAACACTTGTGTCACCAGTCTGCTTTTAAAAAATCTGCTTGAATTTTTAAGGCTAAATGTAGATTTAGCAAAGGTCTAGAAATCCATACTGAGATAGACTGAAAAGATAGAGCTTACGTGAGCCCTTAGTAAAAACAGATAAAGAATCAGGAGGGCAAAAAGGCTGTTTCAAATCTGTAAGCCATTTTTTTTAAAGAACAATATTCTGGATGGTTGTTATTCAGGACGCATGGATTCTGGGATGTATACAGCCATGACAGTCTTTTTGCAGAGTGTAACAGGAGAACAATATGTAAAATCTCTACTATTTTTAACTGCTAGAACATGCTTTTGCAGTTTGTAATTTTCTTTGGATTTATGTAATTCTTCCCCAGCCTGCATCTTGTTTTATTGAGGAGAGGGGCTCAGCTTCGTATGTTGTATGTGAAGCTTGTCATTATCCTGTTGCTCAGTGTCTTTTAACACTGGCCACAGCTGCTTTTGGATCCCCTTCCTCTGGGAAAATTTTAATTCCCAGTACAGCCTTCTGAGACAAAATACTTATTGGTATGCAGAGAGTTGACTCCTCTCAAAAGGAATCACAGTGGGCGGGGTGGAGAAAGAAGATTGCCTGCTATGAAAAGGTGCTTATGTGTGTTTTGATTTTAGTTTTTAAACCAGTGTCACGTCTTCTCATTTTGAAAAATGGAAAAGGAAAGGATTTTCTGTTTAAAATGTGTTTTTGCATGATGGAGAAAAAAAAAAAAGGATGGTCTGGGACTAGCTGAACTGTAGGCACCCTAAGAAGGGAAATTGGGAGTAGATGTAGTTTGAGTTAACTCCTGGAACACTTAACAGAATCATAGCAAAATGAGTGAGAAAAATGAAAGCAGAGGGTACATTGTATATAACTGGGTTTATATGGAGTTTCTCGCATTCTACAATTCTGTTTCATTTACACTGCCTTCTATTTGTGTTTTAAGTTAAGCAATGTTATGAAAGTCCTGTAGCTGCAGAGGGTTTTTTTTCCTCCAATCCACTTAATGTTGCCCTTCACCTGTAAAAGTAATTTCTTATTCATGTGTCAACTTCCTCTCTCTTCTGAGAGTGTAAGTAGTTATTAACTTTATCAGTTTTTGGGGTTTTTTGGTAGTTTTAAGGGCTGAACTGCACCATGGTACATATGTCATTCATTATGAAAAAATAAACAAACAAACAAAAAACCCCAAACAAATCTAGATTACTTTTAGCAGAATCAAGATTGAGTCCCTCATCTTTACCATGGTCATTCTTTGGGAATGGAGCTGGTTTTATGGTTTGGTTTGGGGTTTTTGTTTGTTTTGTTTGCTTGTGTGATTTTTATTTTTTTTTTTCCCCCTTTATTGAGGATGGGGAGAAGTTTGTAACTTCTGAATGGAATTAATTTCAGTGAGAAATAGGTTTAAATGAACAATATCTCCTCCATTTGAGGCTTGAAATTTGTGTGAGACTTACTTCAGTTGGTGCTCCTCCACTGAAGAGTGCCTTAATGTGCAGCACACAGACCAACCTAAAAAATATTTTCTTGGGGACCTTATTTCTGTCCCCACTTACTAATATGTAGTTAGCCATTGTCCTATCACAAAATAAGCCTTTTTGTGACTAATATAAATGGTTTCTTTACACCCGAAGATTGAGCATTTCAAGGTAGTGAAGAAGGAGAGTACAAAGAGAGAAAAGAATTAATGATACATGTTACTTGGAAAGTGCATGTGTAGGTGTGTTTGCAAAAACAGAAGAGAGATGGGAATTTCCGGATGTAGTTAAAAAATGAAGAACAGTAACCAAAATTTGGCTTGTACTGCACTTGGTGGTGGGGAGCAGTAGGAGTGCGCAAGGTAGAACCCGTCCTTTTCTTTGTGATAAGGATTTAGATCAGTTATGACTTAGTCATGAAATACATGCCCTTCTTCTCCCTGCTTAATTATAAGTGCTTGTTCTTGCTGTTTTCCACATATATAAATCTTACCCTCCAAGCTTGCTTTGTTCCCAGTTTGTTTTGTTCTTTGCCACTGGTTGACAGAGGTTTTAGTTTTTTCACCTTGTGAGAGCTATATTTGTGAATGCAAATCCCCCCCTTTTTTTTTTTCCCCAGGATTTGGTTCTGAAACCAGTGTTTATTCTTATCAAGTTCTTTGTCATTTTATTCCTTTTTCCCATTGTAATATCTTAATGATTTTATATATACCACATACAGTCAGTATTAGAAAGCACATATGTCAGTTCAGTGTGCTTGTATTACCTTGATTTATGGTAGTAGCAAATGCTGAAGGAGTTATAGTAGTAATGCCTCCAAGGAATATGTTTATGGGCACTAATATGTAAAATATTAAGTGGATCAAATGTGGGTACATAGTTTGCAATATGTGCTCAGAACATGTGCTTTGAAATACGTATTGTTTTGCGGGCTGAATAAGATTTAAAACGGTAATTTTTTCCTAGAGCTGAGTTTTGGAATCTTATTTGCTGAGTGCTTCCCAGCAGTTTGCTTTCTTGGCCGGCGTAAAACCCCAAAAGAAAATAATGTCTGCCTAATTCCCAGCCATGAGGTGAAGTTAGTTAACACTTGGATGCCAGGAGGAGGAATAGAAATCCTGATGTTATTGCTGCAGCCAGATTGGAAGCTGGCGGTTGGAGCACTGACCTGTAAATTATTAAACAGTGTTTCCTGTTCAAGTTAAACAACTGACTAGGTTTTCATGATTTCTGCCCCCAATATCCCCCTTTTTCCTGGATTCTTATGCACAAGTTCAGGAAGGTAGGTATGTCATTGCCAAAATGAAGTTTTATAAGAATTCAGAAAGACCTTGGTGCACTTTTTTTTTTTTTTCCCGCCCTGTTCTGATTTAAGGAGCCTTTTTCACATGGCAAGTAATTTCATTCATTTCAGCTAATCAGAGTTATTGTTGCCCTCATGTACAAAACATTTAGTCCTTGCCTGTTTTACTGTCAAATAAGTGGTCCTGGTATTTGGCTGTTTCGTTTTAAGAAAAAAGAACCAAACACAACAAACTGTAGGAATATAAAATTGCCATTCCATATTGATTTCTCTAGTCCACTGACAGTTTCTGCCAACAGTCAATGTTGAATACCCTGAATCATGGAACAATCTGAATACGTTGCTCAGTGTTGGGACCATTTCTGTCTTTATTGATGATCTTAATAAGGACATAGAGTGTATCATCAGTAAGTTCACAGATGACACCGTTAGACAGGAGTGTTTGTCTGCATGAGGACACTGAGGCTCAACAGAGAGACTTGGATAGATTGGATCGATGGGCCAACGTTAACGGTATGAGCTTCAACAAGGCCAAGTGCCAAGTCCTGCACCTGGGCCACAACAACCCCAGGCAATGCTACAGGCTTAGGGAAGTGTGACTGGAAAGCTGTCTGGTAGAAAAGAACTGGGGTTCCAATTGACAAGTGGCTGAGTATGAGCCAGCAGTATGCCCAGGTGGCCAAGAAAGCCAACAGCATCCTGGCCTGTATTAGAACTAGTGTGACCAGTAGAGGTAGGGACGTGATTGTTTTATTCCCTTGTACTCAGCACTGGTGAGGCCTCACCCTGAGTATTATGTTGACTTTTGGGCACCTCAGTACAAGAGAGATATCGAGGTTCTGGAGTGAGTGCAGAGGAGGGCAGCGAAGCTGGTGAAGGGCCTGAAGGATAAATCTTATGAAGAGTGATTGAAGGAGCTGGGTCTGTTTAGTTTGAGGAAGAGGAGGCTGAGGGGAGACCTCATCACTCTCTACAACTGCCTGAAAGGACATTGTAGAGAGGTTGGTGCTGGTCTCTTCTCTCAGGTAATTGGTGATAGAACCAGAGGGAATGGATTCAAGCTGCAACAGGGTAGGTTTAGACTGGACATTAGGGAAAAAAATTTTCCCTTTTTCTTTACCTATCTTATGAGAAAGGAAAGGGAGAAATCTTAAACAATCCTAAGTATATGTTATGTCGTTATTTTTCCTTTCTAACAAGGGATCAAGGCCCTTGCTGTTGAGGTTTCACAGTGGTGTTTATGGACCAGCTATATGTATAGAATGGTGTAGGAGTATTTCTTTTATTAGGTTGAAAATGGCTGCCACTTCATCAGCATGTGAATGACTGTCTCCTTGAACTGGGACTCTTAAAAGGGTCAATAAAAGACAAATCTACCTCTCTGCAGTGTGCTATCCCAATGTGACTGCTGCTTCAGTACTTCATTTTTCCTAATCAACTAGCACTTATTACCATAGTCTTAATGAAAAAAGGCACTGACAACTTGTCAGTGTTTCAGGGCGGCTTGGGCAGTCAGAATGGACGCAGTTATTTCTTTGCACTGAAGTGCTGGGGACATATGTACACATCAGTGCTTGGGCAGAAACTGGGAAACAGGGAAACTTGGTGTATCCTGATCTGGGACATCTGCAGAACACTGGGGTTTCCTGGGAAAGGCATAACAAAGAAATTGGCAGCGAAGTGTAAGAAATATGCTTCTAAGACTGGCCTGGATTGTTTTGGAAAGGTCAGTGGATCTCTTCTTTTTGTAGTCCTAAGAAGACTCTTCTGCACCAAACTTTTTAAATGTTAAAGATGAGTCTGAGTTATCCTGGCATCTTGCTCACAGGCATTAATTTCATTTAGACTGCCTTAGTTCTGTCAATATTCATCTGTCTTGGGGCATGTGTATATATGGGTTGATAGAGGGGGATTGATGAAAGAACAGAGAAAACATGTTCCTGTGTTGACTGTCTTTTCAGAAGAGAGAGAGCACGAGAGAAGGAGAGTGTGTGAGCAAAGGGAGGGAGTGGAAGAAGGTCACTCCAGCACTTAGGAAAGTGAGGGAGAGCATAGTTAGAAAAGTGATACAATGCAAGGGCTTCACATTGCTTTGTAGAGTTCCTTTATGCTCTATGATCAGTGCTTTCATAGCTCATCCTCGCGTGCCTGAAAGCAGATGTGTTGATTCTCTGGTGAGTGGGTAGTTGATAGTGAGCTGTGCCGTGCAGTATTCTTCCTTCAATGGTTAAATGCAGTAAATGTGTCTGTGACTGCGACCGCAATTGTGAGATTAAAGCACAATAAAGCAGCAAGGAATCTCGAGACACTTTAAATTCCTCCTCTTACTTAAGAGTGGTGATATCCTACCCTGCCTGCACCTAAACCCTGCTCTGTTTACTGGGAAATCTGGATTGAAACAAGTGCTAGTTGTTTGTAATAGTAAATCATAAAGTACGTTTGGCTGTAACCCAGCATTTCACAAAGAAAAGATCTTGTTACAAGTGCACTTGTTGGTGGTGTTTATAAAATTAATGGTAACACAGGCCGTTTGCAATTAAAACATTGTTTTCTGTTTTGCTCCTTGCAGGCAGTGCTGATGAGTAACATCACAGTAAATGAACGACTGATCCAGAGTCTACAAGGTGTGCAATACCCCTCTACATCTCTCATGATGTTTTTTAAGCCCCTTGTTAAGACTTGCATTTTTATGGTGCCTTCTGAGAACGATGCCTTTCTTCAAGTCATGAGGATATTTCAGGAGCTCCAATAACTTAGATTCTGTATCTCCATAGTTGCAGTTTGGTGAAGTACCAGACTAATGTGCCTCAACTGTAGAAGGATTTGTCCATATAGTGTTTGATGTAGGACTCCTGACCCTTATGATATAATATGGAATAATACTAGCTTCTCTGTGTATTGTTAAGGTATTTATTCTTCGTTCTACCTTATCATAGAATTGTTTTGGTTAGAGAAGACCTTTAAGATCATTAAATCCAACCATTAACCCAGCACCACCAAGCCCACCACTAAACCATGTCCCTAAGCACCTCATCTACATATCTTTTAAATACCTCCAGGGATGGTGACTCCACCACCTCCTTGAGCAGCCTGTTCCACTGCTTTACAGACCTTTCAGTGAAGAAGCTTTTCCAGATGTCCAGCCTAAACCTCCCCTGGAACAACTTAATTTAGTATTTCATAGACCTCAAGATTTCCTGGGCTGAAACCTAGCAGAGCAAATGTTTGCAAACC
The DNA here is from genome assembly GCA_025345505.1 of Todiramphus chloris collaris. Classification (NCBI taxonomy): domain Eukaryota; kingdom Metazoa; phylum Chordata; class Aves; order Coraciiformes; family Alcedinidae; genus Todiramphus; species Todiramphus chloris. The sequence continues at coordinate 27,736,329 of JANVCC010010406.1, read as the reverse complement.
AAGTTGGAGTATTTGGTATGAAGGAGGTCACAAATAAATGTTACACCAGTTTTGTTAAAATGTTACACCAAAAGGCTATTCTTACCCAATCCTGTGCATCTTTGATAAATAATTAACAATTATCTATGCATTTGTCTACAAAATGTAGTGAGCATGATAGATGGATGTAGTTAGCATACTTACTATAGATCTGTAGTCTATTGTAGTATATATTTGTGTTTGTATTTTGATATATATTTTACTCCTTTTTTTGTCAGAACACTTGAAAGAGTTACAGACAGAATATGGAAAGCTACAGTTGGATGTTTACAGGTTTCAGAAGAACCAGACTAACCTTCAAAAGAAGTTCTCATATGACCTGTAAGTATGTTATTTGTAAAATATGGTGTCTGGAGATGTGGTTATAATCCAGAATATTCTTGTGGTAGCTATAGCACTGTTAGTAAATGTACATTTTTAAGGAGAAAGTAACACCTGACATGTCTTCTGAAATTGCTCACAGTTGATCTTGGAGAAGACCATAGACCTTGCCATGCTTGGCATCAGAGTAGTCACAGACTTCTGCACTTCTTGTTGCTCCTTTCACTGTAGGAGAAGAAAGGTAGCAATATTTTCATCTAAGAGTGGGAGGAAAATTGAAACACATAAAAGCAGAACTCTGAAGAAGTTTAAGAACTAAAATATGGGAATACCCAATGAGCAGCTGCACTTTGTTGAGCTGACAGAGGTTTCAGAAAACTTCTAATACAGTTATGCTCAGAGTTGTGTGTTCTTCATTACAGCTCATACCTAGTCATATTTTTTGTTGCGATTTCCCACTGAATTATAAGGCATGGATAACTGAACACAAGTGCTTATCACTATCCTTACACTACATACATGTTTCTCTTATTTCTAGGAAATTATTCTGGGTTCCTTCTGTTCAATAAAGTTCTTATTCCCCCTGCCTGTCTTCACATCCTATTCTATCTTCTCTGTGGTGTGTAGATAGAAGAAACCAACAGAATTTGCTGTTCGCATGGTCTCATAATGATTTCTTTCATTAAGAATATACTTGTTCTAGTCATAGTATTTCTCCAGGAGCCACAGTTTAGCTAGATTTTGCAGGAATTATGACTAAAAGCTGAACATGGCAATCAAATAACTTGAATTCTGCAGGACAAACTTGAAATACCTTCTGTTTTTTTCTAGCTTGCTTAAGAATTAAGCATTAGTATTAGTGCTTTTGGGATGCTTACTGATTACCAGTTGGGTTTTTTGAAGGTGTTATTACTCATTTAATAATGATCACTCATATAATAATGATGAATACAGGTGGATTGTATTAGTGGAGTTCTAATAATTTAGGACTTCAAACAGAAGAGTAGAAGGAAGTTGGAGACTAAAGTTTATACCAACCTTTTATTAAGCCACACTGCACTTTTGTGTCTGTTATGTTACTTTTTCCCTCTAAGTTTGTTGTGTACTGTGGTTTTTAGGCACTGCCTCTTTGCTGTTTGACAGAGCTGCAACTCCTGAACCTCTGTTGAGAGTTCTTTGCTAGTACAGTATCTGTTTGCCAGCATATTCCTTGTAGGGATGAGATCAGGAAGAATAAATGGATCTGTAGGCATATGTATGTGATGCTCAGTAATGCTCTACGTGAGAGTTACATACTTGAAGCACTGGATTGGTACACACATGCAGGGAAGTGACAAGACAAATATAGTGTGTCTAGTTCCTGAAAACTGAGATTTATTGCCCATGTCTGGTGAAATGTTTTCAAGTGTAGCTCTGTTGAGGTTGTCTTTTGCACTGACAGAGCATCCCTGCTTGTGGGAGTGTGCTGTAAAGAATCCCTCTTTACTTAACAGAAGAAGGTTGGATTCAGAGCATACGGCTCCAGGGTCAAAGCTGGCTCAAGGTGAGGAGCTAAACAAATTAGAGTGGTGAAGATGGGTTTGCTTGTGTCGGGATAAATGTAGAGACAGGTGTAATAATTGAGCCATGTGCTATCTGGTCTGCATCCGGTTGGTCTTGAGGCAGGTGCACTGTTTCCTGCAGTCCCTCCATGTAAGTCCATGAAAGCAGTTACCTCAGTCAAGGAGCTGCACTTCTTCACTAGGTTTGTTCAATAACACTTAAGTGTTAGTTTTCTATTTCTGGATTTTTTTGTAGCTATGCAAGTGAGGAGAACAAACTTTGCACTCAGATTTTCATGGAATGATTTGTAGCCTGGGCACCCTGTATCTTTTATGCAGTTCTAGCAGGATCATATATAAATACATTTTTTAGATGTTGCCTGTCGTGCATCTTTAGTACACAAGGTTGGAACGTTAAAATTTCACTGTTGTATTATGTTACATTACTAACTTTGCATTGTGTTCTGGTAGATGTAGAAACATACACCTGATTGTACATACAGTCCACTTTTCTGTTACTAAATGCTTACTTAATATTGTCATATTTTTTCCTACTGACTTCCCAAATGTAAGCACAGATAACAGAGCTAAGAAAATAATAAAATGGAAAGAAAAAAAAAAAAAGGAGTACATAATTTTAGAAGAGCATGAATGAAAGTTAACAACTGCTTATCTGTTCATGTTTTTTCCAGGTCACAGTGCATCAACCAGATGAAAGAATTAAAAGAACAATGTGAAGAAAGGATAGATGAACTTACAAAAAAGGGTAGTTATGTACCACAAATCAAAGAAAATAAAGACTTAACAGAGGATTCAAAAAAAATTAGTCAGGTATAGTTTGGATAATTTCTTAAAAATATTTTTTCTTTGTAATTCTGAAGGAGTTTTCCACCTTTCTGCTATCTCCAACTAACATTACCCCATCTCATTAGGTTTTGCACTGCTTTCCTTCACGTTTGTTGAATGTTTCTGATCTATGGGAAATGGAGTGATTCCAGGCACAGAACAGGCAGAGGTCCTGCAGGACTCTTCAAATGACTGTGTCTCTGAGATGGGCAGAATTTGATAGGTGATGGGAGTGGTGTGGAGCTCATTCATGAATATTTACACTGCTGAGCTTTGGTTCACACCTCCTTTTGACTTTGTTAAAGGACTTAGTTGCTTTGTGTGTTGCAGGTATCTGTTAAAGATGAGGATAAATTGTGAATGACTTTAGAGTAGCAGCAAACCTTGTTGGTGTAGACCAAGGGTCTTTGAGGTTCATCAGCTATGAACTTTCACAGAAATCCTAATGTCAGCCTTTCACTGTGAGAATGAGGAAAGATCAGGTGTCTTAAGTGTTTGCTTTTGAATATTCCAAGTCAAAGAACCACAAAAGATGTTGCTGTACATGACACAGGAAGGCTCACTAAGATAAGGCAGTCTTGCCACACAGGGTGGCTGTGTGCCAGCTGACTTTGTCTTTAGGGGGTACAGAGGGCTGGAGGAAATACTGAGAAAAGGAAATTTCAGATCATCCTTTTGTCTCGGCGTGTCAATTATTGATGCTTCTTCCCTGAAGCAGGATTTGGTCAGGGGTAGGACTTGGTTGGTTAAGACTGATGCAGATGGCCCTGGAAACATGCAAAGAAGCTAATGGGTGAGAAGGCAGCTGTTTTATTTTTGTGTAATGAAGTAGCCCTTTCTTCAGGAATACAATCACCAGCTATAGAAATTAATTTTTCCATGTGATTGCAAGGAGTGCTTTCCCCCATACCCGAGTGGCCAACTCTCATTGCAAAGGCAGTGGAGATATGGTGGTAAGTGCCCTTTTCTCTTTGGCTACGAAAGGGCTACTGAAAGAAATGGTTTGACTTCAGAATTTGAAAGGATGAAGCAATGAGGATTGAGTCTAGGTTTTGCAAATTGCTGAAAATGGGTAGGAGAAAATGGCTGAAACATCTACCCAGACACCCCCTAGACGTTCAGGTAATGGTCCTAGTCTGTGTCCATTCCTTTATGTAAAATGGTGGAAGACAAAACTGCTTAAAATGGTGACCCTTTTTATATGGGAAACCTGCATTGTATGAGGGCTGCAAGATGAATGAAGCATGAGAGATAGGAAGTGCTATCCAGTTTTCCCTTTAAAAAAAGATGAATGTGAAAGGTCTTATCAATAATTTTCAATCAACGGAATCCAATAAGTAAGTAAAAAGTAGTAATAGTAACAAATAGTAGATTATTTGTTGTTGATGTTGAACTTCATGGTGTTGGCCCAACAACGTCTGTAGTTGTGCCTGGGTTTGACTGAGCTTAAACATTTTCAGAACAGTTAAGTAGTCATATCCTACAAATCCTCTATAATTTTGGCTTCTTGGTTATTTAACCACTTCTATTTTGCAGACAGTTTTCCAAATGGCTGCGTGAACACTGGACACCCTAGTGTTTTATTGACCTGATGAGAACAATGTGTAGCTACAGTCTTCTCAATTGTCAACAGAAAACTTCTGTTGACTGTATGACTTTTCTGCCATAAGGTTTCCTGTTCATTTGTGTAGTACAGAGTATGAAGAGTTGTATGTCTCTAGAATGTCTCTAATGTCTTTTGACTTTTTGTAAATAAAACAAACATTTCCATAGAACAAACAGTTTCATATCAGTCTGGGGTTTTTTTTGTGCTGAAGCTGGTACAGCGCAGCACAGGCTCCTGATTCATTTCATGTTCAGTGTTTGTGTGAATTGAATTAGCATAGCTCTCACCCAGTTAAGTGCTAATAGAAGTCGTACATAGAATTTTAATTGCTAAATAGGAAGGTCTTTAAGGTGGCATACATCTTAGCCGTTAACCTAAGCAGGTCAGATGCTGAGAGCAGTCTACCACCAGTATTTAATACATTCCCAAGTAAGCTCCATTACATTTAATAGATACTCTTGTCTAGCTTGTTGATTTAAGTTTTTCTTCTCTTAGCCCTGCATTGAACATAGTTTTATACAGGCTTGCTTAACTGAAGTCATGTTATGCCCAAACTCAGTTTGCCTGTCCTTGTAGATGACTGACAGTAATTGATGCCAGCTGACCCTGACACGATAGCAGGGCAGCAGTAGAGAAATGTGGTGTAACAGTTCTCTGAACCTCAAACAATAAGAGGTAGTGTTTCTTGTTAAACACTAAAAAGAGCAGTAACCTCATCATTAGCTGAGAGTCAATTAAAGAAGGTATGTTAAATTCTCTCAGTGTGTTGTACTGTTATATAGAAACATTGCATATTCACAATGGTATGATAGTTCCATCATTTCAGTCCAAATGTTTCTGAGTGTGTTAGGACGTTTTCCCCCCCTACTGAATTTTTATCTAACTTCCATTTCCCTCTCCAAATCTGGAAATAGTTTTATAGACCAATGCTTAACTGTGTACATTGATTTTTTTAGGTCAGTACTCAGCTGCCAGCTGTGAAGCAAACGGAGTTCAAGCAGGCTAACTTGGAACAGCAGAAACCAAATGAAGATCTATCTAAAGCAGCATTTGCAGTAAAAAAGCCAGACCTGCTGCAGGCTCAAGGTGAGATGGAAATCACTATCTTACTAGCAAATAGTTAAAAACATTTGTAATTTAATCAAACATTTGAAAAACAGTTTTGCGCGCAAGAGTAAGATGGAAAAAGTGATACCAGTAGACTGAACTTTAATCAGTTTTCTGGCTCTGGAGAGGTATAACACCTATCAAAGCATTTTTATTACTAGCATTTCTACTGGTTCAGTTTTGCTGTAATTTACATGTTCCATGTAAAGGAAAGTACAAATATTTTCAATTCTGCAGTCAAAGTCCTCATTTAACATGGAGAAAATGCCCTGCTCTTGGAAGCACTGATTTTCCTGCTGCCTCTCCCTATGGAGCAGCTAAAAATTACACATTAAACAAACACGTATCCATACTTCCCACGTGATGCCACTGAGCAAAATGCAAGTGAGGAAATGATATGCAAGAGAACAGATGAGTTAACCTGATGGTTGCATTTGGCACTAATTCTCAGAAACTGTTAATTTGAATAGACGTATCCTTGTGCGTCAGTCTCACATAGCACTGTGTGATAGAAATTCAATTTCCTATTTAATTATTCTTACATGTTTTCTTAAATTACAGTCCTGGGAGCATGCAACCCTCATTTTGGGGAGTTAACAATTGAACATAACATCTATATATAGAGAGTTTATTCAGGCAAGTTTCACTGTGCTATTTTTATTTAAAAATACAGATAGACAGGAAAAAAGATATGGTAATGACTGCTAAAAGTGATAGCCCTCCTGCATTTCTTCTTCATATTTAAAAGTAAGAACAGCCTTCATTTAATTTGCAGATCTGTCCATGTGACTGCCTTGTCCTGAGATACCTTGAACAGCAAGTCAGTTTTTGTGTTAGTAATTAAACGTAACACACAGAAACCTGATGCTTATATAGCACACTGCAATTTTTATTTAAACTGCTCTGTTTCATCTACCCAATTTATTAACTGCACATACCAAAATTTTAGGTAGGTAGAAGTGTGACTCTGTTGACAGTAAACAATGTCTCATCCTTTAGCTGTTCCCAGTAGGAAAATCATGGGTTGTCTTCTTTTTATCTTTGGAACTGATGTGGTTGAAAGATGAGGCCTTTCAAAGGAGAAACAAGAACTGAATGAGAAAGATAAAGTAGTATGTATTAAAGGTTTTTAACTTGTTCCACCACTGAAAGGCATTAGGTTTTTTTACTCAGAATCATTTTTATTGTTTACAGAAAGAATAGACAACCTAGCTGACATCAGAAAACAGGAGCCTAAGACAGAAGAGGAGAAGCTTTCTAGTCAACTGAAAAACCCCCAGGATTCACTCAAGGTTCCTGCAGGTCATGATGAGATACCACCTGAGTCAGAAAAGGAACTGAAGCCATTTGAAGATGACAACCATGTAGCAGGACAAGATGCATTACAGCTGGCAGGAGAACAGGCTGCCAGTGAGGAAATTGAGAGGGAACAGCTCCTAAATTATGATGTTAAGCAGGATGACACACCCCCTGGAATTGCTGGTTGGTAGCACATCAAGTACTGTTAAGAACAGTAAAGAGATAAACGTATGGAATAGGGCACAGTTTCTGCAGCAGTGGTGGCAGCAGTGTAAGGTTTCATAGAAGTTTGTTAATGTGAGATGTAAAGGTTCATTGGTCCCCAGCAGTCTTCTACAGCCCATGGGTAAAAATGAAGGCTTCTGTTTGTGCAATATAGAGGTACAAGGCCGGGTTCTGCATTGCCACAGCAGCCTTCCTGTGTCTCTCTCCATTGGCTGTGCGAGGGAAATTAGCCCTGAAGCTTCTTGGTATTGGGGCTTTATAAGACGAGGCATTTGAAAAGCACGAGGTGTTAAACATTCATTGATCATTGAGAAGTAGAGAGATACTAGATGCTGATGTTTTGCAGATAGTCTTTTTATAGTGTCAATGCGTAAATGCTAGCTATTCCCATTTCAAAATAAACTATCATGAATAAAACTCAACCTAAGACTACAGGTATCTAAAGTTTACTATTGTGAGTCTACAAAACCACAGGTCAGATTTTGCAAAGGTGCCATTTTCTAGCATCTGCCACATGCAAACCTGAACCATATGTCTCCACAGCACCAAGCAGTGGAGTACTGATGTTGTGCCTAAGCCTGATCAGAATCTAGACACCCCTCTGTCTGCTTGAGGAACTCAGTCTCGGGTGAACGCAGTAGCCCAGAGTAATCAAGAGGAAGCCTTATGGCAGTCAGAGCAGGAATTGATTCCCCCAAAAATGCTGTTAATGCTTTTCTAGTAAAAGCATTCAGAGAATTAGGAGTAGTGATGTTAACAGTGTTGATAACTTGTCAAGGATACATAATCTCATCTGCATTGCTGAAGTACTATTTTTCCAACTGCTCCAAAAAGACACTGACCAGAGCAGGCTGTCCCCCAAAAGGGATGTGAATACATGTTACCTAAACTGCTTCCATATTAACAGAAAGAGCAGAAAGACAGGTAGAAAAGTCATCCAACAAATGGTGCAAGAAAACATGTTGCTGTGTAGCCTGTGAAAGGTCAGAGTTTCTGTGAGCCAGAAGGACTAGCAGGATGTACTTCAGGCTTGATCAACAGAAATACCATACCTTGCTGCATAGGTTCCTTGTAGCCAAAGCAGCCTAAGATAGAAAAAAGATCTTTTATACATTCCCTGAGCATCCTCTCTCTTTCAGTAAAAGCTTTTTAAAAGTTTGAGACCTTTAGGTCTATAACTAAAAATCCCTTTGATGTGGTGGTCTGAGCATGGACAACACAAGGCAACACGTTCAGAAATGGAGACTCTGACCTCTCTTAACTGGGGCATACTTATACCTCTGTGCTGTTAGATTTTTCTGTCTGGTTAACTAAAAATAAGGGTATTAGTTTGGCAATCAGAAGTAATGTTTCCATTTAATTCTGAGCTCACTAGATAAAGAAATCTTGAGACAGTCGAGAAGAGATGAACTAATGACTGGATGAAGAAAATCTGTTACAAAATAGCATTTCTGTGTTGAGTTAGCAAATCATACTCTTTTTTTTTTTTTCTTAGTAATATATTCACAGCTTTCTAGTTGATGGACAATCTACAAAAAGAAGTGGGGAAGCTGAGCTATGTTTTAGGGATGGTGGTTACACATTTAAAAGCAATGCCACAGTTAGATTTTCAGCATTGACTTCAACTTTTACTGTTCCTTAGGCTGTCCTTTAATGTATTCTGAAATTGTTTAATGCTTTTCCTTTCTGTCCATCTGACTGATGGATCAATTTTATTACACTTTCCAAATCCCAAAAGATTCTTTTATCTGGTTCTTTAGCCACAATTTACAGCAAAAGATGCTCTGAAATTAGGCTATTTGAAAGGGAAAATAACCTACTCTAAACTGCAGTTCATTCAGCAGTAAAGTGAATTCTGTGGAAGAACAATGACCTTATGATATAGCATAAAACTAATTGGTTTTAATGTTTTTCTAGACAAACAGGAAAGTGAAGCACAGAAGCAGGACAAGAATGTTGATTACAATTTAGATGAGAATGAAGCTGAATCAGAAACAGACAAGCAAGCAGCACTTGCAGGGATTGAAAATGGTAAAAAATTTTTAAAAACCCAAGTTTTAACCTAATTATCACATGCTGAAAATTGTCAGATGATAATTTGAATGGTATCCTGCAGAAGATAGGGCTAGCTAATTTCTGTTTGTTCTTTGAGCTTTCCCTCATGTTGACTGTGTGACCTATTTTCTGTATAGTATCACTGAAGCTACTGCTTAACATGTGGTGGGGAGGGACAGTATCTGTAGCTTTACTGTACTACACAGTCCTTTCACAATTTCTGTGGAAAAAACACAATTTTTGTGTTCTAGATAGTTTTCTAGATGAAGAACTGTCAACCATTTCTGCCTCTTAAAGACATTTCTGTACCTTTTCCTTTTTTCAGCAGTTCCAAACCCTGAAGATAGGAATAAGCACGGTGAATGACACAGGCTGTGAACAGAGGAGGTTCCTGATGCAGCTTAGTCACCTCTTCATTTAAATGCAGCAATGATGAGCGTAAAGTGATCTGTTTTGATTATCTTCTCAAGGTTTCCAAAGGGTCCAGATGAAGTAGTATTTTCTTGTTTTTTTTTTTTCACCACTGAAACAATACTAAAACAAGTTTTAAATCTCTGGAGGCTTGTTTTAAAGCAGGTTGACCTCTGGCAATGACTCTTTCCTTCCTACGGATTACGAAATTGAAACCAGTAAATAGTATCTTTGAAGTTGTCTAACTTTTACTCACAGTACAGTATGTGTGGATGGGTGGTAGAGTGAGAGAGTGCTCTGCTAAGGAAGGGTCTCTCTCCTGAGTAGTGCAGTAGAGAAATCCTCAGCCTAGTTTTAAGAAGAGCTTCTTCGACGGAAGATGGGAAGGATGGAAGATGGCCCATGCTGCAATCTACCCTCATTCCTATTCTGACGCCTTTTTACTACATTGAAGGTAGACTCAGAATGCATGACTGTAGTCCTCAGATATTATGCAGTGTGATAAATTTTCCTGGACATTCTGAATGAAATTGATAGCTTATACTATCTATAACCAGGCTGAAACACTGTCCTGGTTTTGGTTTTTTTTGTTTGGTTTTGGGGTTTTTGGTGTTTGGTTGTTTTTCGGGTTTTTTTGTGTGTGCGTGTTTTGTGTTTGGTTGCTTATTTTTGTTTTGGTTGTTTGTTTGTTTTGTTGTGTGTGGGGTGGGGTTTTTTTTGTGTGCATGTTTTGTTGTTTGTTATGTTTCTTAAAAAAGGAAAAGATTCAGCCAATAATGTCTTCTCATTAAGAGATTAGCCAGGAAGACTTTTCTGCAGGCTTTGCTGGACTTCAGTTCACAATATCAGTGGTACATTATGGTTCAGTTACCACTAACTTGCACAGTTTCAGAGTGTAAAAATTCAAGCTTCTCAATTTTTTATCACAGAAGCCACCTGAAATGGTGTGCTACCACTACTCTTTACTCCACCCAGCTGCTGTCTTCCGCTGTAAAGTAGAAAGGCAAATGCTTGCCTTATAGAATGGCAATCATCTCAGCTCTTCAAAGTGACTAATCTTCCCTTGTGGACTTTTGAAGAAGGTAAACCCAACTATGCATTTACAAGACATCTCAATGTCTCCCACAGGTGAAGCTGTAGTTGTGAAGTCTTGTGTTATGCAGAGTGTATCACATTATTAATGTTCTGTAGTCTTTTGTCTTTTCTGTAACTTGTGTGAACTAGAAGCTAGTGGACTTGCAATAACCTAGGAATACCCTCTGCTACCACTAAAGCACCCTTAATAGCAGTCCAACCTGCACTGCCTGTAGCAAGCTGTTTTGAAGATTCTGTTTGTCTGTTCTCAAGACTGACATCTGTGTTTGAAGCAACCTTTGGGAGTATGAGCAAATCTTCACTGAGGGACCTTGGGAGCAGACACCACTAACCTCCCAACCAGCAATTGCATTTAAGAAAATGCGTTTGCCTTGGCTTTCTCATTTTGCAACTACTTCTGTGCTGTGTCATTCCTCAGAGCACTCCTTTACCTTAGGATGTCTATGCAAGTGAAAGGTTGCTTCATTTGTGTATTAAGAGCATGAGCTGTTGCTGGGTGAAAGGCAGAGCCCAAGTCAAATTGTGCCTGTTAAGCCTAAACAGATAAACAGTTCACTGACAGACTTGCCCTGTGTAACTGAATTTTTCTAAGAAAAGCACTGACATCTATCACTGAATTCCTGGTTACTGGTTTTTTCACCATTTAAGTCTGACTTAACTGGTCTGAGCTACTACAATCAATGTATCAGAGAAAACAAATGCTTGTAAACAAGAGAAAAGGAGGTGTGATCCTCTCTTCTGATTGACAATTATTGGGAAACTTGGGGTATTAAGATTTTTCTTGCAAATAATGGCAGGTTCTAACATCAAAATATTTACCAGACTTAATCTGTAAACAATTATATAGCTGTGATGAAATCAATCAGGAATTTAATAGATATTATTAAAGAGCATATATCCTAACAATACAAAGCATAGTGAAACACCGTGTTCCAGTTGAATGAATGGCTTTATCTTGACATTGTAAAACCCCAAACAAACACACTCCTTAATATACGTAGTGCCAGAGAATTATTTTGAAACAACTTCTTTTGGCTGTGTTTCTGTAGAGTGCCCAAACTTGCCTGGGCTTCTTGCTGGCCATCTGGATGTTGTAATCGTCAGAAACAAGATGATGTTTCTTTGTGCTTTGCACAAAGCACACTTGTTATACCTTTGACAGCAGGGGGTCTGAAAACCCCGTGTAAGAGCGATGTTCAAAGGCATAAGGGAACACAGTCTTATTCTCAATGTTTTCAAGTGCTACTGGCATGTAACTAGGGTGGGTAGATTTCTAGGAGGCAAGGGGCTTGCATGTCTATTCCATAGAATTTTAAGATTTAAAGGACTTTTAGCTGAACAAAAGATTCATTTGACATTGTGATTTACATGGTGTTGTCTATCACTAAAAGTTTCAGTTGCTTGAGGCAGGGAAAAGGTCTTTGCTATAATCATATTGGGGTTAAACTAACATTTGTCCTTGATGTGTTTTGGTTTTTTTAAAAAAAACCCCTAAGCCTGATCGATTTTAGATAAGCATTTTACAATGAAAATAACCTTCTCTTTGTATTCACCTTGTTCTGTAAGGTTCATCCACTTTCAATGTTACTGAAAATAAGAAACTTGCTCCTTCCTGTTTTCTTATTTCTATAAATGATGCAGAACTTGGTTTCTCTTTCATGTGCTGCTTCCTTTGAAGAAATATCCTTGAGCTGCTGCCAAGTAGTTCAGGATTGTTTTAAGACAGGTGATTGTTTACAAGAAGGCAGCAAATGCCAGATGAATTCTCAGTGCCCTGCAGTAGAACCAGTTTACCATCTTCACAGTTAAACTTCCCAGGGCTTTCAATACTTTGGCAATGATACAGAAGCATTCAAGTACATTAATCATGATGATAAGCAAATATGTAAAAGGGTGTGCAACCCCCTTAGCAGAGAACTGGGGGAAAGCCTGTCAGCATGGCAGTACTCCTGCCTGTTTTAAGAAGCTGCAAGTTGCTGGCAGGTCAGTGGGTGTTCCACTTCAGCACTGGTTCATTGCTTTCCCACTCTAGTTCAGCAGTGCGCTGTGCTTAGGTGATGAAGTGGTGTTACTTCATACTATGAGAAACACAAACAAATGTCTTGCATGGGCAAGGAGGAGTTACAAGCTCATCATGACAGAGGAATCCATTCTGCACCAAAATAAAGAACTGTCCTGTCCACCACAGTCAAACCTGGAAGATTTGATTTTATGGCCCAGATAAGACTTGTCAGTATTGTTTATCAAACAGCAAGTCTGATTTTTTTTTTTTTTTTTGATTTTTCACCTCTTGTTGCTCAACACAACATCTTACCTCTGTTATTTCACACATGGAAGCACAGGGGGAAGACCTGCTCCAGAAAGGCAAGGGTAGGTTTGGGGCTTCTCCTGTCTGGGATTTCTACAGAAGGCAGTAGGATCCAGCAGCAGCATTGCAGTCAAAGCAAGAGAAGGGAGGTCAGGCGAGAATGAATGAGCAATGGAACAAATTACAAACCCCTCCTTTGCAATAGCAAAGTAACAGCAGGATTGAAATAAAAGTTGCAGGGTAGTTAAAATACACTTGAGACTTTTGTGTTCCTGTGTTGCAAGTGACTACTACAGTGTTCGCAACAGTTTCTCCAGTACCCTGAAGAATAAAGACAAAGGAACACACTGCAACTAGAAAGAACTTACTCTTTCTCACTGTCTGCAGTGACTTCTCCCGAGTTTGAGACAAAGTACCTCTTAGACAACTGACTTCAGTAAAATAAAAATCACTGAATTCACTGCAGTAGGAGCTAAATGACTAGTTTTCATCTGCTCTTAATCTTGATGAGGATTGTTTTAGCATGCAGGACTTTGCAAGTTGAAAGACTGGGTTCTTTTCTTGCCAAGTAAGAAAATTTGATGAGATGCAGGCAAAATACAGAAACTCAATCTCTCCAAGTGGCCTTGCTCAAAGCAGAATTTCAGTAGCTCGGCTGTGCCTATCAGACATGAGGCTCTACTGCTTTATTTTTATTCAGTCCCAAATTTTGTCAAAGCTCATTCACAAAAATGAATTAAGACTGTAACAAAATCAATTAAGGTACAACATTCTTCAACAATGCAGTTGATTAAAATCAGCTTCACCTGTAAATCTTTATTAAATTGACTTTAAAACAGCACTTGTCATTCAGATCACAAAGAAGGCAGACTATAGATATTCCACGTAACAGTATTTTTATCCTGGAGATCCCTCTCAGGATATCTGGGTACAGCACTAGATACTCCATCCTATAGCTGGTATCATAAATTATGCTTCAGGTATCCTAAAATAATGTCTTGTCTTTCAAACAAGCTTCACAACTGGAAAATACTTATGAGGGGAGAAGTCAAATTCTGGAGGAACCTAGAAAGAAAAGATTTAAAACATTACACAGCAGTACTACTGAACTGAATACTAAAAATGAGGTATACCCTGCAGACAGAAGAAAAACTTAAATGGCAAAAGGATTTTTTTTCCCCACTATCTATCTGTTTAAATGAATATCTGGAAGATACTCCAGTCTAGCTGTGGATGTGCCAATCTGGGCACAAGGCTTTAGAGTGCTGTGAGCCTTTTTTCCAGGGTGCTCCTTCATCATTCTGTGCCTACCGTTCAGCAGGCAGCCTGAAGCACTCTCCTCCCTCCGACCCACATGGCACCCCTAATCCTGACAGGCATCACACTCTCCTGCCTGTCTTCACAGAAGATTCTGATTACACTGCTACCAATTGCTTCTTTCCTGCTCTTGAAGAATATCCCTGTTTGCACATGTCATCCCACATGCCCTTCCCAATTATTGTTTCGAAATGTTCAGAAACGAGAGCTTTCCACATTTAAATAACTACAACAAACGATTTCAAAAGGGAAAAATGGATCGAGTTACTTTCCCAATTAAGAGAGTAACTATGTCTTGAATCTACTCATTCCTGCAGTAGCACTGTGTGTAGTACTATGTTTCACAGTCAACTTGCATTTTCTTACCTTAGAGTCTTTTTTGTGGCCTCCTGCCAGCAGCTTCATGACTACAATATTGGGTTTAGCAACTTTAAGAATTCGATTGACCTAAACACAAAAGAGCAATAAGTTTTCAAGTCAAAGTATATGCATGACCTCAAAAGTATTTCAAAGATAATACTCAGGTGTTTACATCCTCTGAATAATGCAGCAATCTTCTGACAGTATCAGTTTAACAGAGATCAGTACATTTTGAAATTGCTTTGAAGTTTAACAGCTGAACTACAGAAATTTAAATGAAGGGGGAATTTATTTTAATAGTCACCTTTTTATTCAACAGACCACAGAAACTACTGTTCTTGTTCAAGAATTCTTAAACTATGTCAAGTTCTGAGACACTTATGGTAATAAAGGTTTAGACAAACTCTAGGCATCTACCCCCCCAACACTGTGACACAATGATAAGGGGAAACTCAAGTATCAAACTGGTGGAAGTGCTCTGGGCACATTTGGACTACTGCTATCTGTCCTGGAGAGCCTCCATCAGACAGCGCCTGTGTGAGTACCATCAGCATCCAGAGAACAGGCAGGAATTTATAAATTCTTGAGAGAACTTAATCCCATAACTGTTCTTAACCTGCTCAGTTGTGACAGAATAAGCACCCTCCTTGCTCCAAAACGCAGCCACAGACACTTGTCTTTTAGGCTATGGACCAAGGGAGAAATTTCTACCTGTATTTACTACAGCCCAGTGCTGAGAGAACTGCTCCAGGAAACAACTGCCAGACTCAGACGTCTTTTCAGGCTGATGACATGCAAACCTTTTTTCCTCCCTGTCTCTCAGGAGTCCATGTGAATTAACAAATTCCATGTAAACAAGGCAGGCATGTGTCACCTTCTTGTTACAACTGGTAACGCCTTAGAACAGGGCCTGAAGCCAACATGTGAGAAGTAAGTTGCTATCCAGCATCTAAAATACTCAGCAGGGAGAGGTGTTGGGCCGGTGGGCAAACCCCTGATTATGTTATGTAATGTACTGAAACAGACCACTATGTAAGATGCCACCATCCTCCTCTGTACCCTCCTCAATCAAAGCACACAGCTTTGCCGAGCCTTTTGACAAAGTACATTTTGGATCTTAAGCAGAGCCAGATGAAAACAAACAATCTATTGGGAACAAATACTCTGTTTGCAGTATTTCAGTCTTACCTCATAGTCTGGATTAGGAATATTCTCAAGAATCATTTTAGCTTGCTGGAAGTGTTTACTAGCTGCCATGTAGAGATCTGATGACTGAGGAGGTGGGCTGTACTTATTTAAATCTGACATTTCCTAGTGCGTTAAAGAAATACATAAACATCTATTAAATAATCAGTTGCCAACGGATTGTATTTTTATCACCTTAAATGAAAAAAAAAATACTATATTCAAGAAAAAAGTTATGTTCACTAAATAATATTTTAAGAATAATGCAGTTGAAAACATTTATTTAAAATGGCAAATACCAATCAGCAATACAGTGCTTAATGATTATTTTATAGGGCCACAAAATGCAATGAACAAGATTCTTTATAAAACAATGTCTCCTGAACAAATTGTCATTCGTTTGATTAATAGTGCCATATAGCAAGAAGTATATGATAGTGTTTACTCAAATCTACAGCAAATTAGATACTGAAACTGTTCAAAACTTCATTTTACATCATTTTGATACTTCAACTTTTTTTTTATATTGGGTATAAAAAAACTACAATGACAAAGCAGCCATGATATGTCTTAATTTCTGCTACAGCTGCTTGTAACACTAAATTAGGGAGAGTGACTGGCATACAAAATAGTACAGTTTCAGTTCAGACTGATGTCTTAGAAACAAAGTCTGGCCTCCAGAAATCTAAGTTCAATAAGAAATGTTCCAGATTTCTGCATATGCGGAATAGTAACCCCACAAATCAGTGGAGGCTAATGCCCAGCTGGGTGAGTAGCAGGGTTACTGTGAACACCATGCTGAATGCAAGCCAAGAAGCCACTCTTACTACACATCAGGTGAGCATCATACGGGACTATAAGAGCAGGAGTACGTCAAGCAGATCAAGGAAGGTTATCACTCTGTCCTCAATATTTGTGCTGTAACATCTGAAATATTGCATCCAATGCTGGATACACTCAGTTCAAGAGGTTTGGAGGTGAAGGTGGCTGAGGGTCTAAAGCACATCACCCACAAGAGAGGTAAATGGACTTGGACTTTATAAGTTAGACAAGAAGGAATCTTAATCACAGCCTACAACTACCTGAAAGGCAGTTACAAAGTTGTCAGAAGACAAATGCTTCTTTTTAATAGCAGACAATATAATATGGGGGTAGAGGTGACAAACTGTGGCTTAGATAAATTCAGACCAGATATTAGGAAAAAAAAAAAGGTGAACAGTGTAGCCCTCAATCAGGTTACCCAAGACTAAATGGACCAGAAAAAGTAACTGGATCAGGCTAACCAAAACGTTGGAAAATCTCCATCCTTTGATTTGTTCAGACTTGACAAGACAAAAACACAGCTGATGTGAACTATAATGCTACTTCAAGGAGGAGACTGGACAAGACAAGCCTCTACTAGTCTCTTCCAACCAACACTTCAGTGATTTAACACTCCAAGTTACTTTTGTTTCGTTTTCTGGTTTGCTTGCTGCAGCAATAAAATCATGCTGCTGTATACACCACAGCCAAAGTGTCTGTCAATATCCAGGAAAGCCAGCAGAAGCATCTCATAAACCAACACATTAGATCAATTTTTAAATATCTAAGAGTCTAAGTTTAGTAAAAATTCAAAGCAATATATTTTCCTTATATGCAACTAAAGCTAGAACTCCCTGCCACCTTGACATGGTTCAATATGAACTTTGAGATACTAAAGGCTCTTTTTATCATGAAAATAATGCCTAAAGCAGCTGAGCAAATTACTTACATAAAAGCATGAGTGGCACCATGTTTTAAGATTACTCACTTTAAACTGCAAGTAGTGCACTGGAGGTGGGGTGATAACACTGTTGAATGGAGCAAACCTGTGCTCATACCGTACTTGCTCACTATCCAGTTCAAACTTAGGTTTTCTTACTTTGCCATCCATGTCAAAAGCAATCATTGTCTAAAAAGGAAAGGATAAATGTAGTGAAAAGTGTTAGCTCTATGTCCTATTCGCTGCAAGATGAAAGTTATGATTTAGCTATAACTGCAAGGATAGAAAAATAGTAGAGAATTCACCACATCCCATTATAAACTAGAACATAATTTCCAGTCCCACTAAAAGCAATGCAGGCATGCAATGCAATGTATGCTTGATTCCTGTAACAAAGATATGAAGCCCCTAGTCAGCAAGTGAAAATAAATTACCTTGTACATCCCAGCACACATATTTTGGTATGCTTGACTCATGGTGATCTCTCTGCTGAGAGGGCGAACTGCAAATTTCACATGAAAAAAGAAATTAAATTCAAAAAGCTGAAGCATAAAAAGCATGGATGTACATTTCTACTCCCCTGGCTCGTAATTACACAAAATATCTCAAGCCACATGAACACTGCATGGCCATCAATGAAATAAACTACTCCAGACAGCCAATGGCATTGGCATGTCACTGTACAACAGCCTAGGATTTAAAGCTTCTAGCTGAGAGGCCTGTTTGCTTAGGTCATGGATTAACTAAGACTAAAAGGTTAAAGCATTTTTATCCTAATAAGATAGATTTTTATATTGATAGTATTCCTTTAAACTCCCCTTTGGCTTCCAGTGTTTAACTAGTGCCAGACAGCCACACACTTGGGACCTTTTTAAAAAGTATAAAATATAGTAGTAATTTTCTGAATTTCTAGAGACAAGAAAATCTGTTTGAGAGAGCCTAGACCTGTTCAAATCTAATTGTTTGCTTCCGCTTCCCTTGAAAAGAAGACATGGATCAACACACAAAGAAAGAATAGCAAAGAACACGAGAGAGCTTCTGTGTGGCGTTGTTTTATGCTGTTAACGCCAAGATAATTCAAACATACCTCAACCTTAGGTGCCACTTAAGCACAACAAAGCTGTATCAAATGTTATTTGGACACTGGTTTTGGATGCCTTTTTGGTAGCAGACTATAATATAGGAAGGGAAATTCTTATTTTCTCCTACACATACACACTGGAGAGCGCATGAGTTTCTAAAGGGGCTTTTGCACTACAGTACTAACACAGCACTGAAACTGGGCAACTCTCCAGTGTGAAATTAAGAAATGCTTTTACACCTTCTGAAGCCAAAGAGAAATTCCAGAAATACGCTGAAAGCTCAGACTTTGAATCCAGCTACAGTCACAAAAGCATAATTCTGCAGGAATTATAGACAGGTAGCATTTTTCAAAGGTAATTGCACTGGACCTTTTAACCACACCTCACAGTATCTAACACAACACAACTGGTGAAGCTGTGAATACAAACAAGTTTGGATTTTTCTGAAAGACCTATTTAGAAGTAAATAAATAAGCGGGAAATTCTTACACAGCGACTGATTTTTTTAGTTAAGTTTTACATTCAGCCTTCATAAACTTCAAAACACTTTTTCCTACCCTCATCAGTGTTGACTCTATACATTGTGAATTTTAATTCTACATGGCTGCAAGAAGAGCTGGAGTGGGGGGGGATTAAAAAAGATCTGAGTTACACTGTACACACAGATACCTTTTTTCTTTTTCTTTGTTTTCTTACTACTACGGCCTTTCTGTTGTTCTTCCATTATTCTCTCCTCTGCCATTTGAGAGCTGTCAGCACGGCTCAGTGTTGACATCAACCAGGCATAGAGGAATTCCGATAGGTACCTGCAGTAATAACAGTATGTAGCCGTTACATACGACAATGCAAAATGTATTCACAGTACACGCATCCCTGCTGGATGCCAAGTCATTTATTCAAAGAATCAATAGTACAGGACAACTTAGAGCAGTTAAAACTCTCTTTTGCATGGCTGAAATCAACAGATTAGTCTATGTTCTAGGTTGGTTTTCTATTAGTTTTATTTTGTTGGTTTGTTTGAACAAGACTGTACAGATTCAACTATACACAACTCAAGGTATGCAAGTTTCTTATATATTTACTAAGCTGTCCTGGTTTGAGGAGAACAGAACTAATTCTGTTCAGTAATTTTACTTTTCTGTTCAGTTCTTCTAACTAACTGCACTGTCTGAAGGTAGCAGCCTGTTCTCACAGTCAGTGTCTGCTTCTAGCAGTGCTAACACCCCATGTTTAGAGTTACTACCAAGGATTGGTGTGCAGACCAAGGCCACTGCTGGGTCTTGTGTACCACATTGGGGGGTGCAGGAAGTGAAAGGCTGCACCTGCAGGGAGGAGCGGACAGGACGGGTGACACTAAACTGACCAGTGAGGTATTCCATTCCATATGCATCATATTTGGTCTAAAGCTGAGGGATTACAAGGGCCAAACCCTGCTCAACCCAGGTCCTCTTCCAGCTTCTTGCTCATTTGCTGGCTTCCAAGGAGAACTCTGACCATTCTGCTTTCAATCCTTATCTGTGTGTTCCTGAATCCAGCACCAGAATTCATCTCCTGAACACATTTCCCACCCGCTGCTGGGCCCAGTCTAGGACTCTTCCAGTGCCTGCTCAACAGCATCAGTGATGACTGTGACATAACTGCCATTAGGGACAGCTGGGCTCCAGAATGGTTTTGTATATATTCCATTATTATTATTGTTATTATTATTTATTATCATTATTAACATTATTTTCATTAAAGCTGTTCTAGTTTCATTTCCTAATTACTAAGTTTCTCTCCTTCATTCCCTTTCTGTTCCCCTTTGGGGAGGGAGGGGGGTTAAGAGCGTCTGTTAAAGGTCTAAAGGGCTGCCCTGACCCTAAACCATGACATAAGCGAAGTCAAATTTTCTTATTTCAAAACCCATCTAAGATCAAATTTTACTAGAATTCTTCCTTCCCCCAGCAAATGAAGCATTTTAAAAAAATATTATGTCTACTTTTGTTAGGAATTATTGTGACAAACAAGGTTATTTCTGATTTGTTTGAAGCACTAAAAATCCATGAATTATTAAATAAAAGGGCCAAGCCCACAGGAACACAAGATCCACATGCAATTCCTTAAGATTTAAGGGAAATTTTTAAGAATTCTCTAAGAGTAATTTCTTAATAGAGAGAAGCAGGTCAAATACATCACTGACTTCATATCAAAAAGAATAGAGTAAAAAGAGAGTAGAAAATACAGATCTGGGTCACATGAAGAAGTAATAGTTCTTCAAAAGAAGTCATAGTTCAGAAGAAAAATTAACACAAAATGATGAGTTTTGTTTGTGCATTTCCCCTCAGAAATTTCCTCTCATTTTTTGTTCTTCACTCACAGCAAGTTGACGTGACAGTTCCTAAATAAAGCAGTTGACATGACAGTTCCTATTAAGAGGGGTTTTACTGAAATTGTGGAAAAAAATATAGGCAAGTAAAAAATACCATCTTACAGAAAACTTGGTATTACTTATTCAGTTATTACTTAAAGAATATTGCCATCTTCTGGTAACTATCTGCAGTATTAATTTTCCCACTTAATGGTTAATCTACTAAAGAAATAGCACAGAAACATAACGTGCACTGAAGTTCAAGTCTTTTGAACCGGTCTAATCTCTCACAAAGAAGGCTTACGGCTTCACTAACAAGAGTTTATTGGTATCTTTACAGAAAATAAAGCCAACAAGACACCGAAGTACAGAAACACTTAAATATAGGAATGTTTGACAAAGTTTATCATGCTTAATCAAAAATCATCTAAAATAATTTATCTTTTGGATCAAGCCATCAACTATGAAAAATATTTAATGTGAATGAAAGTAAAAAAAAAAAAAGTACTTTGACTCCATAGTCTGCAAAGACAGAGAAGAATAACAGAAATTGCTTTCCTCCCCCATTCTCTTATCTGCCAATATTGGCATATTTTTCATTTGCTGTCAATAGAAGACATGGTTTTAAAAAACTGAATAGAGCAAATTACTGTTTCTGAAAAAAAAAAAAAGTACACTATTTAGTAAGTCTGGAATGAGATTTTTTTCCCCCCCCCCACTATTTGTGATTTTATGAATAGGTAAACTAAATACTGTGTTGAGCAAGCTTGAGATGGGAAATAAAATAAATAATTGTTGAAGTCCCTCTAAATATTTGCAATTACAGCTCTGTGGGAGCATCCCTCCTCCAAAGGCTTTCAAAAAAGCATGCTCTTACCAATAGATGTAGTAATATTCATGCATACTGTAAAGTTCCAATTCAAAGCCACTCAGAAGATACTGTATCATGATACGAAGATTATGATATAGGACCCAGGTGCCCAAGCAAGCCAAATGTTGCCTCTGTGGTTCCTGCTTCAGTAACATGCTATGAAGTGCTGCATCTACTTTCTCTGCCTATTGAAAAAAAAAAAAAAGCAAAGTTAACAGAGGAGGAAGAACATTTGACTGAAACAGCATCCAAGTTCTGCTGGAAACAAAACCTTAACAACATCTGAATAAAATTCTGCAATTTCTGTCTTATATAGCTTTAAGACTGAACTTTCAAAGATGACTTACAGACACAGCTCATCCATCCCTCTTGGATCCTGCAGACTGACAGTTATAAGCAGGATAGAGACTACAAGCAGTGGAATCACAATTAAATTACAGATAACAGTGCAGGTTTCCCTGAAGTCTACTTAATGGACAAACTTAATCTTAAAAAATGTAGTACTTTTTTGTAGAACAGATCTAGCAAAGTTTTTGGTACACCCCACAGACTTTCTGGGCTGCATGTTAGGAACCCTTCTCCGAAAGGTTTTAGGACAAACAGAGGAGTTGCTTCATTAATCAAGAATCTAATACCACATACTCCACTCTGGAAGGAATATACCTGGAAAGAAAAGTTGGCTGGCCTGCTGCCTAGGACCTTACCTCATCCTGGAGCGTGGCAAATTCCTCAAGAATGTGGCCCAGTTTATCTCTCTGACGAGCTCTATTGTGTCCATGGATTTGAATCAGACTACAGAATGGCTGAAAGAAACCAAGTGTTTTAAATTTGCAACACAAATTTGCAACTACATGAGAAGTACTATGATGTCTATTTAGGTACCTGTTTTATACAGCTGTATTAGGAGATAGGTTCCTTAAGGTTCCCTATGGAGTGCAAGCTAGCAGGCAAGCAAGCTCTCTGGATTGATGCAAGAGCCCATTTCTCTGTACACAAGTCAACATGAAAGTATGCTAAAATATCCTCTAGGAACCTGAGCAAAACAGAATGCTTGGAGTAAGAGAGGTATTTGTTATGCTTAAATCCACCTTGGCTCAGGTGGCCAAGAAGGCCAACAGCATCCTGGACTGTATCAGAAATAGTGTGGCCAGCAGGACTAGGGAAATGATCATGCCTCTGTAATTGGCACTGGTGAGGCCACGTCCCAAATACTGGGTTCAGTCTTGGGTCCCTCACTACAAGGACACTGAAGTGCTACAGTGTGTCCAGAGAAGGGCAATGAAGTTGGTGAGGGATCTGGAGCACAAGTCTTATAAGGAGCAGCTGAAGGAATTGGTATTGTTTAGCTTGGAGAACAATGAGGCTAAGGGGAGACCTTACTGCTTTCTACAACTACCTAAAAGGAGATTGTAGTAAGGTGGGTGCTGGTTGCTTCTCCCAAGTAAGAAGTGGCGAGACAAAAGGAAATGGCCTCAAGTTGCACCAGAGAGGGTTTAAGTTGGATATTAGGAAAAATTTCTTCGATAAAAAAGGTGTAAAGCATTGGAACTGCCCAGGGCACTGGCGGAGTCACTGTCGCTGGAGGTGTTTAGAAAGACAGATGTGTTGCTTAGGGACACAGTTTAGTGCTGGATGTGGCAGTGCTGGGTTAATGGTTGGATTTGATGATCTCAAAGGTGTTTTACAACCTAAATGATTCTACGATTTTCTTACATTTTCACTGTGCTACATTTAATAACTGAATCTTTCAAACCAATTTTTTTTGATTTTTAAATTGAAGAGAAAGTCAAGATAATTTGGTTTTACTACTGCTAGGCATTTGTTTTGTGACACGAAACTACCCTGTAAAGACGTATTAGGTGCAGATTTCTAATAAACTGAAATGTTACTGAAAAATCTGGAACCATAATATAGGAAACAAACAGCAATAATTATACTGGCTTTTTAAAAACAATTTCCATTTTCAGATGGCCAGCCTCTGCAATTTTCCCTGCATCTCAGGTGTCTAAGAAAATTGGTCTGATTTTGAACTGTAAACAAAATTAGAAAGTGCTCTCATATATGCATAAGCATGCTGTAATTGGAAGGAATGCTTACCCGAACACAGTGTGTCACAAAGGAATCAATATAGTCCTTTGCCTGGTGATTATTATAAAGACAACACCTAAAAGGGAAATATCCACATATAACGTACATATGTTTTTAAGTGTCACCAGTCTACATAGCACAAAATTAAAAATGAAACATGAGTGCAGCAACAGCAACTGAGCTCTTCATACACAAGCACTAAGCAGAAATATTTTTTCACTAGACAAGTAAAGACACATGAATAAAGTCAAGATCCACTTACTTTGGAGAAAGTACTGGAGGACTGACAAAAGACCTTAAAGCATCTTTTACCATGTCTTGCATGAGGTGAGTGCCAAACACCTTCTTGTTATCTACCAGAAAAGTTGTCTGAAAGTAAAAATATGGTTTCTACAAGCATGTTTTAAGTGAAAAGTAATGCTTTAAAAATTACTAACAGAAAGCTCTTACAGTAACTGTATTATGTCAGAAACTCGTAAGATTGCCTTAAGAATTAAAATTGTTCAGCTAGGTACAAGGTTACGGTCTCAGAGGTGTATTGAGATCTGTCACTTCTGTGGTATTCCCATGATACAAAGTAGAGCTCTATTACTTACATAAGAGAATGCATGCAAAATTATTTTAATTCTTGGACTTTAAAGATGATGAATCAGAGAGATGCTTCTGCAGATTAACATAAAATAAGTTACGTTGTTTCCCTGGAGGCAGATAAAGGTGAAGCTTCAGACTACCACAGGCTTTTTACTACCCCTATAGATACTAATGCTTTCATTGGTCACGTCTGATGCTCATTCCAGTTTCCTCCCTGAACGCTGTCTTCCTTTCTTACTTGGTTCTTCATGAGAGGGAGATAAAGCTCTGCTGTCAGGCATCCACAGGGATTGCACAAAGACATGTAGGGCAAAGTCAGAACACACGCACTATGAAAATATTCCACTTGCCCATCAAATATATCAAGGATCAAACGTAAAGAAGTTCTGATGTCCAGGGATGCCCTATTTGAATCAAAACCTCCTATAAAGAACTATATTTTAATCTGAGTTAAGGAATACATAATCTACTTTCAGCTGAAGCGGTGAGATGAAAAGAAGAAAAAGCCTGTTGTGTCCTAACCATCAGTTTTACCGTTGTAGCAACAGAAGCAGTGTATACATGAAACTCAGTCCACACAGGGAGGATGAATACAAACACCAGCCCCAGACTGAGACAGCACACACAGAACAGCGTAAGAATGCATGTACAGGTACAGTTTTATGGAAGAGAGAATATTCTAACACTTTCCATTTCAATTAGCATGTACTAACGTGATCTGAACAACAGTATTTAAAATACTTTTTAAAATTACATCAGAACATAAATCTCCACACAGCAAGAACTTCAGATTACATACTATTAAGTGATATGCAAATAATTTAAATATTTGAAACAGGAAGATGAGTTCATGTATATAATGAATACAGAAATATTTTAATCAAAGACAGAAATTAGTACTTGCCTGTAACAGGGATCTTGAAAGAACACATGGTGATTGCTCACTAAACTCACAGAAAAAGTCCTAATTTACATTTAGAAGAAAAGAAAAAAGACGACAATTCCTGTTAATATGCCAATTTTATGTCCATGCACGTTTACATTTTTATACACACTCATTTTATTTTTTCTATATACCCAACTGTGTAAATACATCTATATTTTGTATACACAAACATATACAAATAGCATAGCTTATACAACTTGTAAGAAATTAAAGATTATTTATTTGAACAAACCAGAATGCATTATGAAGGTAAAATCCATTTTTGTTTCTGCAATTACTTTTTATTTAACAAAAGGTTTCTGATCCTTCCTCAGATGCAACAATTAAAAGGATGATAGTATAGAAAAAAGGCACTGTGAAACTGTTAAGATCACAGCGTAACTGAACCAGGTAGGTAACAAAACTGCAGTGTTTAACTGGTACCAGATGTTTCATACAAACACTGCTTTAAATAACTTCCAAGGAAAATATGAGGAAAAAAATTTTTTTTCTTGATCTTTAAGCTGATGTAACTGTGGCTTTTTGTTCAGTGAACGCATGTATGGTAAATAGTATTTCAAATGTTTAAATGTCTTCTAATCAATGTAGGCAGTAACTGAGAATAATGCCACTTATTCAAGAAAGAACATAAGCAGGTGTTTAACTTTATGCTTCTTCAGGGAATTACGTGGTTAAAAACATATGTATTAAGTGCTCTCTTGTGTTCCAGGCACATATGCAGAAAAAAAATCTGGAATATAGCAATGAATTACATTTTCCTACTGCAGATACAGCTCTTTAACCAAAGACAAGAGTTACAAGGAAATTAACTTGATTGGGTTCCACCACTAACATGCATAATTATTTAACAGATTAAGGAAAATGGGAGGTTTCAGAGGAAAAAAGATCTCTGTCAAAAAAAAAAAAAAATTATTTATCAGGAGACACAGCAAATTCTGAAACTGGACATAACAATAAGAAACACCAGAAAATTTATGCATATGATTCAGCTTTCTCAAGTAAGCAACAGCATGTATGTATGGAATAATCTTTTTTTGCAAGTTACATTTTATGATTTTATTTTTCGCTATAAATAAAAAGTACTTGTGCTTACCAGTATACAGTGCAAATTAGTTAAGTTGACTACTTCGCATACAGTTTTTATTCGGTCTATTAGTTTGGAAAAATAATTGACCATTTCTTCCCTTTTTATTATTTTTGCATATCGAGGGAAAGTTGGTGGCAGCAATCTCTGATTAACAAGGGGCTCAAAACCCATCATAATTGGATGATCTAATGAAAGAGAAGGGAAAAGAAAGAGAGAGGAGAACGAGAAAAAAGCTGCATATAAGCTGTGTTTACATAACTCACTTCAAACTTGAAAGTATAATAAAAATTCTTCAATTAGCCAAAATGAACTTTTTCACTGACAGTGACCTTCCAAATACACTATTTGAGACAATGATTACTGTTTTAAAATACCCAGCCCTCAACACCTCAGCATATACCCTGTATGGACAGTGAGATGGTGTTCCCTTTTTTAAAATGGCATATACACTGATTCGAAGTGCTATGCACCTTATCAAAAATTACATTTATCTCTGAAGTGACAGTATTGCTTTCAGAAGAACCATCATTTAGTGTAATAAAATTAAGATCAAATAATGCGAATCTGTAACAGCTTCTCTAATGAATATTAGTAGTTGAAAGTAAACAGTGATCTTTTTAAAAATGTGTGTACATATTAAAATTTATCAAGACAGCATATTAAAGAAAAAAAAATTGTAGATGTTGATACATACCTCCTTTAGTGGTATCGTTCTGTGCCTGGATTCCATGATGCAATGAGTTGTGGATGGCAGAAAGCAAGTCAGCTGCCTGAGTCATTAGTTTCTGAGCTTCTGCAACTGCACTTGTCTGAAAGGCAGGTAACAGTTACTCACATTATGAGACAACATATTTTGACTATAGAATTAATGCGAGTATCAGAAAAAAAGAATGATATTCAGGATTCTAACTTTTGCACACAGCCAGTTCTGAAAAAAAAACAATACAAACTAGATTTTTGCAATGGAGAGTTCTTCGTATTTTACAGATCTACACATATTTTTAGTATTGTATTTTTTGCTGTATAAGATAAGCCTGAACAATAATTACAACTGAAAGTCGAGTATATACCACGTGCAAATCCTCTACTTTTGATTTGGAAGGACTGGGAGGGGTGTGGGCAGGCAGGGCAAAAAAGCCCACAGAACTCTTCTGTCAAATGAGGCAGAACTCTAAAGTGCAAAGAGGAAAAAAATATCCTACCATTAGAAAATGCAGAATTCTTGAGAATACAGACAAAGCATAACCTACCAATTGAAATGGAATCACTAAATAACATTAGAAGATACTAGACGTCCATTAGAAATGTTGATTCACAATGTGCTGACGTGCTGCATTTGCTGTGAATCTAAACCTGTTAGCAAAATGGGTTCCATTTAAAATAGGTCTTAATTTGAAAATACTGCACTAAGAGTCCTTGATGGAACTTGAAATATTCGAAACCTCAAGTGAAATTTAAACTTAATTTCTTTTAGAAAAAAGGATGTTTTAAATGCCCTAAAGCTCTAATAGAAGCAGAACAAGATATGTAGCTCTGCATAATGTATGTTCACATATTACAGCAACCACAAATCTACTAAAAGAGTAAGCTGCTAAGCAGATCTAACTCAAAGTAGTCCATCATGTTAATAACTTACACTTTGAGTAATCAGACTTCAGTGACATTAAGATAAACTGACTTTGTGCAGATCATTAAACTCATAGCAGCTAACACAGGTTTTGGTTGTGTATCAGCACAGATCACTTCTATGTCACAGCTTGATGTCTGATATAAATAATGCTTATACTCAGAATGCAATTGTTCTCAATTACTCTTATGAGTTTTTCCTCAACACTGACGTCTATCAATAATACTTGCACCTGACTTTCAGTTTAATCAAGGGCTTTTAAACTGTACAGTACTCAGCTAATCCAACAGCAAATTATCTTGGAAAGACTGCATGCCACTTAAGCAAGAAACCTGTTTAATTCTTTATGAAAAGGGAAATAACAATAGGCAATAGACAGATATTTATCACTGTAGAAAGAAAAAGCTATTCAAACAAAATCTTTGTCTTATGTGACATGTGATTTTACACCTTTGCCCTAAAACATACAGTTCCTTCCTGCCTCAAAAATTAGGAAATCATATATTCAAAAAAAGCAGGCAAATTGCATGGAAAGTTGTTATGCTCCTATTGTCAGGCCTAGCAAGTCCAGATAAAAATTTAGTATCACCTGGAAGAAAAAGCTAACAATTCCTTAGAGATGAACAAAACACTGCCCAATGTCAGGTAACTCCACAGAAGCGGACTGAATTTGAGAAACTAAAAAGTTCATGTGTATGAAAAAAGAAAGAAAATTATTTGTGGAGTTTGGATTAAAGTGTTTTAGAATTAACTTTCTGTCTCTCTACAAGGCCATAATAACGCCAGCTACAAGCCTTCCTGGTGTTTTTTTTACAAATCAAGGAAAATTTAACGGTTGCCACTGTAAGGCCTAATCCAGTGCTTTACCTCTAGCAACATGAATTCAGACCTACAGAATCTACACTGCAATTGCTTGGCCTTAGAAAATGAACAGTGAGTATTTCATAGGATCACAAGTCAAACACAGAAACACCAAATGAACATACCTCTTTTTTGGTGAATGCTATCAGAACAGTCAGTAGTACCCGGGTAAACTTCACCCTGCTGAACACAGCTAAACACTGTTGATGCTGTAAACAAAAATATACTGCAAATTACTAAGCAAAAAGCATTAAATACTGAAACCTCCTTAAAAACTTTGATAGATTAAGTATGCTCTCTCGGCTTCAAAATATGGTATCTATTATGGTTCTGAAAAAAAAAAAAAGTTATAGAATCTATAGAAGAAATATGTACCATTGTCAGAAAAGCACTGACAAAAAGTACTGCAATGCTTTGAACAAAGCATCACCACCAGCACTACAGCTGTCTCCTATGCTTATGCCATTCAAGTTTCAGCATAAGTAAACAAACACAAATCATTAAATACATTTGCTCTCCTATTTGCTGAACATCTTTGTTAGAAGTAATTTCTGAAGAAAATAACTGTACTGGGAAAGGAAACCCACACCCTCCTGTATCAACCACATTAACTACATCAATTACGGCTATTTCTGGAAGGAGCTACACCAATTTCACCTTCTCTACTTACTTTCTCCCTTGACAGTGGGGCTGCCAGCAGCAGTAAAAGCTGCTGAGGAGAAGGTGTAGGATAGATCAGACCACCTGCTTTGCTAATGGCTTTTTCTTGAGAGGTAGGTTCACAAATGGCAGAATTGCAGCAGCATCAGTATTGGGATCAATCCAAAACTCTACCCCTTCAAAACATAAAAGCCTACCTGCTAGCCCGGGATTTGCTCAGGGCCATGGTTAGAAGAGCTCAGATATGACATTAGTAGCAAGACTGGTGACACACATTTCTCACAAGCTGTTAACTACTGATTAACATACTGACGTACTAACCCATGAAATAAAAAAAAAAAAAAAAAGTAAACAGTTCATTACTTCAAGTTCAACTTCTGGATCTCTCTCTTCTCCTTGTCGACTTCGAGTGCTCTAGAAGGGAAAGGAATTTAAAATAATTTATTAAAAATTGCAAAGGGAAGCTACTAATAAAACCCCTTTACCCTTTCCAGAACACCCATCTGTGAAATAATGCTAAAAATTAGTTATCAAGGTCAAAACCCCTTAATATATAATCTAGGTACTTGAGTGATGCAAGACTCTCCTTTAGAACAGGCCTATCTCAGTCCACTCTGGAAATACGCAAGGAAATTGTGTGAACCTTTTATATGGTAAACTGTGGTAAAAGAAGACTGACTTCTTGAACATCAAGAAGAACATCTGTTGCCCCAGACCCGTGTTATCTTCTACATCATGACTCCACCCATTAGTAGTGAAACTATTATTAAGAGTTTAGAAAAGTCTGAAGACTTCAGCATCTTTAGCTAGAAGGCACATTATCAGCATGTTACATAAACCATTAGGGCAGTTCTTCAAAAAACCTCACCATTTAACAACACAAAACTGCCGGGTTCTTCATAACCAAACTCCCTTCACCAAACCTATGTTAAGTACACTTGAAGTACAATTGATAATGCAAATGTGAAAAAAATACCTTCACTCGTCTTTGCATGTCATCTTCTACATCTTTTAGCATACCTAGAAAAGTCACAGTACAATCAAAAGCTGAGAAGCGTTTCTAGGTACACCTACACCACTAAAGAGAAAAAAGTTTTGAAGCAAAATCAAGTTTTCAAGTGCTTTACAGACCCATTAGACAAAGACTAAACAAAAAAATATCCTTGTGAGGGAAGTGGGGATGTCTTGCAACAACAGATAAATCAGAGTATAGATTGACTGATCCAAAGGTGAAGTGTTCACAATTTTCTAAATCCAAGTCAACTGAAAGCTCCAGTACGTATAACAACTTGTGCAGTGAAAGGCTAATATATGTACTTATGTATGTACCTAATAACATACATATTCATAGATAGATGACTTTTTACACAAAATCACTTTGTTCAGGTAACAAAAAATTTGGAGGCGGAAAAGCAGAATTCAAGCAGTCACTTTGCAATGATTTGCCTCTACCTTAGTCCTGGATGAACTCATGCCCAGCCACTTGGTTCACAAACCTAGAAGCGTTTCTTCTGTTTCAGAGGCATTTAACAATAAACAGATGATCTTTTTCTTCAAGGAAAAGCAATTTAATCTCTATTTTTACCAAGCCACCAATTTCCACAGGACTAATAAAAAACCCTTATCATCTAAGATTCCTACCAATTCATTAGATTTGGTTGAGAGTAATTAACATGCTCAAAAGAGACCCATGGACAGTGACTGAAAGGCTGGAGTTTCCAAGCCCCCTTGCTTTCTATCACTCCTCACTGAAGTGGAAGGCTAGGTGTGCCTGGGCAAGGATCCTGAGATAAACTCAGTAACAACATTGTTATTAAGCAGATATTCTTTATTGAAGCGCCGGACGCACAGGGGAACACTCCTCCAAGTGTGTGCCCCCATGCAAGCTGGGTACACAGTCTATATACAGGCTAAACATACATATTCATTATATTTCTTAGAAAGGACAGTCTTATGCTAATGGATTCCTAGAACTCATTTACATAGGTGAGCACGTGTAATAAAATTAGGATTAGGGTCTTTTCTCCCTCTTTTGTGACCACTGGTGGTCATTTACTTCAACTTCTCTTCTTCATCACCATGTTCTTTTGGTAACCTAAAGCCTAAAATTCTTACTCTTGTCTGTTCTGCATGCTTGGGTGCCTCAAGATGTCTTGTTTTCCTGTTCCCAGAGACAACCACTATCTACAAGGTTATGAATTTCACAGTATGCCTGTACTATATGACTACCCATTCATTGTTGTTGCTTGTTTAACGATTAGTAAAACTCCACCAGACATCCCGTCTCCTGCCTTCAACTGATACACAGAAAGCACAAACTGTACCTGTAACTCTGAGATCTGTCACACTGTTGGCCATTTTAAATCCGTAAGTCATTGACTGAAAATCTTCCTAAATGATAAAAATCAAAGAAGTAATATGTAGTGAAATATAAACAGTACTAGTTACAATTTCAAGCTGGGGTCTGAGGTTGTTTTTGTTTGTTTTCTTGGGCTTATTTTCCTGTATTTTGTTTTGAGTTTTGCTGTTGCAGTAGAGTGGCTTTAACTATACCAAGTATAAAAGTCTGGTTTTATTCTGTACAACTGAATACCTCCATGGTTTGAGTGCCCAAATCTAGCCTGTAGTCATTATTTTTTTGCATAAATCCTTAATACCAGTATTCCCTTCATATTTTCATCAAGTACCACCCTATTAAAGTGTTACAAGAAATATGGATGCAAAGTATTATTTAATCAATTTTTGATATACTCAGTAAGAAATTATTTGTCCAAATTCTGAGGAAACAAAACTTGCTCTGAGAACAGAAAACCAGACTCTGATTCCATTGCTAGATGGACATATTGGGGGGGAAAAAAGGCAACCATGATTATCTATAGTAGGAAAATAACAAATTAAACAGGAAGAAAACCACAAGTAAAACTGATACCAAATAGTTACCCACAACACTTGCATTATTTCTTTAGTAAAATATTTGCATGACTCCAATACTCAAGCAAAATACAGAAAAGAGCTTGAAACATCTTACGTGAAGAAAACTTCATTTTAAAGAGATCAAGTATAATGCATTCTGAAGGATAAACTAATTCTCCTGCAGTATCCTTGAATCAAACAGTAATAGATTTCTCTCATATACTGTTTTATTTGCATTATGGAGCCTACATATAATGTCAGGTATTTAACCACAGGAGAAACTGAAGCACATACCTCCTCAAAAACAGCTGCTTTGTTAACCTTTTCTCTGGCAATATCACAGATTTTTAGGATCCCTAGAGCAAAAGCCTTCATAGCAGGATCTTCTATAAAGTCTGGATTGTGAATATAAAGGCAAGTGAATACCGTCTGTGCCAAGGAATGTCCCTCTAACCATGTTATCTAGGGAAAAGAAAATTAAATGTTTTACTCATGACAGCCAAGTCTTCATTTTTATATATGCATTCTTCTTCCACCTTACTGTAATTCAATGAGTCATTAAGGAAGTCCCTAGCATGGCAACCTTCCATCTAGCAAAAAAGGGCAAGAGAAGGTCTCTCAGTCTTTAACCTTTGTCCATCTGCTGGCTGTGGCAGGCAGTAAGTTACTAAACTCTGTAACACTATCAGATTCATGTCTAATCTCTGTGATTTAAGACATGACATTAAGTGAAGAGACCACCAGATTTATAAGCTTCCTCTATACAAATACTGAATGAAAAATACAAGTGGCTATGAAACTACTCAGCAATATTCAGCACATTCTCTTCTGTAACTTAGAGCTTCTTTTCACGATCCCTTCTCTGTACTACTTCCATGATGCTTTAAACTACAGGGGAAGCTTCAGTAATTTAATTATTTCTATCTTGAATAGTAGGATGAGATTTTTCATATGACCACTGCCTCTTCAAAAAAAAACCAGTCAGTACTTGAGGGCTAAGGAGAAGACAAATTACGTTATACCAGTGACCTTTACAAGTCATTTTGGACTAAACTATTTTAAAATGCTGTTTTAAAAAATGAAGTAATTTTATTGATGTAATTCGAAAGAGAAACTGAAAACAATTTTCATTGTTAACTGATGAAATTAAGATATACATGGGGGATGGGGAAATCACATTTAAACAAATAGTTGATAATTTATTTCCTTTGCAAACAGATTTAGGTATTTTCTTTTCTTTCTTCCAAATGCCCTTGAAAACTCAGTCAATATTGGCTGTACAGAAGTAAGCAACAGAGTGCTGTAGGTTACCACACACTCCCATCCCAACATAATCAAACACCAATATACAGTGGGCAGTCAGATACCATACATTTATAAAACACAAATTATACAACCTTTTTACATTATTTAAAACCATTACCAGTTCTCTTCCATAATACTTTATTATAATAAAAATTTAAAAATATGCCTCTTACAACAGCCAACGCAAATACCTAAATTAAAATACTAAGTATGTGTTTCCTGCTTGGTGAATCTTTTTTCATGAGTTCTACCATTTTTTTCCTTTTTTAAAACTGGATTAAAGGGTTGTATTTCAAAAGCAAAAGCGTCTAAAGCTAAAAGCGGAGAAATGCTTACCAAACAACAAA
Organism: Todiramphus chloris collaris; assembly: GCA_025345505.1. Classification (NCBI taxonomy): domain Eukaryota; kingdom Metazoa; phylum Chordata; class Aves; order Coraciiformes; family Alcedinidae; genus Todiramphus; species Todiramphus chloris. The sequence goes on along the minus strand of JANVCC010010406.1, from coordinate 27,702,148 downwards.
AACATGTATCCATTATTCCTATGAGCTCAGGTGAAGTGAGATCCTTTATTTTAATGGTGCCATCCTTAAGAAAAAAAAAGAAAGAAAAAAAACCAACTAAAGACTATAGAAACCTATAGGCAAAATACAACTTATTATTTGTAACACCAAACAGGAAATCACAATTTGGTTAAGAGTTCAGAATATCTGCATACCACTATCTTTACTCAGCAGCTTCATAATGTGCCTTGAATTCTGAAAAACATTACCTTCCCATTGTGTTGAACACTGACCAAACAATGCTATCCAAAGAGAAAGCTAAAAAAAGATTTTCTGATTTATGAGTAGCCAGTAAAAGTTTAAAAATAGTTAACCATCAACACTTAAATCACAAAACAGTATCTATAATCATAAGAAAGACTGTACAAGGGATAATATGCAGGACCCCTTCTGTGAAGACTGCTTTTTACAGCGCAGATACTTCTAGAGTTTTACTACCTTCAAGGTAAAAACCAGAATGCAGCACCCCTACTGCTCCAATTTCATTTGTCCAATGTATGCAATTCTGCGTACGTTCTACATGACTTGGCCACTATTTTACAGAGAGTTCTCTTAAGTCTGTCGAAAAGGTCTGTGCTAAAAAATATCTTCTCCCCGTGAGTACATTATTTTTTACAAAATAACACCAATTTATCTTGAACATGCATCAAAAGTTTATCATTACTGTCAGTGTTCTTAAATTAGCCAGCTTCTGTTCAATGCTGATGAACTTGAGAGTTTCATAAAGTGTTAATTTCAAGATTTTGTAAGGAAGCTGGTTTCCATGAAGCTTAAAGAGGGACTATCCAATACATCTTCATATAAAAGGAACATTTTGGGGAAGGACAGGGTTACTTGCAAAAGCATTTCTGAAATGTATTTATTTGAGGTATCAATATCCAACAATTTAACAGTGCTTTTCACTGGAAGAGTTTGCATCATTGCGATAAAGTAGGTATCAAAAAAGGTAAACATCATAAGCTATTTCTTATTTAACTATCCAAAAGAAAGAAAGAAAAAAATCAATTTTATGTAAAGACCGAAAACATTAATTATGTTGAATTGTGCTGAAGTGCAATCTGATAAAACTACATAATACTTTTACAGACAGTGTAGGCAAAACCAGGAAAGTAACACGAACCTTAATAGCTTGCTCAAAGTTAAGAACCTTTCTATTAACTTGGTTTCCAATCATACCAGCATCCATCTTGGGATCCATCATTTCAATGGCAGACATGGCTTCAAAAAGACCAAAACTAAGAACACCAATAAAAGAAAAAAACAACGTTCTGAATGTAATTGTTTAATACAAAATAGTCTTCACAAACCAATTTAAAAGAACATACAACGACCAACTGAGTACACTGTATTCTGACTACTGACAATAAGGTAGGGTATCTGATCTTCAGAGACCATAGTTTTCAGGAATTTGAGGATCTCTCAACAAATAAGTAAGAAAAATAGATGCCTGAAAGTAAAATGAAAACTGTTAGCCTTTTTCTAAAAGCTTACAGAACACTCCTAAGACAGATATCCCATTACTAAATCTATGCATCCTTGTTTCTTTACACCTCATAATGACACAGCATCTTTTTAAAGGTCCCATAACATAATAAGCTGGTATCAACGGAGCAAGATATCCCTTATTATGCTACATTCAAAAACCCAAGCAAGATATGATCCCTACAAACTAATAACAATATACGTGACACAGACTCACAATAATATACACTGAATATACCACCTTTGTTCAAAATGGAGATGTTAAGAAAACTCATACGGAAAAAAACCCAGCATGTGAAAGTGGTTCACTTGTAGTCAGGCCATAAAAGCTTGCAGGAGAACCACAAGAAATGAAGACTGGCCTACAGAAGAAGGGATATAGTGCCTCACCTTTCGCACATATGGTACTCATCAGAACTGCTGAACAAGCCTTTATGATATCAAAAGGGTTACTGCATATGGCACATTCAAATTCAGAAAAGCATATTTGTTCTGAAATGCTCTTATGTACAATATTATACTTTAAAAGTGTGCTTTTATTCTATGGAGTAACTGCTTGGTGACATACTTGAACATGCTTTTAAACAGGTTTGCATTTAACAATGTGCTTCTGTTTTCTGAGCTGGTAGTCTTAAGCATTTTTTTTCTTTATGCAAGTGAACAGACACGTGACTTAACTATTTACTTTTATATTCAAAATACTTTAATCTCACATCATTATTTAATAAATTCAGCGAGATTTTAGCACATTCTTTTTTTAAATATTATTTTTAGTTTAATCTGTAGAGCTCTCAGCTTCCACTGTCATTTAAGAGCTAGGTTAAAGGACATGGCTTATTTACCCTAAACTTGTTAGTGACACAGGCAAACAAGTTAAAAAACTTGAAGTCTTTTTTTCATAAAATCATGTCCACATAAAATAGCTCAGTAGGTTGAGCAGTGTCAACACCACTGATCATAAGGTGTGTTAGGAACTTCAAACTACACAGATTAACAGCAAACATCATGTTTTACTGGCACCATGAGAAGTGCTCACCATTAATACAAATGAATCATATAAACAGTGCTAAGGACAAATGAATACTTCAACTACTGCATTACAGTATGTTTAAACATTTAAATAAATGTTTAAAAAAGCTTAGTTGATACTGCATGACTTGCTTATTAGCAATCACTAACCTATTTGCTCAGGTCCTGTCTAAAAACCAGAACTACCCCACAGACATACTTACAGCTTGTCGTGAAGCAGTTCTCCTAACTTCAGTTCTACAAAGGAACAGAACAGGACAAGTAATTACAACCCTGCTTCTAGTTCAACTTCTCCAGCAGAGTGTTCTCACTCACTAAACTCTTAGGCTAAGAGAGAACAAGGTGTAGGAAGCAGATGGTATGTCTCTCCTCCGCCTTCATTTGCTCTTAGTTACAAAGCACTTTCAAGACTGAAAAACCCCTGTTGTTCACAGTCTTTCCTCATCCCTCTCTGCTATTCCAACAGTTAAAGGGTTTTAGAATTTCCAAATAGTAGCATTCATATAGCCTGGAATGAAGGACAGCAATTTTCCGTGCTCCTTTATGCAGATGTCCCATTTTCTTCCAGGGGAGTTTACTAAAAGGCTTGCTTTTGCTTGTTACTTTTAATGCAGCCTTTAGATGTATTTGATGGGTACATAAACAGTGTATCACTAACATATAGGAATTATTTGACTGCATAAAGAAATTGTGTTTATCACTATTAGTACTGTGTGTAGTAAGTTGCACTTCTATATTTATTATTCCTTAATGTCATTAAAAAAAAAAAATCAACTGAAAAAATAAAGTCACAGTAAATTATCAGTAATATCTAACAACAATAAAGGCCATGTTTACACAGAAGCAACTTCTTCCCTATGAGTGGGAAGGACCTCGTCTCCTCAGAAGCTCACCCTTGCTTCAAAGCTGAAAAAAAGATTCACTGACCAATTAAGTGAATAAATCATTGGACCTTACAGATCCAAAAATGTACAGGAAAAATGGAGTGTTGATTTTTCACAGATGAACAAGGTTTCCTTTTGGCAGAAGGAAGAAAACTTTGCAAAGAAAAAGAGTGGGTGCAAAAATGCGCAAGATGAAAAAACATGTCTTAAGTACATTTATATAATCCAGAAGAGCAAGTAAGGTCAGCTTCTTCTGATATTTCCAGCCTCACAGTTACTTTAAAAGACAGGTGTCACAGCTTGAGGCTGGGCTGGCCACAAAAAGAATGACAAAGGCTCTCTATTATTTATTAACCCATCCCCCTTCCCAGGAGAGGAAGAGAAAGGGACTAAGGAAGATACATTTATGCTTTGAAAAAAATAACTAAACAAGCTTTAATAAAGCAATAATAAGAAAAATAAAAAAGAAGATAATGAAAATACAAAACCAATATTGAACTCCCTCAATGGTCAGGCAGAGCAGGCACTGAAGAAGTCTCAAATGGGACTTAAAACCACATGGATTGGGATTGAAGACAGAAGAATGGACAGAGTCATCCTTGGATGATGGCCACTGAAGAAAAGAGCTTGACCCTTGTGATCCCTCAGCTTTATACTAAGTATAACTTGCATGGGATGGAATCCTATGTTGTTCAAGTTTGGTTCACCTGTCCTGTCTGCTCCTCCCTGCAAGTGCAACCTTTTTACTCACAACTCCTTCACTTATAGCACTCTAGCTTGGTATACAAGATTTAGCAGTGACCTTGGTTTCTGCAGGAGCATGTATATGCAAGAGCCTTTATGCATACCAATCCTTGGTAGTAATGGTAAACATCAAGTGTTATCACAGCTTAGAATCAGAGACTGTCTGCAAAAATGTGCCATTAACTACAGAAAGTGCAGTCACTTAAAAAAGACTTGGCTAAAAAGCATAATCAGTGAATGGGGAATTGGTTCTGTTCTAGATCAAACCATGACAACAGGGAAACACAGAATCAGTGAAGTCCATTCATCTGGAGCTTGAACCTGTGTCAAACAGAAGCAGTACAACTCACCTCTACAAGCTTCTTCAAAATCCTGGGTTATATCTATCCAGCTTGTATCACTCTTCTCCATCTTGTCAGGCATACCGAGTTCCCATCCTGAATCATCATCTTCTACTGAAGCTTTCATAACCATGCTGCACCTTTAAATCCATAGCAGAGACACTGCATATTATACACAAATTAGAGATGCTGCTTCATGGCAATATTTTGTTTTTATTTTCAAGGATCAGGGGAGAAATGGAGACTAATTAACCTGATTTCTTTTAAACAGCTACCACTACAGAACACCAGCCAAACCCACTTATTAATAAAAATAATAATAAAAAATATGCATTCTTATTCATCTGTTCTCTACAACTAGCTTGTAGGCTATGAAACCTCAAAAACTAAGGACACCAAAACTTTAGCGGTACAGAGCCATAATGAAATGTGTACTGTCAAACTGGAAATAAATCAGGAAACAATGTCAAGAAGTCCTCTCTTACAACAGATGTAGATACCACTTTTTTTGTTGTTGTTTTACACTAGCAGATACACATGCCCTCCCACTGCTCTGCAAATATCATCATAAAGAGGGAACTGACCACACAGAATTTTGTTATTCAGAGTGTATCCAAACAAATTTGTGAAAATGGGTGTATTTGCTTTGACTTCAGCAGAAAGTAACTTCCAAGATAATTGCAGCAATGTTAAATGACTTTAGACTGGAATATAATTTTTAAACTCCACCAACGAGTTATTTCAAACGACTTTTGTGCTTTCGCAGTCTCGCGATACGCAGGGCCGCCCTGAAAAGTTTTGTGCTTTACCAGTCAGTCCGCCTTTCGAGATACCAGCGATGTTAAACTGCCCCTTATCTAGTGGTAGATCTTGTAAGAGACATCAGCGGGCACGGGTGGCTCTGAACGGCTTCATCAAAGCCGTCACGGAAGCTTTAAACAAAGGCCCTCCGAACACCAGACCTCCCCGGCACCGGCAGTTCACAAAAACAAAGGAGGCGGGGATGGAAAGCATCTGGGAACCCGTCCAGGAATCCCTCCGCCCGAGCAATGCTCACGCACCTTCCCTTCGCCCGCCGTCAGTATCTCATCAGCTTCCAAGCAACGGCAGGGACTGGCAGGCTCAGCGGGCGGCGATGCGGCGATACGTGGGAAACTAATTAAAATAAATTAAAACCTGAATTTCAGATATTGAGCCCCGCGCAGCCAGACCCTCGCAGAATCTTGCTGCAGGTCACCCGCCCCCAAAAACCCAGCGCCGTCTCTGCTCCGCCCGCCCCCAGAGCCCACTAGGCCCGGCACCGGCGAGCGCCCGCCCGCCCGCCGACAGGTTGGGCGGCTCTTCCGGCTCCCCGACAGGGAGAGGCCAGCGCGATGTCCGCCCGCCCGCTCGCCTCCGAGTACCGCAGCCGCGGCCGCCCAGCCCGCCCGCCGCCAAGGACTCACTCCCCCCCGCTTGCCTCCCTTCCCTCCTTCCTCCCCCCGCCTTTCCTCCCTCCGCGGGGCTAGCCCTGCCTGGTGCCGAGGCGAGGGGGGAGGCAGCCGCGCTGCCCCTGGCGTCGCTGTCACGCCAGCCCGTCCCGGCGCGGGGATCCAGGCCGCCGAACCCGCTGCGTCCCACGCCGCCGCCGCCGCGCTCGCCCCTGCCCCTACCAGCCTGCCGCGCGCGCGCAGAGGCCCCGCCGCCGGCCCTCCAACCCTGCGCAGGCCCACGCGCAGCGCAAGGCCCCGCCCCTCGGCAGACGCGCGTGCGCCTGTGGCGGCTGGCGGCGGGCGGGGCGGGGCGGGGCGGGGCGGGGCGAGAGGCGGCCACCAGCGCGAGCAAGGCAAGTGTTGGTGGCGGCGGCGGCGCTACGTCCCTGCCGCACGCCGAGGGAGGGGGGGAGGGAGGGAAGGAAGGAGGGAAGGGCGGGGGGAGCTGAGCCGGGCGCGGCAGTGGAGGCTGCGCTGAGCTGGGCTGGGCTCGGCTCGCTCGGCTCGCTGCGAGTGAGGGTGCCCGGCGCCACACCGCGTTGTGCGGGAGAGGCGGGGGGGGGGGAGCCACGGGAAACCCTCCGTGCAGACCGGTGGCCAGAGTACGCCCGGCTCGGGCTGGGAGGACGATGAGCGAGGAGAGGCCTGCGGCCTGGCGGCGTGTAGAGGCTGTGGCGCCGCTGGGCGGAGGGTCTCCGTCTCGAGGTCTGTCCCAGGCGGTGGCGGCAAACCGCTGCCGGCGGTGTCGCGGCCCTGCCTCGGCAGGGCACCTGTGGCACCCGCGCTCCCACCGGTTTCAGGCGCCTTCTGCTGCCCATCCGCCGGTCGCACCCCCTGCCAGTTGGAGCTTGGCCAAGGTGCAGCGCTGGCTGCCGGGTTTTGAGGGTGGTGAGCTGAGCGGGCAGCGTGATGCGGCCCGGCCGGTCGCTCTGGCGTTTTGACGATTTTGGATTGCCGAGGTGAAAGCAGACCCGAGGCGGTTCGTTTATTCTGTGACAGCTGTTTCCCCCCCGTTTTGCCTTCTCCGTTTTCCTGAAATTTAGCTACTAGAGATTATGTAACAGTCTGTCTCTGCAGGGTTCGCTCAGATGTCCTGATTATCTCTGGTCGGAGGGAAACCAGCTGGCTTAAAATGCGTAAGGGAACTACACTTTTTGAGACAATTACAAGGGATGTGATTTTTTAATTATTTATTCCCCCCCCCCCCCCCCAAATGCACAAATTGAATGCTTACAGTGTTTCTGGCAAATGTAAAAGACAGTTGCTAGCGTGTTTTACTAACGAAATAGAGGATAGTTTATGTAGATTTTTGCATCCAAGGTTACGAGGAAGTAGTTAGACTTTAAAATGAAAGCTCTAACTCCACCCATCACCTGTTCTACTCAACGTGCATTTGTACTTGAAGGAAAGCAGTAGGAGAGAACTCAGTGTAAGCTCCTGTTAAACCAATGACAGCATCTCCTTTATCTGAAAGAATTCTTTGGATCAATGGATGTTGAAATATCTGGTGGTTCACAGCTGCACAGTACTTAATTCCTGGAGTGATGTGTAACTCTATATAATAGACATCTTGTAATGATCGTAAGGTTACAGTGGCAAAGAGCAATCATTATAATTGAACCTGATGGTGGTTAAAACATATGCAAATGAAAGCTGGTTGCGTCTTCTTTAATACCGAAAACAGTGATGTCTAGACCAGCACTCTGCTTTGTGGAAAAACTGTTGATATTCTGGGGAATTCCTTTTTTAATCTCAAAAGAGAAGGGCAGTAGCACACGTAATAGTTAAATGATTTTTGGAGATTATTATATTAACCCACACCCCATTATTTAATGAAAATTAGTTTATGAAAAGGTAGTATGTTTGGTCTCTTCTCCCTGGTGGCAAGCAATAGAACCAGAGGAAATGGCCTGAAGTTGGGCCTGGGGAGGTTCAGGCTGGATATTAGGAAGCATTTCTTTAGAGGAAGGGTTGTCAGGCATTGGAATGGCCTGCCCAGGGAGGTGGTGGTGTCACCATCCCTGGAGGTGTTTAAGAGCTAGGTAGATATTGTGCTTAGAGACATGGTTTAGTGGTTTCTGATAGGGCTAGGAGTAAGGTTGGTCTTGATGATCTTGAAGGTGTCTTCGAGCTGAAACTATTCAGTGATTCTATGAAGTTTGTCACGGATGTCTCCATTAGCAAATACATATTTGTGTTTCTGCACAGGCTGAATGGTAGCCATTATAATCTGGCTTTTGTGAAATAATCCTGACAAACTCAGTCCCGTTCTCAGTAGAGCAATGGATACATCATAACTAACTGTAAGCAATTTATCAGTTCTTTTGGTAAAAATACCAGGCATTAAACGTCAACAGCAGGTTGGTTATGTGTGTGTGTGAAATGACTGTAGCAGTTAAAAAAGTTAACACACGTTGACTGCAGTAACCCCTAAACTGAGATGCTTTGTTTTGAGAACATCAAAGCACTTTGTGATACGTTGAAATGCATTGTTAGAGCAGTGTGAAGGAATGCTCTAACTTCTGGTATGTGTGGGAACGTCCAGAGAAATAAAATGGCCTTTTACTTATGTGTAGGCTATGCACATGCTATTCTTTGGGGTTGGGTGTGTATTAGGTTACAGAAGTTACTACTATTTAAAATGCCTTGGCATTTAATTCAAAAGTATCCCTCTTTTTCCTAGTCAAGCACTTATGTGTAGGATCCTCAGTGTTAAGCAAAAGAGAAAAGAAAAGCAACCTCCAGGTAATTCTTGGTGTTTGTATCCAGAACATGTTGTGTGCTTCCTTCTCGGTGAAATGTTAAGAAGTATGAGGAATTTACTTTCATGTTAATTACGGGGTACTTTTATTCCTGTAACACTTGACTTAAATAGGTTGTGTTATTTAAGAAAACTTCAGCTAACTATGCACCAATTTAGAGTGTAGTCTGTTGACTGTCTGCTATTTTTGCCCTTTCAAAATGATGTGACATTAATTTTGAAGGTATTTGATGTATGTTTTATGAGTTTGTAATACAGAGCATCTATTTTTACACTGCAGAAACTCATACTAAAGCATTATGAATTTATTGGGGATACATGAGAGGAGAGATGAGCAAACTTGTCCTCTACCGTTCAGCTTAAGAAAAAAAATATATCCTGTAAAAGGAATTTTGACCAACATAAGTGAAAAGGTACCTGCAAGTCTTTGAAGTACTGTGTGCACTAAGGTCAATTAAATCGAATGGAAAGATATAGTTTACCAATAAATTTTGTTTGTTTATGATGTATTCTCCTCACCCTCTGGATGCTATTCTGAAAACATGGTAAATAAATTGAAACAGATTTAAAAGGTAAGTCTAATTTGCTAGCTTGAGAATCTTAAGTTTGTAGAGTTACATAATGACCTGTTTGTACAAAACTACATCACTTATCACTTTCTGAATAACACGGAAAAACCTCGTCTCCCTCAAGTAGTATCTTAAGTCCACCATGGGAAGAGGTCACCTGCTGCAAATTACTTCCAGTTAGCTTTCTCCCAGGAAGTAGGTATCTCACAGTCATCTTTGAAGATTATTCTTTACCTTTTTTCTTGCTTAAAAATTGAAGGAAGGTGACTTGCAGCTGTGCAATTTCCATGTCTATTTCAATTCTTGCTGTTCTTTAATACGCCTGTATATGAAGGAATTTACCACAGGCTGTTGTATAGTAAGGGTCTGTTTAGAAACAAAACAACCCGAAAAACTGCCCTGCTTTGCATCTTCATAGTACTTAGCTAATAGCTTTGTCCTAACATAAGCAATCTAAATCTGGTGCACTGATGTAACTAAAAATAGCTATGGTGGTAGTCAGGATGTGAAGAAGTAGCAACATACTGCCCTTAGTACACACATTAAATTATATGGTGATGATGATTATTATTGTTGTTTTAAAACTGTGAGTATGGAGGCTCGTTTGACTGAAATGCACAAGATTCACTCTTAGTGCTATTTTTTTTTTTTTTGGTGTTAATATCCTGCATGTTTAAATTAAATGCAATTTGTCAGTAGGCTTATGGAAGAAAGTGGCTGACTTGGTATGAGCCTTTGAAACATGGTGCATCACTTTCAGAAATTTGTCCCCTTTGTGCCCTGAAAAGCCAGACTCGCTTGTTCCCCACCCTCGTCTTCAGCACACTTAGATGAAAATATCCACAAGGGTACAAACCTATACATTCTGAATTACTCTGTGCAAAGAATACTGATGTGTTACATCATTTGTAGTATTAAAAATGCAAGAGTAGCTGAATGAACCACAGATGTGAAGTTGAACTGAAAGGCTTTTGTATGCACTGAAATACGCATAACAGAGCTCAAAAGATCTTCTCAAAAGTAAGAAAGAATAGAGGCTATGTTGGAAAAGTATGAAGTGTTCTACAAGTTACCAAAATCAGAGACTTAATTTTGTGTGGAACCTGTTTTGTTGCACAAGGCAGTATTACTGTCGCTGCTATTTTCAGAAAAGAGTGCCTATCTCACTGTCAAGCTTTCACTTAATGGCAATGTGATTTGCCATCACCTTGTTTTCAGAACACCACAGATTTATGATTTCTTCTGGCTAAATAAAGTGTTAATTGTTTGCAGTAGTCTTGTGTACCTGTTGAAGATTTAGCTTTGTGAAATTAAAAGAATAATGACCATTATATTAACTTCCGAGCATCAGATAGATGTTTAGAATTGCATTATGTTAAACATGATTTTTAAATACATCTTTACAAATGGTGCAATAGATAAACTATGAACTTTTGCACACAGTGATATGTTTGAAAACAAAGCATGATAGGCCAGTTTCTTGCAGTCTCACGTAAGTAAACTGCATCTAAATCTGTAAGACATGATCTAAGTAAGAACAGCAGTGGCTTGCTACTACATTTGTACACCAGAGTCAAGATTTCTAAAGGTGAACATGCTTTCTGTAGAAATAAATTGTAAACTTGGAATCACTTTATCTACCTAAACAAATAAATAGTCAAACACCAGCAGCAGCAGATCAGATGAAGTGAAAATGGAATTCAAGCCAGTAAGTCAACTTCAACAGGGGCTCAGCTTAAATCTGTCTATACTCATGCATGTAGCATGTGAACCAAACGTGAGGAGTTAGAGATGTGCTCATGTCTACAGGGCTATGACATTATCAGCATCACTGTGACATGGTGGGATCGGTCCTGTGACTGGAGCTTGGGATACAAGCTGTTTAGGAAAGACTGGGAGGGGAGAAGAGGAGAGGGTGTCATCCTCTATATCAATGACCAGGTGAAGTCCATGGAACTCCATCTGGGAAGGATGATGAGAGCTTATGGGTCAGGGTTAAAGGCAAGGCAGCGGCAGCTGATATAGTGGGTGTCTGCTACATACCACCTGATCAGGAAGACCGAGAGGATGAGACCCTCTATAAATGGCTTTGCGTTCACAAGTCCTGGTCCTCAAGGGGGACGTCAGCCACAGTGATATCTGTTGGAAGGACAACGCAGCAAGGCATCAACAGTCCAGAAGGTTCCCAGAATGAATTGATAATAATTTCCTTCTCTAAGTGGTGGAGGAGATGACAAGAAAAGGTGCTATGATGGACCTTGTTCTCACCAACAAGGAAGGACTGGTGGTCATTGTGAAGCTCAAAGGCAACCATTGTGGTGGATCATGGCATGGACTCCCAGGTTGATGTGCAGGAGAGACACTTAAAGACAGCAAGCAGCTTATATAGCTGGTTATGTCTACTAAAAAAGCTTGATTAATATTGTCACTTATCCACGCTCTTATTAGCAACAATACAGACAAACAGAGATTCTTTTCATTCCTTTTGGAGCTATCTTAAAAGTAACAGTTCAACAAGCAGATATTCACAGGATGTTCACAAGCTGCTCAGGCTGGCATTCCCACCCGAGCTGCTGAAGTCATCTTTGTTTCAAACTTAATCTCTTGGACATCCTGAAGGTTATGCTCCCATCTCCACACTCCTTATTTTCCCATCAGACACTTCGGCCATGGCTGCAGTGACCACAAAATGGTTGAATTCATGATCCTTAGGACACCAAGGAGGGTGCACAGGAAGCTCGCCAGCCTGGACTTCAGGAAGCAGACTTCGAACTCCTCAAGGACCTGCTTAGTAGGGTACCATGGGATAAAGCCATAGAAGTGAGAGGGGCCCAAGAAAGCTGGTTAGTATTCAAAGATGACCTCTTCTGAGCCCAGCACAAGTGCAATCTGACAAAGAGGAAGGTGGGCAAGAATGCCAGGAGGCCTTAATGGATGAATAGGGAGGTCCTGGACACCATTAGTTGCAAAAAAGTCTACAGAGGGCGGAAACAAGAACAGGTAACCTGTGAGGAATATAAAGGAGTTGTCCAAGCATATAGGGATCAGGTTAAGAAAGCTAAAGCTGAGATGGAATTAAATCTGGCCAGGGACATCAACGGTAACAAGAAAAGGTTTTTAAGTACATCAGTGATTAAAGGAAGCACAGGGAAAATGTGGGCCCTGCCAGAAGGAAACGGAGGATCTGTTCACGTAGGGTATGGAGAAGGATGAGGTATTCGATGACTTTTTTGCCCTGGTCTTCAATGGCATGGGCTCTAACCACACCATCCACGTTGCAGAAGGCAAGGACAAGGACTGAGAGAATGGAGATCCACCCACTGTAAGAGAAGAACAGGTTTGAGACCATCTAATGAACCTCAAGCTGCACAGGTCCATGGGACTGGACGAGATTCATCCACACGTCCTGAGGGAATTAGCAGATGCAGTTGCAAAACCATTTTCAATCATATTTGAAAAGTCATGGACGTCCGGTGAAGTTCCCACTGATTGAAAAAGGAAAAACATCACTCCCATTTTCAAAAGGGGAAATAAGGAAGATGGAGGGAAGTACAGGCCAGTCACTCTCACCTCAGTGCCTGGCCTTGGCCTTCCTGACTCCATCCCTACACAACCAGGTCACCTCCCTATACTCTTCCCAGGATATCTGTCCCCACTTCCACTGCCTGTGTGGTTCGTTCTTGCCCTTTAGTTTTGTCCAGCAGGTCTCACTGCTCTTTGGCAAGCATCTTTAAAGATCTGCCCACTCTGTTCTACCCATGTCCTTGAGAGCTGTTTCTCAGAGATTCCTGTTGACTAATTCCTTGAAGAGCTGGAATTTTGCTTTCCTAAAGTTCAGGCTCCTGGCTTTGCTCCTTGCCTGACCCATATCCCTTAGAACTGTGAACTCTACCAGCATGTGATCGCTGCAGTGCAGACTGCTTCCAATCTTGACGCCACTGATTATCTCACTTGTATTGGTGACCATCAGGTCCAGTATTGCATCCCTTCTGGTAGCACTGTCTGTTCCCTGGCCTAAGAAGGATAACTCCATGCATCCCAGGAGTCTCGTGGATTGTCAACAGCTCATTGTGCTACTTTTCCAGCAGATGGGGTGATTGAAATCCCTCAACAGGACAAGAGCCTGCAAGAGTGCAGCCTCGTGTAGTAAGAAGGCTTTGTCAATAGGCCTGCCATATATCAGGCAGCCTGTACTGGACATCAACCCCAATGTTCCCTTTGTTACATCTCTAATTTTTACCCATAAGCTTTCAAGGTATTCAAGTCTATTCTTAGAATCATAGAATGCTAGAATGGCTAGGGCTGGAAGAGACCTCCAAAGGTCATCTAGTCCAGCCCCCTGCAGTGAGCAGGGATACCCTCAACTAGACTGGGTTGCTCAGAGCCTTGTCCAGCCTCCTCTTGAATATCTCCAGGGATGGGGCCTCAACCACCTCCCTGGGTAGCCTCTTCCACTGTTCTACCACACTCGATATAAAGAACTTCTTCCCGATATCCAATCTAAACCTACTTTTCTCTAATTTAATCCCATTACCCCTTGTCATTTCACTACAGGCCCTCATAAACAGCCACTCCCCAGCCTTCCTGTAGGCCCCCTTCAGGTACTGGAAGGTCACTAGTAGATCTCCCCGGAGTCTTCTCTTCTCCAGGCTGAACAACTCCCCAGCTCCCTCAGCCTGTCCTTGTAGGAGAGGTGTTCCAGCCCTCTGATCATCTTTGTGCCCCTCCTCTGGACCCACTCCAACAGGACCATGTCTTTCCTGTGTGGAGGGCTCCAGAGCTGGACACAGCACTCCAGGTGCGGTCTCACCAGAGCAGAGTAGAGGGACAGAATCACCTCCCTCTATCTGCTAATGGATCAGGGACAGCTTTCACATTCTATCCATTTCTTGATGCAGAGGGCAATGCCTCCACCCCTTCTTCCTTGCCTGTCCATTCTGTACAGCCTGTAGCCATTGATAGCTGCAATCTGGTCATGGGATTCATCCCAACGTGTTTCAGTAATGGCAATCAGGTCATGGCTTTCTAGCAGCACAGTGGCTTCCAGCTTCTCCTGTTTGTTGCCTGTTTGTGTCCTGTGCTGTTTGCATTGGTATAGAGGCACTTCAGCTGGGCTGCTGCAATGTCACATTGTCAGAGGAACACCCTTTAATTCCTTTGAGGTATTTGACCAGTGTTTCCCTGTTGTGTCCTACAACATCAGGAGCTCCTGGCTCACCTCCGAGTTATCTTTCCTCAGTAGAGAATTCTCATATTTTAAAGTGATTTATTTTTGTCATGTGCCAAGACACATGCAGAGCTATTTAAAAACATTCTATCTCAACTAACTTAAGTAAACTGACTTTGACTTCAGCTTTAAAAAATCTGAGTGATTTTTATCTACACCCCCCATTTGCTCTTTACTTGCCAGAGCCTGCCTGACACTATTTTTGTCTTTGCCTGAGTCATACTTGCATTTATTCCATGTCTTTTGCTTTGCTTTAGACAACATTATACATCTAAAATAATTCCATGAGTAGAACTTCACAGAAAAATCTTAGCAGTACTGTTTGCTGTTTTAATGTTCTCTCTCAATTGTCATCTAACGTGACTGCTGTTATGGAACAAGTGAGACTGTTCCTACCCTTTGCCAGTGTGCATTCTGATTGCCTGCATTATCCTCATTCACACCTGATGACTGGAGAAACACGTAAGAAAAGGAAGGAATCTCCTTCCAAACACATGTGTATTTTCTGATTGTAACCCATAGGTTTACAAGTTCTAGTAAGCATTAATTAATGCTGAATTACTTGCTGGAGAAAGACCAAGTGAATAATTAAATCAAGGGCAACTGGTTATATGACTTAATCACTCCTATCCATTCATGTTAATATGGTAGAAGGGAGACTTCAGAAAATGTAATAGAGCATTTATGCATAAATTTCATGATAATGGACTAAAGAATCTGTTATACCACTTTAAGCTTGAATTAACTCCACCAAAAGTCCAGTTGACTTTACCAATTTAATGTGTAGAAATTGACTGATGCTTGTTAGCTAGATGCACTCTATTTAATGAGGAGCAAAGAGGAGAACTGTTACCTCCCATCTTATCATAGCTACGCAAAAGTAGTCCCCTGCTCCTAACTTGTCTGGCTTCTGCTGACTTGCCAGGGAAGCATCTTTGTTCTGTGTCCACAAGTTATAGATGTGTATGTTCTCTGTGCAGATCATCTGTGGACGATTGCACAGATGAGAAGGTTTTCTTAGAACGTGGTTTCCTAACACTGTAACACCACCTAAGTTAAAGGAGTAACAGGCAGTAATTGCAAATGATTCTTCAGGTGGATCAGCCCTCAGGAAAAGTTGCTAGATGTTACCCAAAATACAGAGCTACTTTCTAGAGAGTAGTAATCTTGGATATCTTTGTTCCTGACTTTGTGAGCAGAATAAGACAGTAGTAGAGGTGTGTATGACAGTAGTAGCAAGTCCTGTAGTATATTTTGAAAGGCAAGAATAATAAAGTGTGTACAATTTAAAGGAACCAAAATCTGCTTTTTACTGAATAAGAATTAAAATGGGTAACTCTACGGATCTACAATAATATTGGGAAATGAACTTTGCATATTTCTAGTAGGGATTGCCATATCACAGGCAGCGAGGCAGCTATAGCCATTACAGCAAAGCAGCGCATGGGTGGGGGCTGTGCAAACAGGTACAATATAAGATAAAAATAAATAGATAACCTTAAAATGAAACAAAACAAACAAACTACTAACCAACATCTACAATAAATCAGTACTATAGTTCTAGAATAATGGTCTCCACATGGGAAATGAAGGCTGTGCTCCTGACACCGGACAGGATAGAGGTGGGAACTCAGACAGAGCTCCCACAGAAGAACATGATGGTTCAGGTCGCAGGCTGCAAGGAATGCCTCAGCCTCTCCCTGGTAGCAGGGAGCTGTGAACGGTGTGAGCAGATTGATGATCTGCTCAGCTGAGCAGCACAGCTGTAAGGGGAGGTTGAAAGGCTGCAAGCTGAAGTGGAAAGGCTTAGGAGCATCAGGGAGGTTGAGGAAGAGATTGACTGGTGAATCCAGGCTCTGCCCTCTCTGAAACTCAAACAAGGATGGGAGCATCTGCCACAAACCACCCAGGAACAGGGGGCCCCTGGACCATCCCCAAGGCAGGTTCATTGGGAGACACATCAGCATAGTACAAACCAAAAAGTCCAAACCAAAAAGTCCATGGTCAAGGCAACAAGCAAACTCCTGCCTTGTCCACTTTCCCCCACCCCCTCAACAGGAAGCAGTGGCAACAAGTTCCTGCTTGGTGTGGCAGGAGTGTTGCCTCAGTTATCCCCCCAACCTCCCATGTGCCTTTGCAGAACAGGTATAATGCCCTGCAAGTGCAGCCAGCCAATGAGGAAGATGAATCACCTGCCTTGGAAGTATTCCCAAGATTAAGGAAGCCTAAGCCCATCATCCAAACATCTTCCTCCAAAAAAAAGAGAAGAGTTATTGTTATAGGTGACTCCCTTCTGAAGGGAACAGGAGGCCCAATATGCAGACCTGACCCACTTCAAAGGGAAGTTTGCTGTCTCCCTGGCGCCCAAGTTAAGGATGTGGTCAGGAAGCTTCCTACCCTCATACAGCCGACAGATTATAATCCATTGTTGACTTTCCAGGTAGGCAGTGATGATCTCAAAAAAAGAAAACTAAGGGCTGTCAAGAGAGACTTCAGGGCCTTGGGTCAACTTGTCAAGGGAGTAGGAGCACAAGTAATGTTTTCTTCTATCCCCCTTGTTGAAGGGACCAACCCAGAAAGGCTGAGGAGGACCCATCAGATCAATTCTTGGCTTCAAGCCTGGTGCCACCAGCAGGACTTTGGTTTTTTTTGACCATGGGTCAATTTACATGATGCCAGGCCTGCTGGCATCATATGGGGTGCATCTCTCTCAAAGGGGAAGAAGATTTCTATCACAGGAATTGTCTGGGCTCATTGATCGAGCTTTAAACTAGATTCGAAGGGGCTGAGGGGAAAAACCTGGCTGGCTCACAGGAAACAAGACGGGGACATCAGTGGGGTGTTGTGCCAGCTCCACTGCTACCTCAGGGTTGGTACCAGCTAGAAGATACTCTAGTATTGCAACCTCGCTAAAATGCCTATGTACTGATGCACGCAGTATGGGGAGCACACAGGGTGAACTAGAGATCTGTGTGTGATTTCAGGACCCTGATCTCCTTGCAATCCCTGAGGCATGGTGGGACAGCTCACATGACTGGAACACTGTCATGGATGGCTGTGTCCTTTTCAGGAAGGATAGGCTGGCAAGGTGAGGTGGTGGAGTTGCTCTCTATGTAAGAGAGCAACTGGAATGTATCGAGCTCTCCCTGGGGGGCAATGAGGAACAGGCTGAAAGCTTGTGGATTAGGATTAAGGGGGAGACTAGTATGGGAGACATGGTAGTAGGTGTTTACTACAGGCCACCTGATCAGGATGAGGAAGCTGATGAGGCCTTCTACAGGCAGCTGGAAGTAGCCTCGGAATCACAGGCTCTGGTTGTTATGGGGGACTTCAATTACCCTGACATTTGCTGGGAAAGCCACACAGCCAGGCATGCGCAGTCCAGTAGGTTCCTCCAGAGCACTGATGATAACTTCCTAATGCAGGTGGTGGAGGAGCTGACAAAGAGAGGAGTGCTGCTGGACCGTGTACTGACAAAGAAAGACTGGTTGAGCATGTGAAGGTGCACTGCCTCCACCCTTGGCTGCAGTGACCACGAGATGGTGGAGTTCAGAATTAGGGGCAGTAGGCACAGGGCTACAAGAAGGATCGCTACCCTGGACTGCTGAAAAGCTGACCTTGGCCTCCTCAGGGAACTGCTTGGAAAAGTCCCATGGGACAGGGCCCTAGAAGGTAAGGGGGCCCAGGCAAGATGGCTAATATTCAAGCACCATTTCCTCCAGGCTCAAGATATCAGTGCATCCCAAAGAGTAGGAAATCAAGTAAGAGAGTTAGGAGACCTGTGTTAGGAGACCTGCATGGTTGAACAGGGAGCTACTAGATAAGCAGAAGAAGGAATTGTATAGAACATGGAAGGAGGGGCAGGCCACTGGGGAAGAATACAGGGAGGTTTTCAGAGGATGCAGGGATGCAAGAAGGAAGGCTAAGGCCTCCTTAGAACTAAACCTGGTGAGGGAGGTCAAGGACAACAAGAAAGGCTTTTTCAAGTATGTTGGGGGCAAAAGGAAGTCTAGAGGAAATGTGGGTCTGCTGCTGAATGAAGTGGGTGCCCTGGTGACCAAGGATAGAGAGAAGGCAGAGTTATTGAATGCCACCTTCACCTCAGTCTTTACTGCTAAGGCCAGCTACCAGGAGTCCCAGGCCTTCAAGACCACAGAGGAAGTCTGCAGGAAGGAAGTTTTTACCTCTGTCAAAGAGGCTTGGGTTAGAGATCAGCTGAACAAACTGAACATTCACAAGTCCATCGGCCCCAGTGGGATACACCTTTGAGTGATGAGGGAGATGGCAGAGGTTGTTGCTAGGTCGCTTTCCCTAATCTTTGAGAGGTCCTGGAGATCAGGAGAGGTGCCTGAGGACTGGAGGAAGGCCAATGTCATTCCAATATTCAAAAAGGGCAAAAAGGAGGACCCAGGTAACTATAGGCTGGTCGGCCTCACCTCTACACCTGGAAAGGTGATGGAACGGCTTGTTCTTACCACCATCTCAAAGCACGTGGAGGAAAGAAAGCTTATCACGAGTAGTCAACATGGATTCCATAAGGGGAGATCATGCTTGACTAATCTGATAGCCTCTTATGATGGCACAAGTAGTTGGATAGACGAGGAGAGGGCAGTGGATATATATATCTTGACTTCAGCAAGGCTTTCAATACTGTCTCCCATGATATCCTCACAGCCAAGCTTAAGAAGTGCAGATTGGATGATTGTGCGGTGAGGTGGATTGGGAACTGGCTGAAGGACAGAGCCCAGAGAGTTGCGGTCAGTGAAGCAGAGTCTAGTTGGAGGCCTGTGGGTAGTGGTGTTCCTCCAGAGTTGGTCCTGGGTCCAGTGCTGTTCAATATATTCTTCAATGACCTGGATGAAGGGATAGAGTGCACCCTCAGTAAGTTTGCTGATGATGCAAAACTGTGAGGAGTGGCTGACACTCCAGAAGGCTGTGCTGCCACCTAGCATGACCTGGACAGGCTGGATAGATGGGCAGGGGGAAATTTAATGAAATTTAACAAGAGCAAGTGTAAAGTGCTGCATCTGGGGAAGAACAACCCCATGTATCAGTATAGGCTGGGGGCTGATCTGTTGGAGAGCAGCTCTGGGGAAAAAGACCTAGGGGTCCTGGTGGACAAGAGGATGCCCATGAGCCAACAACGCACCCTCATGGCCAAGAAGGTCAGTGGCATCCTGGGATGCATTAAGAAGAGCGTGGCCAGCAGGTCGAAGGAGGTTCTCCTCCCCCTCTACTCTGCACTGGTGAGGCCCCACCTGGAATACTGTATCCAGTTCTGGGCACCCTAGTTCAAGAAGGACAGAAAGGTACTGGAGAGAATCCAGTGCAGGGCCACCAAGATTATTACGGGTGTGGAGCATCTCCTTTATGAGGAGAAGCTGAGAGAGCTGGGTCTTTTTATCCTGGAGATGAGGAGACTGAGGGGGGACCTCATTAATGTCTATAAATATGTTAAGGGTGAGTGTAAGGAGGACGGAGCCAGACTCTTCTCAATGTCATCCAATGATGGGGCAAGAAGCAATGTGAGTAAGTTGGAGCACGAGAGGTTTAGGGCAAACACAAGGAAAAACTTTTCCACAGTGAGGGTGACAGAGCACTGGAATGGGCTGCCCAGGGAGGTTGTGGAGTCTCCTTCTCTGGAGACATTCAAAACCCACCTGGACACGTTCCTGCGTGACTTGGTCTAGGTGATCCTGCTCTGTGAGGGGGGTTGTACTAGATGATCTTTCTAGGTCCCTTCCAACCCCTAACATTCTATGATGGTATCTTTATAATTGGCTATTATTGATAGAAATGAAATTTGAACTAGATTTTAATTTACCAGCTTTCATAAAGGGCTCCTTCTCCTTTGTAAGTTTTGTAAATTACCAGTGTAAAAAATTCGACCTTGGAAATATGCAGTTCCTTTCTTCATTTGAGGAACTAATGGAAAGAAAATGTTACTTCTTGGTTGTTACAGATTAACCAGTGTCAGGGAGGGAGATTAAGTTTCCCAATTCAGAAGTTGTAAGTGATACTACGTGGCTCAAGCTGGGGTACATCAGAGGTTAATTTCCCGTAAAGTGCGATTGTTTTTAAGTGTATTATTTCCTTTTGTTTTGTTTTGGGGTTTTTTTTCCTCCTTTTAAAAAATTTGGAGGGGAAAGAGGGAGGAAAAGAGAGAATTAAGCCTTTGGCTTTTACAAATCGTTGATCTGAGTTTTCTTCCTTGCTTCAGTGCTTCCTAGGTGCCCCAGGCAGTAGGGACCTATGGCTTCACCGCAGTTGCCAGTGCGAAGAGCCGGGGATGTGAGAGTGCTGCCGTGCGGGGAAGCGCACCGCGCAACCGGACAGCTCCGGTGCCAGCGGCCCGTGGGAGGGCGACGCTGCCGATGAGACGCATTCACGCGACTTGGGATGCCGATCCTGCCGCCCTGTGATTCCCGCACGGTTCTTGCAGCAGCTGCCCGAGGTAGCCCGCACGCTTCGTCACCACCCGGCCCCGGGCACCGGCGAGGCGCCTCCGGTCGCCGCCGGGAAGGCCCGCAGCGGCACCGTGTCTGAGGCGGGCCGGGAGAAGGCAGCCCGTGGCCAGGTGAAGACCTTCCCGGCTTGCCCTGGCATCCTCCTCCAGCGCTGCCACGAGCAGCCGCCTGCTCCGCTCCTGTAGCTCCGGGCGGGGACCGCGCCGCGGTGCCGCACAGGCCAGGCTCCGCGCTCCCCCCGCCGGCGGCGGCGCCTGCGCGAAGCCGGGGCGCGGCGGGGCGGGGGGGCCGTGACGCGCTGCGGTGCGGGCAGGTTCCTGCCGCCGCTCGCATGAGGACGTCAGGGGCGCAGCGCGGAGCCGCCGCCCCAGCGCGGCAGGGCGCACCCGCCTGAGCGCCGCGGGGTGCGGCGCACCCCTCCTGCCACCTCGCCTCTGCCCCAGGGCAGCCCCAGCTCTCGGGGCAGCAGCTTCCCCCAAAGGTGGAGCCCTGCGGGCCGGTTTCGCCCTCGGCTGCGCAGGCCGGGTGGCAGCGGAGGCAGGGCCGGGCGGGGTAAGGCACGGCGAGGCGTCCGCGGGGACTGGCAGGGACTGAGGCGAGGTGGGGGGTCACCCGGCCGCCGGGACTCCCTTGTGCCGGGCGGGCGGGCGGGCGGGATCATCCCTCTCGGGGAGCGGCGGGTGTGCGTGGGGACTCGGTAGCCCGCGCGTCCCCACCTGCGGGGATGGTTACGGGCCCTACGGTAGGAGCGGTGTCTGTGTCTGGTTTCGGGCCTGTCTGGGGCGTCGATCTGCCCGCTGCCGGGGCTGGAGCCGCTGCCTTTGCGGCGCGCAGCCCGCCGGTGCCCGCAGGGTGCGTGCCATGGTTCGCGCTGCGCGGTGCGGTGCGGTGCAGGGCCCGCTCGGACACTCCTCCCGCCTGGGCGAGGCGGCACTACGGTAAAACTTTCAGGCTCCGCGAAGTGGAAAGGCTGTGGGTCACGCGCTGTCCTGCCGGTCTCTTAACGCCGTGGCCGTGTGGCCCCGTGCCCTGCCGAGCGGGATTAACCTCCTGTGGGTATTGCCTGGAAAAGGCGTCGGCTTGGGGTAATGCTTGATGGGCCGTGCGGCACAGCCTGCTGAACGTCTGCTTAATTTAACGCTCCTGGAGTAGCTCCCAAGCAGCTCCTTGAGCATTAATATTTTGGATGGTTTTTTTTTTTCTGTCTCCTCTTACAGTTGTAGGAATCTAGCATAGGAAGTATTTCTCTAGCTGTCAGTTCAAACGCTTGACAGAGATTCTGAGGAATAGTCTATGTATGCATTGTGGGGTGGGATGGTATTTTTCTTCAGATGCTGAATTTTAGCAGATGTTTAGGGGTCCTGATTTACTTGAACTTCTATTACACATACTTTCAGCTATAAGGTTTCCGTGGTATGTTATAGGCAGAGAAGGAATTCATCTGTGTGCCATGAAAACACTATGAAACTTCTGTAGAGCCTTGTGGTATGAATGTTGATTTATGTGTGTTATTTATTTTTCAGTCTTTTATCTCCTCAATGAGATATTTGCACTAATGATGCTCTTTTGGAGAAATACATTTGTGAACTATTGTTATAGGTTGTATTTCATTAAAAGGCTTCCCTTTTGCAGGTAGCTTCCAATGTGTATTTCACTGCAGCACATAATGATGGGTGACAGGTACTGCTGATGGGATAGCCCCACCTTCTGGTTAATCCTTCAGTGAAACCATACTTATGAACTAAGAAATTTTATGAAAATTATATCTAATTATATGCGCTGTCAGTGCAAGCGTGTGTCTGTGTTGGAATATCTTTCTGAGCTGGGAAGTGTCAGGATAATATCCTTTTCCGGAGACCTCCCTATTTAATGTCAATGTAATTTTATCACATGTCCCTATTTCAGCAGAACAATTTTTTATTGTTAGTTTTCTGGTGTCTCAATTAACTGA
>JANVCC010010406.1:27657600-27679082 GCA_025345505.1 Todiramphus chloris collaris | reverse complement strand
TAGTATGTGAAGTGATACCTGTTCCATATTTTTGTGAAGTCTGATCTTAGGCTTAGCTTTCAGTTCAGGTTTTGGAGATGGCTGTGCTCATACTTAACTCTTCACGTTGAAGGAATTAATGGATTGTCTTCCAAATGTAAGTTTTTGAACTTGAAAAATAGTCAGTTGTCTTGGTTGTAGATGACTGTAACACACAGTCAGCTGATTTATATAAGTTAGCTTTCTGCTGCTGGGATCATGTCCTGGTTTGAGAGAGTGATTTTACTTTTCATATCAGTTTTTCTAACTGAAATTATCAGTTTTTCTAACTGCTGAAATTAGCAGCATGTTTTTGCATACAGTCTCTGCTTCTAGCAGTAATAACGCTCCATCTTGAGAGTTACTACCAAGGACTGGTGTGCAGACCAAGCTCACTACTAAATCTTGTTTACCATGCTGAGGAGTGCAAAAAGTAAAAAGCGGCACCTGCATGGAGAATAGGCCAGGAGGGGTGACCCTAAACTGACCAGTGAGGTATTCCATCCCTTACATATCATATTTGGCTGAGGGATCACAAGGGTCAAGCTACTTCTTCAGTGGCCAGCATCTGAGGAGGAATTTGTCCATTCTGCCTTCAGTCCCAATCAGTGTGTTCCCAAATCCAGTTCCAAGATTCAACTCCTGAACATACTTCACATCTGCACTGGTTCGTCCCCAGTGCCTGCTCCACAGCATCAGTGGTGATGGCGATGTAATTACCATCAAGCGGGCACTGGGTTTGGTACTGGTTTTGTGTATGTTTTATTTTAGTATAATTTTAGTTTTCATGAAAGGTGTTTTAGTTTCCTTTTCTAATCACTAAGTCTCTCTCCTTTATTCCCTTTTCTCTTCCCCTTTGGGGAGGGAGGGGGGGGTTAACAGAGAGGGTCTGTTATAGGTCTAAAGGAGTGCCCTGACCCTAAACCATGTCAGAGCATCTTCCCTGAAATTACGCATGAGAAGCTACAATTAGAGAGGGAAAACACGTCTGCTTGTCTTACAAAAGGTGCTTTCAATTTCACTTCATATTTAGGTTTTAGTCTAGGGAAGACATTCAGCTTGTCACTTAACTTGTCAGCAGTATGTCTTATGATTAGAGACTGCAGACTTAAAAAATCATGGTAATACTCAGCTGGACATATCTGGGAAACACCATTTTTTGTCTCTCAATATGTTACTTGAAAATTCTCCTTGAATTCCAGTATCTGAGAGATGCTCCTGTGATGTGAATTGCTAACGTTCAAAAGAACTGAATGCTGCTCAAGTTCCCCTGGCCATGAAGTATAACTGCAGTAATTGAGGTGCTTAAAATCCTTAAACAACTTAGAGGGGAAGTCAGGTTTCTTGAAGTGATTGTGAGAGTGCTGAACAAGACATCTGCTTGTGTGGGTGCTTAGAAGGGATTTGTAATGGCAGTGTATCTCTGGGTATGTTTTTGAGCTCTGTCACTATCCGCAGCTTAGCTGCCCAATATCCTGTGCTAAGCATCAAGAAGATTATGAACCGTTCAGCATGTGTCCTGGTTACATGGACAGTTCAGCATGGTTTACATTTTAAAATGCATTTTTTGTGATAGTTAAACATAGCCTGGAAGTAGGAGGGGAAGTGGGGAGCACCCAAACATTCTTTCTTCTGTAGCAGATGCAGAGGTGACAGTGCTGAAACTGTCATCCTAAAAGCTTAATGGATTGAAAGACATACATACATTTTTACCACATCTTTGAAAAACTTCACAGTTTATAAGAAGCAGGATCTCCAGGGTTTTGCATACTGGAGGTAGGTTATACTGTTTTAATTGCTTCTAGTATAATTCATAAGCTAAATGGTACGAATCAAGGTTTTAAAAGTGAGATTTGCTGAGAGATTTATGGATTGTGGGATGATTGTGTTTCTGCATACTAATGAGGCCGAAGGGCTGGAAGTGTATTTGAGTAGACAAATCTGCAGCACGGAGCCACATATTTTTGTCATTTTGTTTTGGTTTTTTATTTCTGGATAGAAAACAGACTTGAGAGTTTGCTTTAACTCAGCCTGTGAATTAGCAAGTTTAGATGTTTGGTTTGATTTCTTTACAGACTGACCTTAGCGATCAAGACAGGGTAAGCCAAAGGGTTAGGTGCTGGAAAGCACCTCTGACATTTAGCACTGTATCAATGAAGCATTTCCAACAGCTGGGGAAAGTTACTGGGTTTCCAGTTCTTGTTCAGTTTTCAGTACAGAGAAATGCTTAGTTTCTGCTATGATTGCTCTTTCTCTCCTGGCTATTTTTTATTGCCCCCCCCTCTCGGTCCCTGTGCTGTTCACCTTCTGTCTGCTGAAAGGGTTATGCTAGCTGGGCAAGAAACAGATGACTTTCACAGAATTTCTGCCAACTTAAATCATGCAGGCTTTGAATGTGATACGCTGTGAGCCTGATGATCGCAAGTTTGGCATGTCTTGAGGAGTAACCTTATGCTTGATATACTGGTAACTTTCTAGGAGTGTCTTTCCAGGCAAGAAATGAAGCACTGTTTTCTTATTTTTGCTTTTCACCTGAGAAATGCTGCTTTGTTGTTGTTGTTTGTTTGCTTTTTTAAATTATTATTATTAAAGGGAATCACTGTTAAGTATTTACAGCTTTTTTTGGCTACGTGTATCAGACTTTGTTCTCACAGTTAAGCGGACTGTTTGTAATCAGCTGCATGACACAATTAGCAAGCTACTGTACCAGGCTTTGGTGCTTTAGTCTGTGAAGTTCTATGTATGTCACATTGAATGTCTGATTATATACTGCATTTTATCTCATTGTCAAGGTTTAAGGTCAGGGCTATCCACTAGACTTAAAATAGATGCTCTCTGTTAAGCCCCCTCCCTTCCCAAAGGGGAAGAGAAAGGGAATAAGGGAATAAGAGAGACTTAGTGATTAGAAAAGGAAACTGGAACAGCTTTTAATGAAAATAATAAAATGGAATATATACAAATATCTACAAAGCCAGTATCAAACCCAACCACGCCCACTCTACCCCTTCTCCCTGATGGCAACTACATCACCATCACCACCGATGCTGTGGAGCAGGCACTGGGGAAGTCTCAGACTGGGCACCGCAGCAGATGGGAACCAGGTTCAGGAGATTGTCGCTGTTTATGCCGGGAGCGGAGAGATGCAGCAACACATAAATTCAGCAAGAGCAGGCAAAAGAAGCAACTTTATTAATTTACAACCCCATTTTTTATACCCTAGCCCCATAGGGCGATTGGTCAGTGATCACCCATCTCCTAGGGTGATTGGCTAAAGTCCTACAGCACCTATTTCAAAATATTTTTACAACGTACCATAAACAGAACTTATCAAAACACCGTGTGTTAGTCTAGTTTACAAAACCGCCCTCCTGTTTCTCATAACACGTGTGAGAAAGGCAGGATTCTCACCGAATATTGTGAGAACCTAGGAAAATTCCTCTGCTAGCAGCTTTTCAGCATCCACAGGAGATGGATTGTGGTACTGGATTCAGGACCACATGGATCAGAATTTCAGGCAGATGGAACAGAGTTCTTCTCAGATGCTGGTCATTGAAGAAGAGAGGAAGAGCACTTGACCCTCATGGTCCTTTATCTTTATATCAAATATGATGTGTAAGGGATGGAATCCCTTGCTGGTCATTTTAGGGTCACCTCTCCTGGCCGCTCCTCCCTGCAGGTGCAGCCTTTCACTTTCTGCACCCCCCAGTGTGGTACACAAGACCCAGCAGTGGCCTTGGTCTGTACACCAGTCCTTGGTAGGAACTCTAAACATGGGGTGTTATCACTGCTAGAAGCAGACACTGTCTGTGGAAACAGGCTGCTAACTTCAGAAAGCACAGTTAGTTAGAAGAACTGAGCTGAAAAGTAAAAGCACTACAAAAAATTAGTTCTGTTCTCCCTCAAACTAGTATAGTAGTCATGTCACAAAGTCAGCATTTACAGGTGAACTAACCAGCTGAGTTTTTTGTTTCCGTCTACAGGTATGTATAGCAAAGTGTACATGGATAAGGTTGTAGCTGATTTTCAGAAGTCTTTTTTCATTGTCTAGTAAAGGTTTCACTTTATTTTGAATTTGAAAATTAGACTCTTTTCCACCAAAATCTTAAAAGATTTTTTTTTTTGTTAGCTTTAGTCATTTAGATAAAGGCTTATCTTCTGCCATTTCTGCAGAAAGTCTTACATTTACATTTCATAGAATTATAGAATGTCCTGGGTTGGAAGGAACCTCCAAAGGTCATCCAGTCCAACCCCCCTGCAGTAAGCAGGGACATCCTCAACTCGACCAGGTTTTTCAGAGCTTCATCAAGCCTGACCTTGAATGTCACTAGGGATGGGGCCTCCACCACTTGCCTGGGCAACCTGTTCCATTGTTCCACCACCCTCATAGGAAAGAACTTCCTAACATCCAAAGACATTACAAAGGCAAAAAGTATCTGTAGTTTTTTTAGTATCTTGAACAAACTTTTTCTCATGGAAGAAATACTCTTAGGTACATTATAATTTTTTTAATGACACCAAAAGCTTTTTGTACTGCTGCATCTTAGAGTAGTAGGAAGAGATAACAGTTTAGTGTGTAGCTGAAGCTCTTCTGTCCTAATTTACAATTTAATTTAAGAAACAGCGGATCCTGTAAATTGTAACTCGCTAAGCTATTGACTAGGACTTTAATTCCTATGAGACTTCCACAAAGTAAGATTGGAGATGGTGGAGGAAGTCATATTTTTGTTTCCCAGTGCTTGTAGAAGAAGGTTCAGGAACTGGACTGGGATAAGCAAGTTCAGAAAACCGTTCTCCATGCCACAGTAGTTACAACTCTTTTCTGTACATGCATTCTGTTTACTACATTGTAGTTGAGTATAACGTAGGATTTGCCAGCTTGAAACTTAGTTGTGAAGCTTGAAGGTTTTCCCCAGGTTTTCAATCATGAGTGTTTTAAGTTGGATAACCAAAAGCTTTAGTATTTACTGTGGATTGAGCTTTCAGGATATGAAGCAGTTTGTACAAATAACTGGCATCTCAAAATAGTCTAATAGTTTTAATCTAACAGTGGTTCTCATATTTTTATTAAGGAAATTGTTCACATCCAATAATTTTGCTACTTTGTATGATTTTAAAATAGAAGTGTTTTCTGTCAAAACTCCATTTTTTCAAAAAAGTACTTGTGGAAGTTGTCACTTGGGATATGGAATTGAGAAACAGTATGTCATATGAATGAGTACATAATTTCTAAGTCCTTTGCAAAGGGACAGTCCTCCTTATGGTACAGGAGAGTGAGAGTAGAGGTGACATCACTGTACTCATCGCAGTGGCCAGTTCTTACTGCTGCCAAAGGAAGAGCGGTGTGCTCTCCTGGTGAATGTTTCTGTGTAATCTCAAGTAATATACTGCAGTTTCTGGTTGTGCAGGGATGTTTGTAGGGTTTTGCCACACTTAGGATGCTGTTTATCATGGTGTTGACCTGTTCACTACAAGCATCCTGGCTAGTTTGTTGTTTGGTACCAAGGCGGTGACTCTTGTTGTCACATGTTGCTGCTCATCCTAAATTTTGAACACAGGGCCTATTCCTCCAAGTGTAAATTTCCTTAGGTAAATAGTCTGTTCCTGCAAACAATTTGTGTTTAAAAAAAGTGAGCTGTAAGTAGTATTTTGGAGTTAGGATTTCCTAAAGCACAAAGAATGCAGTAATCTTTTTGTATGGTTTTGTTTAAATAGACTTTTTCAGTGTCTTGAAAAAGAATATTTTAACCTGTGAATGGCTTCTGAGACTTCAGGGTATATGATGTTATATGTTATCAAAGGCCAGTGTAGTTCTGGTTTAATCTGCACCAGGACTGTGGCAAACCACATGTATGTCTGTGGTAAGTAGAGGTGTCTTGGGAGCATACCCCAGAAAGCAATCACCCGATCTAGTGGAGGATTTTGATGTAGCTTTTTTTTTTCCTCTGGTAGCAGTTGTGAAATTTAAAATAATTATATATTTTCTCAGTTTATACCTAGGGTTATCTATTTAATAATTAGTTGCTTTTTGACACAATTCTGCCCTCTGAACTTTCATATTCCTTCCTTTTTCACATACTTGGATGGTTTGTTTTGTTGGGTTTTTTTTTTATACTGCTGCATTTACAAAGATTTTGCTCAGCTACTTGCTTCCACTATCCAATAAATAAGTACACAGCGAAGGCATTGTTTATTTGCTGTGAACTTGTTCATGGCTACTTTTTTTATTAGCCTTTCAAGTCAATAACTCCACAATGAGCATAAGTGAAGTCTGTGCTCTGTCTTTGAAAATACCTTGGGATGTGCCTACATGTACAAAGCAAAATGTGGAAATATATATATAGATGAAAAATCTTACAGGTTTTGCAAATTTATTATGGCAGATATACACAATAAAATGGAAACTTCTTTTTGTCTTTCATGAGCAGCTCATTTATATGTGATAATAAAATAGCTTCTTTTAGTATATAGCCAACAGATTAAAAAATAGGCCTTTCTGTACAAAGTATATTATGTAAGAAAATGAGTTTCTGGAAAATAAACCCACAGAAAATAGAATATACTGTAAGTAGAACATATTTAATAAAGAACTGTGCATATCCATACTGGGTTTTGATTATTTCTAGTTTTATTTGATGCAAAGAACAGTATTCTTTGGATTGTAGTTGGAAAGTCCTTTGCAGGAAAGTCCTAGTATTAACTAGGGTAAATTTCAGAGGTTTGTGTTTTTTTAGGAGTTTCTGTTTGTTTTTTGTTTTTCTTGTGTGTGGTTGTAGAGGGGGCAGTGCATTGTGGTTTGTTTTTTGTTTGTTTGAGTGTGGGTTTATTGGTCGAGTGGGTTAAGAAGAGAAAATACAAAGATACTTTATTTTTTATTTTTTAGTTACACTTATCCTTCCAAGACAGGCATGTTCGATATTAAAGTATTTTGGTCAGTTGAAGCATGTGAATTCTGTTTATGTAACTCAGAATGCCTTCAAGCTTCAGTAGCAGATATATTATCTTTGTTTTCCCCAAGAGAAAGATCAAGATCTACCAGTAGTATTTTATCATGAAAACAGGTTGTGGTTTTTTTCAGCCTCCATGGTCTTGAGAGGTAAGCTTTTCCATTGCAGGAAAATAGGCTTGATGGCAAGACAATCTGGTATAATTCTCAGATGTAGATGTATATAATTTCAATGGATATGTAAAAAAACTTCCAGTTTCAGAACTGCTGTTGGTTAAATTAAAAGTTCTGAGCCTCAGATGTGAGTTTACTGTGTGTTTAACATATCATAATTTCGTTCAGATATGATGTTATCAAAATGCCAATGAAAGTGCTCAGTACTGACATATTGTAATGGTGACTATACATTTTTCCTTATTATGATTGTGAAAGTAAGGATTGGAGTTTGGGTTTATGACTACTTCTTTACTCTCCATTAGACATTAATGGGAGATAAAAGGGAAAACAATTTATAGTGAATACACTTAACTGCATGTTCTGATGCAGTTGAGACATGCCTTACTATACTGAATTTGATTTGATTTCTTCATTTTTATTTGAAGATAACATGTAGAAATTCCACCTGGATGTCTTGCAGTAATTAAAGTGTATACTCACTTTCCCCTGAAACACATGCTTTAGGTTAAGTAGCAGAATCTTTCAGAAGGTGCAAGAAGATCTATGTGTCAGTGCCTGCAAAGTATTTATTTTGTGATTTGTATATTGTGGGATATTTTAATTCCCCCTTCCCATTGTTAGGTAGATAATGGAGAGTAAATCTGATGATTAGGTGGCTTTCTATGATGGTGTGAAGTTCCTGGTATTTATGTGAAAATGAAAAAAGATTCCTCTAAGAGAGAAGACAAACAAGAGAAGTGGGACAGGCACTGGTCTGGTTTTAATTAAGAGAACTTTTATTTACTTGCTTAAGTATTTTTTGAAAGAGATAGCATTTTAGGTTTTTCTTCCCCCAAAGCAGCATATATAGGATCAAAAAGTAAATGAATGCTTAAGATGAGACTAAGACACTGCTTTCTGGAAGAATCAGGAGCCAGTTTTGACTATGCATCACATACATATAGTAGAGATCAAGGACTAAAGAGTTTTGTTTAGTGTCCCTAGCAAACAGTTTGGATAAGAAACATAAGTACTTGGTGTGCTATCTTCAGGGGTTACAGTAAGGGAAAAATCTCAAACCTTGCAGTCAGCAAATAAAAGCACAAATTTAGAAGTTTCTTCATCCACATGAGAAGAACTGAGTCTGAAGCTTTTTATAACAGACCATAGGAACATCTATATTCTCCGAAGGAACATCCATATTCTATGATCCTGGTCATAATTCTTCTGTGTTTTCTTGTAGAAGCCCTGAGGTCCAGTGACCTGTGCTAGAATGGTATTAGTATCGAGCATTAAGAGTACAGTGCCAGAATTACTAGCTTTCTTTCCACTTTCCCTGCAGTTCACCACCTAACTTGGCAGTAATATTTCCTCTGAATCCCATTACAATGTCTGACCAGATTATTGCTGGCTTGGAGAGACTGAGCATCTTAATGTTCTTCTAATGCATACAAATCAAATTAGTATTCAGGAAGATGGTGTCCTTATGCGTCCTCTGTAGTCTGTCAAGCACTCCCAGTAATGCCTAATAGACCTGCTTGAATGTGAGGTCTGCATGAAATGGTGCCAGTTTTGTTTCTTTTAGCCATTGTTTTGAGCAAAAGAAAATAGCTTTGTGATAGTGCTTGCCATTTTGTTCAGTAGCTTTGTGATTAGAGTATTTATCCAAGAGGTAAGAGTCTGAGTTACGTGTTATTATGTTACATTTCAGCACATGCCAAAATTTATTTGAAAGGTAAATACTGGTGGGTATCTATGGGTGTGTGTGATGTGTATCCTCTGCCCTTTTGCATGAGCTTTGCCTGTGATAGGCAAAGTTTGTCATGGCTGAAAACATGGATCTGTGGAGAAGGTGGGTCAGTGGCTCAGTGACAAAGAACTCACCTAGGAGGAAGGCAAATACGCATCACATAAGGCATGGCTTTGTTTCTCTGGGGAGGAAGGAAAAGGTGAAAATTATATATAACTTCTTCCAGTCCATTTAATTTATCTTGCTGTTGGTACCATTATTACAGTGAGTGCAGCTTTCTAATTTGAAACTTTACCTGTCTGGAGAAATTTCCTATGAAGAAGGTGCCTGTTTCCCCTGTGCAGGTGGGAGGATGTAGGGGATAATATTCCACAGACAAAGTGAAAGGGCAGAGGGAGGTTGCACAGAATCCAGTATATGTCAACTTGAAGTTTAACTAGTCGTTGCTCCCTGCTCTTTTCTGTTTATTTCCAACCTCAGGCTTTTTAAAAAAAACACCGTTCTAGTTCTTTTAAATGCAGAAGAGCTGATCCTAATTTATCTTCTGCTGTGCTGCCACTGACAGGCAAATGGCATTATATGTGTTTTTAAAGGTGTGTTTAAACTGAGACTTCTTCACCTAATGGTTTTATCTTTCTATCAGTCCTTTACTGAAAATAAGCATCATATTTAAAGTTTTAAAAATAATTTTGAGGTTACTTTTTTGCATCACCTAGTGAAATGATAGAGAGATTTTGTTGTTTTAGTATGCATAAACGTTCCACCACAACTCATAGTACATTTCTATCTTTTTTGTCTTTTTCCCTGCTACTTTTCACTGGTTTGTTTTTTAGGTTTTGTTAGTGTGTTGGGGTTTTTTGGGTGTGGGTTGTTGTTGTTGGGTTTTGGGGTTTGTTTTTTTTTTGATTTGGTTTTGTTTTTCATCAGGTTTGTTTTTTTTTTTTTTTCCCTTATGTGCTTGTCTTTTCTCTTTGACCTGGAGCATTCTCACATTAGTGCTAACTGAAATACTTCATGGTGAATTTAGAGAAAAACAAATTAAGACCTTGAAGTTCAAGATAGTTCAGCTCTGTAGCTGGCTCCACTTGTACAGCAGTTCAGTACACTATAATATGTAGACGCTATTGGCACTGGCAGACTGTTCATCATCTGTCTGACAGCAGGTCAAATGCTGCAAGCAAAACGACAGTTGGCTATTTCAATTCAAGAATCTAATATTTTCCCCACAGTATGACCCACAACCTGGCTTGATTAATCCAAACCTTATAATTTGTGAAACTGCCACAGCTATTCTCTTGTAACTATTCATTTTCTTTAAAGGAAGTCAAGACACCTTTAAGGGTACTTGGACAAATCTTAAGACACCTGTTAACTTGAGTCAAGCTGGAATTCATGTGAAAAGCTGAGCATTTACTTCCCA
This sequence comes from Todiramphus chloris collaris, assembly GCA_025345505.1. Taxonomy (NCBI): domain Eukaryota; kingdom Metazoa; phylum Chordata; class Aves; order Coraciiformes; family Alcedinidae; genus Todiramphus; species Todiramphus chloris. Next base: position 27,668,795 of record JANVCC010010406.1, on the reverse strand, counting down.
GCTGCTGGGAAAAGATTCTGCTTTCAGGTAAGTCTGGAAATAAGTTTGCTTCATACTTCAGGCTTTTAGCAATTGCAGAGTGGAATTTACCAGTAATAAAAATATGCTTATTTTATGTGCTGAACAACAAGGATTTTTGAGAATTCTTACAAATTTCTTTTTGGGGTGTGGGGTGGGGCCATGTGTTTGTGCTTGACTGAATTTCTTGCCTGCATTTCCCAAGAGAACAAGTGCTTTATCTTCTTCATTCTCACCACCCCTATCTTGGAACATCCTTTTTTCTCTTTACTCTGTCTTCTACCTTAAAACTAACCACTGTGCCCTTTGGGGACACAGTGTGAGTATTTGCCATTCATACTTGATCTCAAATGGAAGTACTGAGGACCAGTTAATGGTCCGGTAGACTGCAACCTTAATTGCTTGGAGGCACCGTTTGAGGAAGCAGTGTACCCTGAGGACACTATGTCCTTAAAAGGATAGGAAAATTGAGTCCTTAGCATGATATGGTTTCTGTCCAAGAAATGTATTCAGGTCTTGCTCAAACAAGAACACCAAACACTCCATGTTTCTCACTGTGCCTCTAGTCCTTGTTATCCTCTAGATACATGGAAGGATAGTCAGTAATAATATATCACAACATATCAAGTGATTTAAAGAAGTGTATTTACCAGCTTCAGCAAAAGCATTTTTTGGTAGTTCTGTCCTGGACATGAAAATACTGTCTACTAAGTAACTGATAGAAATTTCTTCTTTATTGTACTCAGACTCTCCTGAGCTTGGTAGGACTGAATTATACAGTATCATACTCCATACTTCTATTGCAATAGTTTATTTTAAAAGCTGGATTGAGCTTTTGTTTTTTAAAGGACTGAGAAGAGAACAACTTGTGATAGTGCGGAGAAATGCAATCAATGCTAATTAACTTATTTAACATTTCTAATGTAGAGACATCCAATATTTTAATTGCTTTTCCTCATTAAAGAACAAAAGATGATGATAATTTGTTGTTGTTTGATATCTTCCAGGTTATCAAAGATGATGATTTGAAGAATCAGGTTTCCGATATGAACAAAGTAAAAACATCATCTGAAAAAAGGTAAATTTGAAACTACAGTTACTTCTCAACATCAAGCTACTTGGGATTTGTGAAAAGACAGTTTTCATCTTAATAAGATAAATAAAACATACATTAGGGGTCCACAGTAAGTTTGTGTAAATTGATGTCCTGAAACACTGAGGGAGTCTATATTGATTAGCATATAACTTTTTAATTTACAATTTTCAGTGTGTTAGAGATGTTCAAATTTAAAGTATACATTAAATTTTATTGACACCATTATAAATCAATAATTTAATGCAAATATTGATGAAACATAAAATGATTTCTATGGAAGGAATTAAAGGGCAAGTTTAAAATACTGTACAAGAAGCCATGAATTTGTCATAATATATATATCATTCTCCAGCAATTCTGCAATTCAACAAACAGCTAGAACAAACAATAGTGAGATTACAGAAGATTAAAAGAGCTAAAAAGCTGAATTTGTTATTTTCATAAAATCTTACTTTAACAAATATTTTTAAAATTTATTAAATTATCTCTGGAAGGCAACATTTCTGTTACGTGTTAGAAAAATATTGAAGGGCTTTCAGTCTAACTCTTAAACTAGCACAGGTTAAACCACTTGATCAGATTGAAAAAAAAAAATCAAAGGCAGCAAAATAAGGAATTTTGGTTTCATTCTTAGTTTTCTGTAATACTGGTTATTTTCTAAGCAAGGAATGAGTTTGCATGAAGCACATGTTCTTCTGTGAACTAATTTTATGTCTTAGGATGGATTTAAAATTTTAATTTAAATGTTTGCATGTAGAATCATCTTTGCTTTTGCCAACTTGAAATGGCTTGATATCAAAGACTGGTTGTTCCTGTTTGTGTGAGAGATGGATCAAAAGAAATAGTAAAGAAAATACTACGTTTTCTGCATACAATATATTAGTTCCTTAGGCATTATGATTAACAAAGTCAAGCTCTTCATCAGCCATGTGTGTCCTTGGAAATACTACTAATTATAATACATAAAGTATACCATAACAAAGAACATTACATTTTTGCAGAGTGGCTACTTAAATGCCATTTATTCTTTAGTTATTGAGTTAAAATTAAAGTTTCCATCACTGTAATAAGAAAAGTTATTCCCTAAGTCATGAATAAATTATGCTGAATTTATTGTACAGAGATTGCTGTGAACTAGTCAGAAGTATCATCTCTCCAAAGACTATTTGGTAAGTGAAGAGGTGATTAAGGAAAAGAAAAAAACTGAAAATGGTTTGCACTGGAATAAAGTGAAAAACTTTATGAGACACTTATGAGAAGCCTGCCTACTTTAAAATAGTTTTTGAAAGGCTCACCATAACATGCTCATGGAAGATCTGTTTGCTGCAGGGGAAGAAGACACTCCCTGATATATCAGTGTGTTGTCTGACTGCTATCAGCAGTTTCAGAGGAAGTAGGTACAGTTGAGAAACTGAAGGTTTCTGCTAACTTCCTTCATTTGGCTATTGTTTTGTGGAAGGCTTCTTGCAAGATGAATAGCCAAAAACCATTCTAAGATAATTGAATTTCTATGTGCTGCCATGACAGCCATTTGAGTTATCTTTCTCATCATGATCTGACATTTAGAAAGGTGTAATGATGTGTTTTAGCATTTGTGTAGCAAAAGTAGTGTGCAGTGAGCAATGGAGAGTTGTGAATCTAGCACTTCTTCATACTCAGATAAAGAATGCTTAAACCTTTTGGGAGTTGGTGGGATGGGAAGAAATGTCCCTGCAGTGAGGGAACATTCTGTAAGAAGACATTTTCTTGTTGAATGAGTTCTCTTTCAAACTTGAACACTTCAAGTCCTTTGTTCCTCACTGTCTGGGCAGTTGCTTCCTCTGTATCTACTGATAGCTTTACTAACCAGAGAAGGAGGAAATCCACAAAGCTCTCTGGTTAGCTAGAGTCACACTGTACTTTCGCAACCGTTGAGATGATGGCAAGCTTCTTTGTGTTTTCTTTCTGCAAGAAAGATGGTGGTGTAAGGGGTGTTTTCAGCTGTGGCATTTGAACATGAGGTGGAAGAAGGGTTCCTGCCTATGGACACGTGCAGTGTACAGAATCAAATAAATATCACCTCAGGAAGCTTAAAGTCTAAATCTACCTCAGAATAATAATTATTTGTTGTCTTTAGAACTCATAAGATATGGGTTAAGGATTGAAATACAGAGATGGAAAACGTAGTGGTTGTGTCTTTGGGAGTCAGGGAGAAGAAAACGAGTTACTGTTTATCACTGATCTTCCCTTCTTTGCACAGAAGGATCTTAGAAGAACTAACCAAATGGATGAGGCTATGAACAGCCACATGTGGTTTGAGTTCTTGAAAATACATCTGATTTTTCTTGTGTGAGAGAGCAACAGGAAAGTGTCATTAAAATTACACAGGTGTGTTTAAAGTTTTTACTAAAATAACTACTGCATATGATTGCCATCAGGAAGCTAAGTGCTAAGCTACATCCAAGTGCTCTGGAATAGAGCACTGACTGGATACCACAAAAGTGGTAGTTGATCACTGTCAGAAGGAAACAGTGCAGAGTTCATTTCTGGATGTCCTCTTTCTTTCTCTTTCTGGATACAGTTAATGACTGAAAATATTGTGAACTTTGACTAATGATCTGAGAGAGAAGAAAGAGTTCTTAAAATTACAGACAACTTAAAGCTAGAGAGATCTGCAAAAATATTGGAGTATCAAATGATTTCAAAATACTCTTGTGAAATGCAGGAAATGATTAAGAATATTTGATGGAAATACGTGCATGGTGCTGTGCTTAGAGAAGTATACCACTGCAGTGGATAAAGGACTGTCACATTTGTAGTGAGGAGAGCCAGAAATACTAGCATTAAACCACACAGTGAAAAACTGTCAAGTGAAGGGATACAAAGTGTTACAAAATAGTTGCTTTTGGTTATTGAATCACCATTTGTGCAGGCTGTTACGACTAGTTGGGCATCTGTCTGTCACAAAGAGCAGCTGTGGTGGTCATCCAGCTCTGAAGAGAATAGTTTAACTGGCCTTATGAAGTTTCTTCTCATGCTCTTTAGTCATGATTTCTATAACTGAAGGTAGTAGAGGCTCTGTGTAACCCCTTATTGACTATAGAGTGCTCCTGCAGGAAGGCTTTAGAATGGGTGGGATGAAAATGTCTCTTTTAGTAAAAAGAGTGGTTTTTCACACTGTGGGAAAACAAGTCTGGTATGAAAGATTGGTCAGAGAGTTCAGTGTATTCATGTGAAGTTCTGCAATGTGAGCAGCTTAAGAGAAAATCTGCATCTGACAGGACACAGTTTTTATTGTGCCTTTGTGGCTATTTCCTTGGTTTACCTAGCTGTTGGATTAAAAATGTTGAATTCCCCTGTACCTTTCTGTTTTGGAGTGCTGTTGTATAGATTTGGATTCTGAATGGTTTGTTGGTCCAACTGTGTGTATTTGCATTAAAAATGTCAGGAAGTGTCCCAAAGCAAATTGGTGTCCCATTTTGTTCCTAGGTCAAATAGATTGTCACAGCACAGTATAATGTACAGGAGCAGAGTCAGTCATACTGGCTACCATAATTCCTTGTTTTACAGCTTTCCTTGCTACATGTATTTCATTGTATACCACAGTGGAAATTTTATATATATATATATATATGCACTTGCACACAAATTGCAGCAGTTCTCTTACACATTAGCTTACATGTGGATTGTCTGGAGTCTTACTTGTTTTGATTGTAGATCTGGTGAAGATAACATCCTTTGGATGTCTGTCAGTTTGTATATCTGATCAAGAGAGCTTGTGGTTTTCATTAAAATCTTGGTTTCGTTTAGAAGTATTTCAGCTTCAGTGGATAAATGGAGGAGTAGAAAGAAACAAAATGAATCTTATGCAAATAATAACAGTTTTATACTATTCAGCTTGGGTTGAGATGGGGAGAGAGGATTGGAGGGATTATGCTTTACTTATATAAGGAAAGTAATATTTCATCAACCAAGATAGATTTATTTTAGATCAAAAAATACTTTTAAATCAAAGTCCAGCAAATAACTGAGAAGGTGATATACTTACTTCACAAAATAAAATTATTTTGATTTAAACTCTATAATTATTATGACCATTTCTTATTACTGATGTTAACTTCTTCTAAGTATCATCTGTAATCTGAAATTGTTTTTTTGGTTATGCTTCTTATTTAGATATCAGTCTGAAAGGGTGATGGAAGTAGTTTCCTCAGCAGGTGTTACATCAGTTTGCTTTCATGGCAGTACAACCTGTGCTGTCAGCTACCTTTTTTCCTTGATTTCAACACTTTTGTCCACATCTAAACTAATTATTTTAGTAGAGTTAACTCTTAAGTGTGAAACCTTTTCACAGATGTAAAATACAAATCAAGGAGTAAGAATTCCTCATTGTTAGAAACAAAACTGTCAGTATTTATAAAGCTAATGTTATATACTTTAGTTTTATTGCAGATAGTGAGAACAGTATGTGTGTGAAAAGAATTATTGCTGATTATTGCAGGACTCTTATGTTACAAAAGTGAAAAGTCAAGTTAATCCTTGGAAATCATAATTTCCTGTATTTAATTACATGCCTATAATTTAAATGTTAAGCGTTTGCCTAAAAATTACTTTAATGGGGGAATGTGAATCTCAACTATTCTGAATAATTGTTATGATCTAAATAAAACTGGAGAGCAAATAAAACAATTTATAGACTGACTCTATTTTGAATACTGTAAATAACTATATTCATTCTTTCTCCCTAATCCACCTATCAGTAATGATGCCTGGTTTGAAATAGTTTATTTTATTAAAATATCTTCTCAAGACAGTTTTATGATGTCATGCCAAAATACTCTTGTGTTTAAAAGGGATCCAAACTGATGGTAGCTTTGAACACCTTCCAAATCTTTTTCTTCAAAATATTCATTCTGTTCATCTGGCGAGTGCTGGTTTGCTCACTTCATGCATGATAATTCTTTTCTTTCACTTCTGAAACACCAGGTATCATGTTGTAGCCAGTTTTTCTGTTCATATCAGGTTTGATGTAGTATCTTGTCTCTTAACATAAACTATATTAAATATAAGTTACTCTAATTGACGTAACAAAAAATGACAAAACAACATTTGTACTTATATCTGGATTTGCTGCAACGAATTTCCTAGTTCATAGTTGCTCTTGGAGATGCTGTTACATATAATTACTCTGTTGCAATGCAGGCTTTGCAAAATCTGTGAATTTGCCAGAATTAAGGAGAATAAAGACTGTTTTCCAGTTGAGATAAAATATGAAGGTGAATTAGCCACTCCCTTTACTCTGACATGGGATTTTTGTTGTTATTGGTTTTTTTGTCATATCTACATGGAAAAATGACAGTAAAATATCTTTATTGTAGTGTTTCTACCAGTTCTCGGACTATGTCTCTGCTGTCACAGCTGGAGAAGATAAATTTGGACTCTGTTTTAGGAGAAGCAGACAATGCCAGATATGTTACCTCAAAGATCCTTCATCTGGTTCAGAGTCAGGGTAAATATCTAAGTTTTGTGATTTTAGTAGTCTTCTCTTTGAACCTTTCTTCTTGTATTTCTTTCTTACTGGACTTCTGTTTTATTTTTATTTCTGTTTAGTGAATTTGATTATTCCTTCTGTTCTATTACTGATTGTTGAAAGCGCCCGTTTAAGGCAATGTTTAATGCTATTTGGTATGGTGTTGGTTATACTGAGTGCATTTTGTATCGTCAAACAGCTATCATTTAAGTAATAGTTCACAGCTTATATATGTATAAGAAGTATCAGGAAGAGATCTTTCTTACAGTCTGGGGTAATTTTAGGTTTTGGTTTTTTTTTCCTAGGGCATGACAAGATTGTTGAACAAGTGAAATCAAAAAAGAGATTCAAAAATCACTTGAGTCTTCCACTTATTGTAGTTTTATATATGTACATGCAGTTTTCAATAGATATTATTACTTGCAGTGCATATTTTCTGACCAATGTGTACATGATCACCTTTTTTTTTCTTTTTTTTTTCCTTCAAGCTAGTGTATTAAAAATAAAATGTTCTTTTTCTCACTGGCAGAAAAAACCAGGAAGGAGATGACTTCTAAGGGCTCCACTGGAATAGAAGTTATCCTATCAACCCTAGAGGTATAGCCTTTTAAATTGTTTTAAACTGTGTGTTTATGGGTACATAGTAAATTTTCACTTTATAGTTGGGCTTTGTATTATTAAATACATTGTTATCCTATCTAATGCCCAAAACTTGTGTAGGAGTGTAATGATTAGACGTGATCTTGAAGTATAACCTACTTAAGAATTTCTCTCACTTCTTTGCAAGTATCCTAAGAAACTGTCAGCTATCAGTTCTAATTAATATGCCATACTACAAACTAGATTTCAATTGGTTTTGTGATTAATTCAGGTTGCACATGGGGATGATTAGCTAGGTGGTTAACCTTAAGTTCTGTTTAATTTAGCGATGGCAGTTTCTCTGAGCTTTTAGTATTTAAACCACTATATTGGACTTCTACATTAAGCAAATAAATCTGATTTTTTATTGCAGAATACAAAAGATCTTCAAACTATTCTAAATATATTGAATATTCTCATTGAGATAGTCTCAGTTGGTAAGTTTTCAGTAACAATTTGTTATTATATTTCTGTAGTCTTTTTCAGACCATCAGGACTTTGTTGGTTTTGTGGGTTTTGGTTTTGGGTTTGTTTTTTTTCTTTTGCGTGTGTGTGTTTGTTTGGTGGTTTGGGGTTTTTTTTGTTTGTTTTCCTTCTGATGTTTCCTAAAGCTGATTTATATGCATAATAAAAAGAACACAGAGACTGAAGGCACCTTTCAAATAATCATACTAAGGTAATTTGTATTGCTATAAGTTTAAGTTCAGCATGTTTTCTCATAGTTCAGTCATATGAAGAAAATATTGCTGTTTTAAAGAGTTTCTTTATGAGAGCTGTACTGAGCTTTTCTTTATGAGAGCTGAACAATTCTTAATTGTTCTTTCACTTTGGAGATGATCATTTGAGTTTTAATTTCTAGGTGGTGGCCGGAGAGCAAGTGTCTTAGTCACTAAAGGAGGGACACAGATCTTACTGCAGCTGCTTTTGACTGCTAGCAGAGACTCTCCACCGAATGAAGATTTGATGGTGCTTCTTCATACTCTTCTTGCAAAAATTGGTCCAAAAGGTGATAATGATATACTTAAGTAGCATAGCTTAATACTTTAGTTTTATTATTGAAATGTAAATAATTTTTTTTTCTATTATTTTATAAGCATCCATGTACTCAGAACTGGTAGAGGAGAACAAAAGGAGGAGTAAAACAGGAGGGAGGAAAGAATGGTGAAAAACAGATTTGCTGAGTTGACATCAGTAGAAGGAATTCTGAGTTCATTTAACTTAATTTTTTTTTTTTTAAGCAATTTCAAAATTAGCCTGATTGATCTTGTATTTCTTTGATGTCAGACAAAAAGATTGGCATGAAAGCAAGAATTAATGGTGCCCTGAACATATCATTGAATTTAGTGAAGCAGAATTTGCAGAACCACAGGCTAATATTGCCATGTCTTCAAGTATTAAGAGTTTACTCAACCAACTGTAAGTATTGCAGATAATTATTTTCTTTCCCATGTGATATATATATATTTTTTTTTTTTTTTTTAACTTGGATATGGTTACAATATTGGATATAAGTGCTCGTTTAATGTAGGATGTTTAAAATTATTTTTATCTGTGAACTTTTTATGTCATCAAATTGCTTAAATTCTAACAAAAGCTGTGAAGCATGTTTGTATTTCTTGTTTATCTTTGCTTTTATTCTGTGTGTATATATGTACTTTCAGGTGGGCTAGTCAATTTTTTTTTTGATGCGTGGAATTTTGAGTCATATAATTTGCATAAATGCTGATGCTTTAAGATGTAAACCAGAAATGCTAACATTGTGCTTGCAAAAGCACTTCAAATTAAACAATGATTATTTTTAATATACATACTCATGTGTTTGGTTTTTTTCTTTTTATTTTATTCTTGATTGTTAATTTAAAACATTGTTCAGACAGGAAATATTTTATTTCTTTATTTAACCTTTCCTTTATTCCTTGTGTTGAGGTGCCCTGCTATTGGATTAATATCATTCTACAAGGGCCTAATTCATTATTTAGGCAGGCATGAGGAAGTTGATGAAAATAGTGTGATTCTTGTTGTATCTGCTGTTGGTTCTATGTTCTTAAGTTTTATCCTTGAGCTCAAAATGACTGTTAAACCTCTTAAATAAGTACAAGAAATTGAAAACGTAACTATGTTCCTCCAAGACAGGATGTTCACATGAACACCAATAATTCATAAAATCCCAGTTGTTTTAAAATATGGAATATTTATTTCTGCTGAGCTGTCTGATAATGAGGTAAAATGCTTCTAAATGGAAGGGTTTAATACAGACAGTTACGTAGCTTAGCTCAACATTTGCTTCTAGTTCTGGTGGTGTAATGTTGCCGCTAACAATAATGAAATTACAACTTGGGTTCGAGTACTAAATTCTACACTAATAACAGCATTTGTTATGCTGAAGTCAATTCTTAGTTGCTCTCCTGCTTTGTTAGAAGTGCATATTGCTAAACTTGGTCAGGAATTTATTTTCTGTGGCTGTTTCAGCAGTTTCTATTTTCAGTGGGCGTTGGGCTTCAGCCATATATACATCCAGTGTGCATTTCTTGAACATAGGTCTTAGAATCCTTTCTTTTAATTTTCTCCCTTTCAAACAGATTTGATTTTTTTTTTTTTTTCCCGCCCTGAAACTATACATGTATAACATGTATCTCAGGAAAGCTTTTACTGATTGTCATTTCTAATTTTACAGCTAGTGCATGACTTTCAAATCTTGGTAGACATACCTGTCTGTCCTGTTAGGAAGGAGAATAGAGGTCATAGAACTTGTTAGACCTGAAATTTTAGAAACTCTGCTGTCTTGATAAACTGACGGGTTTTTTTAAGAAAATTCTCTTTATGATATATATCTTAATAACAAAGAAAGCAGAATTATGCATTGGAAGTAGTATGAGATTGTATTTGTAAAGAATTTTTTTTTTTTTTCTCTTCTTTTCCAAGTTTTATAAGGATTGGATTATCACACTGATTATGTGCTGAGTCATTGTATCTGCTTGTCATTGTATGTCTTAAAGCACAAACATGTCTAACTTTTTTTTTTTTTCAAAATTCACTCACATAGATTTTAGTTTGAGTACATTGGGGTTTTGTTCTGTTTTGTTACGTCTGTCTTATTACATTATCTTAAAGTGTTTTGTTTTTCACTCTTCCAGCTGTAAATGCAGTGTCCTTGGGAAAGAATGGAGTAGTAGAACTGCTGTTTAAGATCATTGGCCCTTTCAGTAAAAAGAACACTAGCCTTATGAAGTAAGTAAAGTCTCTTTAATGTAGTATATGGAAAGACCTTTGATAAGTTTCAAAACTTGTAAATGAAAAATAATATTAGAGAAATAAAATGTAACTCACATTTGAAAGTTAAAGTGAAGGAAGTGCAAAGGACAACCACACAACTAATAGTTTAATTTTACCCACTAGAGTAACACAAAATATTTGAATGTCTAATTACAGTACTGATAAAAGAATGTACATATTATCTTCTATCTCTAATATTTCTGAATGAAAACTGTACAGTGGTTATCACCAAATCAAGACAAACAGATCAAGACAATCCCGTATTTTTTGAGTTTCTTGAATTGGCTCCCATATCCCCTTTGTGTTTTATTTTGTAATAGAATTTTCTTTCTGTTCTACTTCAAAGCAATTATAGACTTAGTACAAAACCATAAAACATGGAGTAGGAAACACCAGCAGTATCTCTCTCGTGGGCTATTGTATTTAAATCCAACCAAACAAATCACTGCACACCTTAAATTGGTGAATTTAGATCCCCCCCCAATCCACCCCACTGTAATTTTTTTTTGTTTTTTAAAGTGAATCTAGGGCAATTATAGGTAAATAGATCTAACTGGAGATAGCCCTTTCGTTATACAATACCATGTTTTTAAAATACTTATCTGTAGAAAACAGAATTTTTAACCTAGTTAACAAAATTATAATCTCATGTTGTTAATA
>JANVCC010010406.1:27587833-27657500 GCA_025345505.1 Todiramphus chloris collaris | reverse complement strand
AAAAAGTGCCCTGCCCCTTTAAGCCCCAACTAAAATTAGACACATGAACTTACTATTCTATGATGTGAGTAATCATGATATACTTGTTTATGGTCTAAGATCAGATGTGTGAAGCCTATCTTTGCAAAGAGGGTAAAAATAAGTGTATACATCTTCTAGTTATACATCTTGAGTTAATTGAGACAAAATCTTTGTGTACCAGAAAAATCTTACACTGATCATCTTGTGTTGTAGTACAGACTGATGAGCACTACTCCTCAATATATTCATAGTCTGCCAGTTTTGACCTACAGTTTTCTGAAATAGTATTCCTTGCTTTGTGGAAGTACTTGCTCTGCATAAAAACATTATTTTCAGAAGTATCTCATCCATTGAGTATGGTTCATAAGCATAACAATGTCACTTAGGTTGTTTTTTTGCAAAGCCTGAAAATTTATATAGCCGTTGCAATGATTTTTTTTTTTTTTAATGTCACCAGATATAACAGAGATACATGATATTTTAGTAAAATCAAATTTTAAAAGCAAAGTCTGTGATACAGTGCAACCAGGAAAACATTAGATTAGATGCTAAATAAATCTGTTAGCAGTAAAGATTTTTATAACTTTACAGTGTTGTGGATTAAGCTTACTCGCTGATTGTTGATTTGACTTTTTTTATGTTGACAGGGTTGCTTTAGACACACTTGCTGCATTGCTAAAATCAAGTAAGTGCTGGACTACAAGAAATTCTTTGTCTAGTTGAGGGGGGCGTGTGTTTGTGTGTGTGTGTGTATACACACAGAGAGTAAAACTAATATTAAGACTGTGGCCAATACAAAATTAAGGCTAGGAAATTCATAAATAAGGCTACAGTTTTGTCTGCAGTCTCTGATTCTTTAATATTTGTGTGGTATATACATGCATATTTAATGATTAGTTACTGTCTCTTCAGTTATGCAGCAAAACAGCTGGACTACTTCTGCAGAACTGTTCTGGAACCAAGATAGAGAAATAGCCTCTTATAGTCACTCACCTCAGCCCTTCAGTAATGGGCATCTACAGATTAACTAGTGTGAATCCCCTTCATATATACATACATGAAAATATCTGTTAGGTAGCAAAGGAAAATACAAGGTCTCTTCAGGTACTTTTCTCAGAAATTAGATCCTGGGTCCTAATGAGAAGTCTGTCAGTGATGCTCAGGAAGTGCAACCAAGATTAACAAAATGATGGTCTGCTCCAAGATATTGTCTAACTTGGTCAGCAGCAGTGGATCCTGACAAATGTCTTTTGCACCAGGATTGTAACCGACTATGAATTAAAAACTCATTCTCTCCAGTCGTATAAAAGCTACAGCATTTGTAGTAGTTTTAGTGAAGTTGGATAAGAACTAAAACGTAGTTAGATTTGCAGAAGGCCATTTCAGACAAATGATAGGAAACTTCTATACCAATTATTACAGGCTGCTGAGTTTTATCACGTTGGATTTGTGTGAAACCTTGGTCTACAGATTTGTGTATTTACTGATTTTGGAATTTCTCCTTGGGAAATTTAGGGAAATAATTATTTCTGAATTATTGTCAGTTTTATTCTGTAAATTGGCAGTTAAACTTTAATGTTATGGAAATAAATGTTTACAAGGTGTGTCATTAGTCTTGTACATTTATTTTGAGATGTCTGATTCAGTCCTGTGGGGTTTTGACATTGTAGTTTCATACACTTTATGTAGGTAAATCTTTTAATAAAACCACTATTTTCTGGTATGTAGAGTCTGGTTGTAGTGATTACTCAGTATTTGGGTTAGATGTATTTTGAGTTTATCAAATTTGAGTGATAGTTGCTGCAAAATTGTATTGATTACAACTGATAAGAAGGCTGTTCCAAATTTTGTATTTACACAGTGTGTGTTGATAGGAATAGATATGTTTTGCATAAACACTGTTTTTTCAGCTTGCTAGCTGACAGTATCTTGCATTACACTTAAAGCTAATGATACACTGATCTTCTGATAAACCATCAAAATTATATGCAATGTTATTCTGAAAAATGAAGTGTAGTCTACTGTCCACAGTTATTCGGTTATTTCTGTTTAAGGTGATGTAAAGCTCTGCTAAGCATGGCTGAAATAATACTTTAAATGAAACAATTCTGTTACTTAGGTAAAAAGAATAATTTTAACATTGTTTTGAAAGTAATATTGAAGTAATTGGGCAATTTTTGATTTTCTTTCCTAATTTTTTTAATAAAGAAACAAATGCCAGAAGAGCAGTAGACAGAGGATATGTGCAGGTGCTTTTAACAATTTATGTTGATTGGCACCGTCATGATAGTCGACACAGATACATGCTGATACGTAAAGGAGTTTTACAGTGCATTAAAAGTGTTACAAACATCAAACTGGGAAGAAAAGCATTTATTGATGCCAATGGGATGAAAATTCTTTACAACACTTCACAAGTAAGTTTTTGTTGTTGTGGTTGTTTTTGCCTCTTTGGCTTTAAAAACACATCCAGACTCAAATTTGTTAGAGTTCTTTTATGATACTCATGTTAATTCCTGATTATGGGGGTAAGGATTATTTTCTGTTCTTGACTAAAACATAATGAAAGACTGCAGAATTAAATTCATATTTGCTATTATTTGACTGTGTCTATCTCTAGGAGAGGCCATTGAACTTAATTTTTAAAAGGAAGAAGAGAAAAAATGTCCTTTAAAATTGAAGTTTGGGGTTTTTAAAAAAGGTGAATTTGAATTGGTAGAACTTCTGGCCATCAAACAAGACATTAGCAAGATTTATTAAACAAAATACTTTTCTGTTAGTGAATTCTAGAAATCTGTAAAGCAAATGTAGTTTGACTATTAGTTTGAGAGATGCTTTTCTCTTGTCTTCATTATTTTCCTGTTAATAGGAGTGCCTTGCAGTAAGAACTCTTGATCCCCTTGTCAACACATCCAGCCTAATAATGAGAAAATGTTTTCCTAAAAATCGTCTTCCTTTACCAACTATTAAAAGTGCTTTCCATTTCCAACTCCCAGTTATTCCTGCCAGTGGTCCTGTGGCTCAGTTGTACAATTTGCCTCCTGATGGTATGGTAACTTTGTAATATTTTGTCTTTGATTATGTCTAACATTGCTTTATGTAAGGTAGAATCACTTGCAGTTATTTGCATTCTCCAATAAAACTTGGACTCTGAGGGTCTCCTTAGCTAGCGTAGGGTCTGTGACTCAGTGCGGAGCACCACTTTCTAATTTTAAGTTTTAACTGAGGAAAATTTTGTCTGTAGGCATGTGGTTATGCTTGGTTCTTTTGCCTCTCAGAAACAGGAACTAAAATGTCATGTTCATCAAACTGCAACGTAAAGCCTAGGCTGTACATAGTACTTTACAAACTTAAAATGAGCTCTTTTCTCAACTCATATACATTTTCCTGTATGAAATGTAATGAAGTGCACATCCAGTTTTACAGGCATTTATATTCTTCGATTTCTTTCACTACATCCAGTTTATCAGAGTAACAGAATTTAGATGTGCTATTTCAAGCATTATTTGATAAATTATTGTGTTTATTCCTTCATTTGCGTGATGACAAAAGTAGATAGAGCTCCTGCAGTTGTTGCAGACTGTTGCAGTCTCTTGGGCAACACTTGTCTGCAAAGCATTTGTATGGTGCTTTGTAGGAAATAGAATCATCCCACTGTGAACATACTTCATTATTTTTGAATTATTAATGTTTACTGCATTTTCGGATATGATGAAGCAGCTTTGTACCTGGGTAAGCAACTAATGAAGTTGCTGCTAAAAAGTTACTGTGAAATGAAGACATTAAGTCAAGCTTTTTGACAACTCCTTATCCACAACATCTCCTAAACCAAAATGTAATCATAAAGAAAACAGCTATCTACTGTAGGTTCATATGGATCAGACTCAAACTGCAAGAGTCCAGAGTTTGTTTTATCTGCGAAGTGGAAAATGCATTTAGAAGTGTGTTCCAAAATCCACAGAAATTAAACCTCTGCTTAATGCAGTAGAATGTTGTGAGATACAACTCCAGGTTTGTTAAAAGTATAATCTTGTATAGTCAACGTTGTAAAATAAGTACATGTAATCATTCTGAATACACCAGAAAATCAATGTCATCTGTACACCTCTGAGTGAGCCTTTTACTGACAATTAGCAAATTTCCTGCATGGAAAACGCTTTCAGAAAACATAAGAAAAAAACTACAGCACTTGAACTGCATGAGATTTATAGAAAAAGATCAGATTTTCCACTAATAAGCAGAACAACTGCCAAAATAACCAGTTAATATCCATTTCCACTTATTAGGGAGATCACCCAGTCCTTGTTAGTCATGTGTAAAGAATTAATTTGCTTCCACTTGTTTGTCACTGTAAAAATTAGGAGAACTTCCTAGATCCTTCAATGTACTGGGTCTAACTCCAGTAGAAAGTAGTCATTAGTGTCCAAATAGTTTCACATGACTGAAAAATAACATCTTGCTGTATGTGTTTGGGGTAGAATTTACTTCCTATCCTGTCCACGCTAAGCAGTTACAGTGACCGCACTCCTTAAGTGTTTTCCTTACAGGTTTAGTCTCCAGTGAGAAGTTTATGACCTTTTTGTCAATACTAGCTGACATGACTAAAAGCTGTTGAGACCTTAGTTTTTTTTTTTTTTTTTTTTGCTGTGGTCATTATTACTTACTTTGAAAAAAGGCATCAGAACCATCTCATTTTGTTCTGACCTCAAGCCACACTGAGATGTTCTTGGTACATCCACATTGTAAAGTATTTATAATAGCTATCTGCTGTCTTGCTGAGGTTTTTTTGGGTGGGGCGGGTTGTTGCACTGTTTTTCATTTTATTTTGCTTTGTTTAAACCAGACATCTTTGTTTTGATTTTCAACTGGAAGGAAAAGTTATAAATTGACTTTGCAGTGTTGTCAAAAAAGTATTTTGTTTTGTATATCTGGTACTAGTAATTAATTTAATATTTTTACTGGTTGGTTTTCACATTTTTGTCATGTGGTAAGTAAAAAAGAAGAAAAACCTAAAACATAAAACTTTTTTCAGCATGTATAGGGGATTAAATGTATAATATATCTTACAAAGCTTTTTTTGTATCATAGTGGATGATGTAGTAGATGAAAGTGATGATAATGATGATACTGAAACAGAATCAGAAATTGAAACTGAAAATGATGATGACAAGGACCAACATTTTAAGGTTGGTATGAGACAGAATTAACAGCTAAAAATCAGGCATAGTAGATTTTTATTTTTAAGTTACCTTAATAATGTTATACAGACATATGTTTCAATTATTTAAAGGACTTTGAGGAGGTTTTCAGAGCAATTTCTAAAATTAAAAAAGCTCCTAAAACTTAAGGAAAATGGATGCTGCTTGAAAATATCAATCTTTGTTGTTCAGATTGCTTCAAGATTTTTATCAAAACCTGTTTGCTTCACACTTGATGTGTCTGGAGTACAGTGGAACAGAACTTCAAACATTTTTAGCAATGTTCAACTTGTATTTCTCTCAAACTGATCTTCCCACATAAGCTGCTCAGTATGTAGGAGCTGCTCAAACTTTCTCAATAATTCTGGACTGGGATTGATTGTGCCAGTGTTTCAGCAAGGTAACTTAGATGTTCAGCCAACTGTAGAGATAGAGATCGGACCTCTCACTGTGGTGTCACTTTGGGAAGATCTTGTTTTGATCTCCAGATGCAAGTCAGAACATGAAAGGGCATTTTGTCAGAAATGCTTTGTTTTCTATTCTTATGTTATGTATATTCAGGAGTTAACTGAATTGTCAGTCCGCTGATGGGACTGACAGATTTCATTCAAGGCTCTCACAAGCCCTGATGAAGTGAGTATCTTTCATAGAATCAGTTATTCCTTTGTCACTGCAGTCAGATGAAATCTCCACATTCCAGGCTGCTGTAGTTGAATTATGCACAGGTCTCAAGTGAAGTGTAGTCCAATATCTGTGCATAAAACATTTGTATGAAAGCAAGAAAATTTAGATGTTTGTAATATTCCTGTTGAAATGGAGGCTTTGGCTTAAACCTCCATGGTGCAAGGTTCATTTCAGGTCATTTTAAAATAGTGATATCCAGCTTTTGAAGCATGGCCATGTCAGAAATAGGAGATTTGTCATTATTTTAGAAGCTCATTTATTCTGAATGCAAGATTAATTTGTTCTGATGTTCTTTCAGAATGATGATATTGAGACTGATATTAATAAACTGAAGCCTAGACAGGAACTGGGAAGACCCCTAGAAGACCTGAAAATGTATGAACATTTTTTCCCAGAACTTTCAGAAAACTTTCAGGTAAAGTATGTCATTCCCAAGGCATTCCTCACTGCGGTGGGTTGACTTCAGAGTAGACTTTGATGCTCTTTTTTTGGGTGGATAGTTCCTCTAGACAAAAAATGAGTGCCTTTAGTTCTAGAGCTATGTATGAGAATGTTATATAGCAAGTATTTAGCTTACTTTAATCTGACTGAGAGGGTGTCTGTGGGCAGATACAAAAAGGAAAGCGGTTTTCTGATGTCTGATTATTACACAGCAGATTATTAGCAGAAAGTGAAGTAGTAAGAAAGGTCATGAGATTTCTGACAAATTTAGTGTATTAGGTATTTCCTTAAATGCTGTCCACCTCTTTAAAGTAGTTGATTAAAATATCTGGGAAGTGCATTGGTTTCATAATCTGTTATTTATTAACTACTTGTTTGTTGCTTTGACACTATCTTCTTGTAAAAGCTGAAATTTCATTCCTATGTTTTTGTAAGTTTCAAACATAATAATTGTCATCTTTTAAATTTAATCTATTTTGGATTATTGCAAAACATACCTCAGGAACAATGAAAGAGGAAGGTTTCTAATATAAATTAAAATGTAGGAACTGTACTTATCTTAATAAATACTTTAATTATGTTTTCTTCTTTTAATTTTTTAAAGGAATGTGACTTAGTTTCCAAGGAACCAAAGCCTTTTGCAGGTGATGCAAATCTGAGTGGACCTATTGTTGTTCCTACAGCAGGAGAGGAGCACTCTACTGAAGCAAACCAGTCAATGAAAGGAGTTGCTTTGAAGGAGAGCAATCTTTTATTGACAGAAGACTATAATAGAAGGCCAGCCTTTCTGGAACTACCAAAGAAAGATGTTATCAAAGACAGTAGTTTACATCAGCAAAATGATCAAAGAAACCTGCTTCCATCATGCCAGTGTCTTAGCCAAGAAATTGTGAAAGGCTTGGACAAAATCAGTCTGCAGAACACTGCAAAAACTGATCAGCATTATGGTACAGGGTCTATAAAAAAGAAGGAAAGCAAAACTAACCTTACTACACTTGTTTCTAGCAAACCTTGTGAACATGTTTCACCCTGTGGAAGCAGCCTCTTTGAAGGATCGTCTGTCCAGCTGGGAAAACTCTGCTGCACTGGAGTGGATTCAGAGGAGGAGGATTCCAAATCTAGTTCATCAGAGGAGCAAGTCATGCTTGAGGTTTCTGATGTATCACCCGTTCATGACTGTGATCTTTATATTGAAATGGTAAAAAACACAAAGTCCATTCCTGAATATTCAGAAGTGGCCTATCCAGATTATTTTGGCCATATTCCACCTTCATTTAAGGAGCCTATTCTGGAAAGGCCATATGGGGTGCAGAGGTAAGTTACCATACTCCATTTTTGTTGTTTTTATTCCTTTGAGAAATATTCTTTAGGATGATATTAACATGCACATATACACTGCTTATTTTGGCAAATAGAACTTTTCAGTGGAAACCAGCTTGAAGGTAGGTGAGTAGTCATTGATGAATGCAGAGCCATAAACAAGAACACAATCCAATTTTATTATTTCTAATTCTGTAATTCCGTTTATAAATACTAAGTTGAATTTATACTCTCCCTTTCTTCCTTCCCGCCATCCCCCGACAAAATTTTGCCATTTGTAAAATAATAAAACAACCCACAAAAAAAATCCAAACACACAAACCCACTTGAATGCTCCCCTTGGGTCTTAGAAAAGATAGGGCAGTTCATAGTTTAAAGAATAAATAAAGCTAGTAAAGCTATCTTTCAGAAAAATATAGTGGGAAAAAATAATACACTTAAGTATTTGTTTTAGGGTTTGCAGTATAATAGAATTTAGAGGTAACATGCTGAGGATGCAGTTTGCCTTATATCTTGCAGAGTGACACACAATAAACAGAATGAAAAAATAAAATAAACCAACAAAACCAGCACTTCAACACACTCATTTATTTCTTCACTGAGAGATATTAGAAGAATATGAAGGGTGATGTGACTTTTAAGAATAATTTGCAGAAGTATTATGAAGAGCTGGCTCATAGATATGCTAAATTACTATAAAGACAAATGAGCATGTTAGCAGAATGGGTAACAGTAGGTATGACACCTTGCAATGTGCTGACTTACTAGACTGAATTCTTTCAGCTTTATACTTTAACCAGTTTCATAAGATTCTTCGTATTTACATTTATTTCTTAATCTCTTAATCATTTTATGTGTCTTTAGGTTGTAGAATTCAAATCTTTTATCTCTTTCACATGTTGTAAAAAAAAGTGATCTTTCTCCTGAAATGGCCAAGTGTTGAGAACTAATGATGTAATGAATATGCCATTACTAGAAAGCACCATTCGGTGTTGAAGAAGAAAATCACCTGTGTTTTTAAATAATAATAATATATTTTCTAACAATTCTGAATTTTCCTAAGTAAAACTGAGTGAAGTCAGATAAAATTTGTCATTTCACTGGTCATTCTTCTTAGATATAAAGCACCATATTACCTGATTTTTAGCCAACACACTTAATTGTGTGGTTATACATAAAGCTGATTTCTGAAATGCGAAGGTAATTCAAGAGTATATTTTATTCTAACTTTAAAATATTATATTTTTGTTGCATTTTCTATGTTAAAAGTAACTTTTTGAGGTCTTGTATGGAACAAGACTGAAATATTAAGTAATATTGCTAAACTTGAATAAAAAAATCCTGCATCAACTTTTTAAATTACACTGTTTTAAGAATTCAGTCACTACAAATGACTCAGTCTGTTACTTTAATGTAAAAAAACTTGTGAGAAAGGAACCTGTTTAAAAAGATCTTAATCTTTTTAGGAATTTATAGTTTATAGGAAGGTGGTGAAAATTAGTTTTGAGGGATACATGGAGAACTTCTAAGACTTGTCTGAAGTTGTGTCCAAACTCTTGTGGTATTCAGTGGGATTTATTGTTTTCCTTCATGTAAGCAGTTAGTTACTGCTTGTCAGCTCAGTCTTCTTTAGAAAACCAATTGCTGCCTTAATCCATCCTTCTAATTGAAGAAAATGTTGGGGAGTGGCTGAGGTGAGGAGTTAGTGGGTTTTCTTTTTACTTTCATGAGACAAATGTGGTGTGAGGCTTTGTTGAGGGGTTTTTTTTTGGTTTTGTTTTTGTATTTTTTTTTTCAGTCTTGAAATATGTTAGAAGATGCAATATTTTTGAATTTGTGCTTTGGAGTGCTTTTTCAATTTTGTTTGCATTTAGTAACACGTAATCTACACCAAATTATTATTGTTTGGATAAATGTCTTTGAGAATAACTGCAGTGTTTTATAGTCTACCTTTCAGGTACAAAAATTATTATATAATTCAATACCCTATAAATTTGGGGTTAGATTCCTACTTTTTTTCCATTGCTTAAAATTTTGGGATGTACACTGTAGTATTTTCTTGTCATTTCAGTATTTTCTAATCATCTAACCCTTAGAAGTGATCATCAGGTAAATCAGGATCCACAAAAGACTAATATATAAACTCAGAACTCCGTATCAACAGTGTTGGGTTTATAATATTTCCTGTAATTATATTAAAATAACCTCTTTTCCCTTAATCTTTCGGAACCAGGAAATTTCTGCTACCATTTTTCCTTCTCGTGTGCATCTTGAATACCACTTCTTCTTTACTTTTTTCTATATTGGTTATTACTATGTTATTGGAATGTCTGATATTCATTAATGGATTTTTGTCTTGGGAAAATACGTGTGATGATAGGAAGTTTTGTGACCCTTTAGTGTTGAAGCATACTGAGATCTAAGGAGTACTGTAAGAACAAGTGCAAGATCAAATATCTGTAGTTCTCTTCTGAGCAGAACCTGGTAAGATAGATTGTGATGAGCCAGACTCTTTACAATTTTGTCAGTACATTAGGCTTGTGACTTGTTTTCTTTTCCAGTTAGTTTTAATTTAATATGAGGTGCTACAGTTGTGCACTTAACTTCTTTTTCTCATTTGTTAACAATAATTATTTTAAATAAATGGAGAATATCCAGCCTGAACTTACCTTACCACTCTGTTCCTGTATTCTTCATTGTTAATCTGCCTCCTTTTCTTCTTATTGTAGGTGCTGTGCAAGCTTTCCTACACAGCTCTGCTACTATATTTCATTCTTGAACTTCAACACTTTCTTACTTTTCCAGACCAGGACCTAGATACTGCCAATTTTGCAATGGTTTTATGATCTGGATAAACATACACTTGACATTTGGCTGACATCACCAAATTCATTCTTATTTGTATAGTCGATAAATGAACCTAGATCTCAAGAGGTGAAAAGCTAGTGAACTAACATACTCATTGCACGACCTATGCTAAAACTCTTTAATTTGAGTTATGGTAGGACTCATATAAGTTACTAATGCTGTCCTGGATTAAAGCATTAACATAAGTAATGCTTGAGTTATTCTAGTTTCTACTGTAAAAATATGTAGTGCTTTTTTTTTTCCATGTGATAAAACCCAGTGAGTTGTGTGCATGAAAACTTAGGTTCCCTCACATAGAAATATTGGGGTCAGTCAGCTGTGAATGCAGGCGTTTAAACTTAAGTACACTTACAATCTGTGCACATAAATGGGGGTGAGGCTGAGGTCTCTGAAAATCTGTACCACTCATCATGTCAACTTTGTTAGTTTTCATTGCTGAATGAGGTATTTCCTCTTTTGTAATTGGAAACAATGCAACGGTGCAACAGTTTAAACGAGAACTCTGCTTTTTATTTTAGGACAAAAATCTCTCAAGATATTGAAAGACTGATTCATCAGAATGACATTATAGACAGAGTTGTTTATGACCTTGATAATTTAAGGTAATTTTTTACCTTTCTGAAAACAATATACAGAGAATACTCTAAGCCTGTTCTAGTTTCTCTATGGTATGATATATAGTATTTGCAGCAGTACTGTTGTGATAGACTTCAATGAAAGTTGAATCTGATGTAACAGTATTTCTGCTATCCAGGCTGTATTTAGAGGAAGGTTCAAAATAATTTCTAAATTACGAAGTAAGGGCTCAAATAAATTTAATGTGTTTATTTTAGTAAAGTTTGTTTTGTTCATTATGATCTCTTTTCTTTTTTCTATTTGTAGTTGTTTAGTACCAGAGGAAGCAGATGTACTGAAGTTTAATTCAAAATTTGAGTCTGGAAACCTGCGCAAAGTTATTCAGATCAGAAAGTAAGACTTCAACTCTTTTCACAGATAAGGCTTTTTATTTCTACTTCCTGAAAAAAGATTGATTCATTTTTATTAATCTTTAGAAACGAGTATGATCTAATTCTGAACTCGGATATAAATAGCAATCATTATCATCAATGGTTTTACTTTGAAGTCAGTGGAATGAAAACTGGCATTGGTTACCGGTTTAACATCATCAACTGTGAAAAGTCAAACAGTCAGTTTAACTACGGTAAGATACATTTCGCATACTTTGAGAAGAAATATATAGAAAAATAATCTGTACTAGACAGCTCAGCTGTTTTCTTCCCTCCGTCTCGGGATCAGTATATTCATGTTGATCAGATTCATCTTTAATAGTATGACTAGAAAATGTTTTGACAAGTTTCAGTTAAAAAGTAAAGAACTATCTTAAAACACTGGCTGTCGGTTTTTAAAAGTAAGTTTTGTTGTGAGGCCAAAGCAGAAGAAATTTACTGGTGACTGCAGCTAAGATTTGTCCTAAGATTGTAGTGGAGAGTACAACACCAAAGCCTGTTGACCCATACATGTGCAAGAAGAATGACAACTGTCATCATTAATCCCTTTCCACATATAAGTGTATTTTCATCTGTGAAAGTAAGAGACAATCTCAGTTTTACCTTATTGATGGGAGGCGAGGCACATTATTTGAGACAGAAAAGTGAGTCTCCTTTGAAATGCTGGGCTTCATAGGTGACCTTTGCAGTCTCTAGCGGGTGGTGATTGTACCTCGTCCAAAAATACTGGCTTACTGAATATACCTTTCTTCCACTTGATGCACATAGAGGGAAGGTGTTGTCATTCAGCTTTAAAAAAATCTGTTTTGCATTTTTTGTGGTTTTGTTCCTTATGGATTTTCTGAAATTCATCTTTTAAGGAGGAGGAAAAGCTCCCTTCTTCACCTCCCAACCTTAAACTCTTGGTACAGAGTAATATATTCTTCTTTGTCATAACAGTACAATTCACACTGGTGAAATCCAAGATTGCCAGGTAGTTCGAACAGTAATAAGATGCTTTTAAATTATTTACTAATCTTTATCAGCTGCCTTAGATTTTCATTCATATGTTGCATATACTTACTGGATAGTTACTGTTCTTTTTTTAAGTACACCAAGTGAATCAGCAAATGAATTTGACTAATTGTCTAACTAGTAAATAATGTTCAATTAATATGTATTATTTTCTACTCTAACTTCATATTAAGTATGTGACTTGAGTATGCTCTCAAAAAAATAGGAACTTTAAAAGGTTACTGTTTTAGAAAAACTAAAATTGTCCTGAAACGTAGGTTATTTTCCCACTATCCAGTTGAATGGATGATAGTATCAATTTTTGTATTCTCTTTGAAGCCGTTTTGTAATGGTGAGTTGGATGGAGTGGCACTCAAGACTTATTGTAGAATACCATTCAAACTAACCACATCTTTCATTTAAACATTTTTTTTTTTTGGTCTTCATTAAGTCTCATTCTTTCTGGTTGGGTTTTTTTTCCTTTTTTTTTCTTTTTTTTTTTTCTTTTTTTTTTTTTTTTTTTTTAAATCCCTCTAATTTGTTATTTTCTGAAAATTAGGATGTGATGAGGGGAGAGGTGGAAGAATCATTTGTCACATGGTTGAAAGAGTGTACAGTACCTTTAAGGCATTAATGAAAATACATTTTTGTGATAGTGAGTAAATGAGTATAGGTAGTTCAGAGACTCACATGTAACTGTTGATGTGGTCCATTAGAATCATAGAATGGTTTGGGTTGGAAGGGACCTTAAAGATCATCTCGTTCCAACCCCCCTGCCATGGGCAGGGACAGCTTCCACTAGACTAGGTTGTTCAAAGCCCCATCTAGCCTGGATTTGAACAGATCCAGTGATGCAGCATCCACAGCTTTCCCAGGCAACCTGCTACAGTGTCTCACCACCCTCATGGTAAAGAACTTCTTCCTAATTTCTAATCTAAATCTACTCTGTTCCAGTTTGAAGCCATTACCCCTCATCCCATCACTACAAACCCTTGTAAAAAGTCCCTCAACAGCTTTCTTGTAGACCCCCTTCAGATACTGGAAGGTTTCAATAAGGTCTCCTCAGAGCTTGCACTTCTCCAGGCTCAACAATCCCTAGTCTCTCAGGCTGTCCTCGTAGCAGACGTGTTCCAGCCCTGTGATCATCTTTGTGGCTCTCCTCTGTAACTGCTTCAACAGGTCCATGTCCTTCTCATGTTAGGCTCTCCAGAGCTGGAGTACCTGGAGTACTGTATCCACAAGAGTGGAGTAGAGGAGCAGAATCACCTTCCTCAACTTTCTGACCATGCTTCTTTCGATGCAGCTCAGAATACAGTTGGCTTTCTGGGCTGTGAGTGCACATTGCTGGCTTGTGTGGAGCTTTTCATCAATCAGCAATCACAATTCTTTCTCCTTCTGACTGCTCTTAATCCATACTCTGCCTATCCTGTACTTGTGCTTGGGTTTGCCACAACCCAGGTGCAGGACCTTGCACTTAGCTTCATTGAACTTCAGGAGGTTCACATGGGCCCAACTCTCAAGCCTGTCAAGGTCCCTCTGGATGACATTGCTTCCCTCCAGTGTGTTGTGTACACCACACATTGGCAAACCTGCTGAGAGGGCACTTGATCCTGCTGTCCATGCCACTGACAAAGGTGTTAAACAACACTGGTCCCAGTACTGATCCCTGAGGAACATCACTCATAACTGGTCTCCACTTGGATATCAGACCATTGATAGCAACTCTGTGAGTGCAACAATCCAGCCAATTCCTTATCATCTGAGTGATCCATCCATCAAACCCATGCCCGTCCAATTTAGAAACAGTAATGTTGTGTGGGACAATGTCAAATGCTTTGCACTATTTCAGGTGGGTGATGTCAGTTGTTCTTCCCTTACGCACTAACACTGTAACTCGATCATAACAAGCCACCAGATTTGTCAGGCATGATTTGCCTTTGGTGAAGCCGTGTTGGTTGCTCCCAGTGACCTCATTTTCCATGTGCCTTAGTAGAGTGTTCAGGAGGATCTGCTCCATGATCTTTCTGGGCACTGAGGTGAGACTTACTGTCCTGGAGTTTCCTGGGTCTTCATTTTTTTTCCCCTTTTTGACAATGGGAGTGATGTTTCCTCTTTTCCCATCAGTGGGAATTTCAGCAGACTTCCATGACTTCTCTTATATGTTGGAAAACAGCTTAGCAACTTGGTCTGACAATTCTCTCAGGACTTGCAGATGAATCTTGTCAGGTGCCACAGACTTGTACACCTTCATGTTCTTTAAATTGTCTTGAACCTGATCTTTACTTACGGTGGATGGATCTTCCTTCTCCCTGCCCCTGCCTTTGCCTTCTGCAACTTAGGCAGTGTGGGTAGAGTCATTGCTGGTGAAGACTGAGGCAAAGAAGATGTTTAATACCTCAATCTTCTTTGTATCCCTCATGACCAGGTTTCCTGTTTCCTTCCAGAGAGGATTCACATCTTCTTTAGCTTTTCCTTTATCACTGGTATACCTGCAGAAGTTTTTATTGTTGCCCTTAATGTCCCTGGCCAGATTTAATTCTGTCTGGATTTTAGATTTCCTAAATGTTTGGACAACTTCTTTGTATTCCTCCCAGGCTACCTGTCCTTGCTTCCCATTCTGTAGACTTTATTTTTCCATCAAAGAGTGTCCGTGAACTCCTTGTTCATCCAGGCAGACCTCCTGGCATTCTTACCTGCCTTCCTCTTTTTCGGGATGCATTGCTCCAGGGCTTGGAGGAGGTGGTCCTTGAATACTTGACTATTGACCAGTTTTCTAGGGCCCCTCTCCCCTTTAGGGCTTCATCACAAGGTTATCTACTAAGCAGATCCCTGAAGAGGTAGTAGTCTGCTCTCCTGAAGTCCAGGGTAGTGAGCTTGCTGCACATCCTCCTTGTTGGCCTAAGGATATTAAATTACACCATTTCATGGTCACGGCAGACAAGGTTGCCCTTGAGCATCACATAACCCACCAGCCTCTCCTTGTTGGTGAGAATAAAGTCTGGCATGGCACCTTTTCTCATAGGTTCACCTATCACTTGGAGAAGGAAATTTGCTGTCTATGCATTCCAGGAACTTCCTGGATTGCTGGTGCTCTGCTGCCAACAGATACCAGGGAGGATGAAACCTCCATAAGGACCAGGTCTTGTGAATGAGAAGATGTTCTTATCTGTCTATAGAGGGCCTCATCTTCTCAATCTTCCTGATCAGGTGGCCTGTAGCAGACCCACAATATGACATCACTTTGCCTGCCTTCCCTTTAACCCTGCCCATAAGCTCTCAGTCAGCTCCTCATCCATCCCCACACCAAGCTCCATGGACTCCAGCTGATCACTGACATAGAGGGCAACACCCCCTCCTCTTCTCCCCTGCCTATCTTACCTAAAGAGCTTGTATCCATCCATTCCCATGCTCCAGTCATAGGAGCCATCCAGCTGTGTCTCAGTGATGTTGATAATGTCATAGCTCTGTAGGTATGCACATGTCTCTAACTCCTTTTATTTGTTCCCCATTAGTGCTAAGATCTTGATGTTTGATGTCAAGTATTGGAGGGAGGTATATTTAGGTTTTTTTTTTTTTTCTTTTTTTTTAAGGAATGCAGCCCCTCATGTATTCTGTTCAAGAAGCATTACATTCTCGACCATGTTGGACTCGTGTTGGGACAGATATTTGTTACTATAAGTAAGTACGCCAATCAAACATACATCAAATCTTACACTGAAGATTTGTAAGAGGTACAATTTTTGAGGAGAAATGTTTGCTTCTGAGTTTGATAACTTCATCTTACTAGTTCCATAGTGAAGAGAGTTTTCTTCCTGAGTTACTATGGAGACTTAACAGCAATGATTGAAATATATAGGGTCTTATTTTATTTGCTGTTCATCTTTTATATTTCTGTTAGAAATTGCAGAGTGTTCCAGAGAAGCTTATAATGGAATGTATATATGCATGCTTACTTGAAATCTTAATAATGACTTCCATTAATACTGATCCTGCTGTGCTTGTGAGTAGCTTCCTGTATTCTGTGATACAACCATTGTAGAGCAATCCTGGCATACAGGATGAGATGGCACAACATATCCATAGGTTACACTTCTTGGTTGGCAGTTGTTTGTTTCCTTTGGTTTGTGTGGTGGTTTGCGGTTTTTTGGTAGCGTTTCTGTTCTCCTTGTTTGTTTGTAGGTTGTGGGGTTTTTTTTTTTTGCTTTGTTGGTCTTTTGGTTTTTTTTGTTGTTCAGTTTTGTGTGTGTGAATTTTTTGCTATTACTTGGTTGGTTGGGGTGTTTTTTTGTGTGTGAATTTTTGTTTTGTTTTGGTAGTTTTTTTTGTTTGTTTGTTTACTTGCCTTTTCCCGATATGAATGAATGAATATAAATGTGCATCACTGGTATAACAAAGTATCTGTACTGATAGTGTAACCAGTCTGTTTAACCTTGATGTATGCAGAAGAGAAATACAATCACTAAAAATCTACCTGGCTCTTAGAATGTGTGTTCAGGAATAATCAACAATATGTAAAAAAAAAAAATATTCTAATATGTTTATTACTGTCATTGTACTCTTAGGAATCACTTTTCAAGAAGTTCAATTGCTGCTGGAGGTCAGAAAGGAAAATCTTACTACACAATTACATTCACAGTGACTTTCCAACATAAAGATGATGTTTGCTACTTTGCTTACCATTATCCATATACTTATTCAACATTAAAGGTAAGAAGATTATGGTTTGTTATGTAGATAAATATTTATACTTTTGGACAGTGTGAGATGTAAGAATTCGTGAGTGAATTATTTGTATTTATTTTTATAAAGTTCAAAATGCTCCTTAAAATGGAGATTTTTCATAAAATACTGGTGTTTAGACTGGCAAAATGGGTAGGTTTTTCTGAACAGTCTCTGGAAAAATAAAGTTGATACTTACCTGTAGACTAAATGCATTTTCTGGGAATCATAATTCATAACTGTCTGGAAATGGTGCTAACTAGATGAAGTACTTGTGTTTCAGTCAAATGACTCGTGTCCCGCTGTTCTACATAGAATCCTAGAATCATTTTTCATAACTGATCTATTCAAGTAACTATATTTAACATAATTAGAGACCTTTTTAGGATAAGGAATTGACTAAAGAAGTGTTATTAAGCTTTTATAGTACTAAGAAAACCTCCTAGTTAGAATATCTGTTGTTTGTTTCTATCAGCATTAAAAGTGAACCTGGAGATTCAAAGGCCAGTTTGTAACAGTGTTGAATGAAGCATTTTACTAAGCCGTACTTGCTCTTGGTACAAGTGCCTGTTAAGGGCTGTTATAAGCAGCTGCTGCCTCCAACAGCTCTGGGGCCTGGTGGTTCCTCCTGCCTGGCTGCTGGAGCCCAGTCAAGGCACCTGAGGGTCTCTGTCCCAGGCTGATGGATGTGGATGCTGCTTTCCTATTTGCTTGTAGGTTCAACCACTAGTGAGTCTGTGTGTGTATTCCAGAAAGAAAGAGAGTCTCATACACATGCACTTGCACGTCTTCTCCCTCCTCAGCACAACAGGCTACACAGGTTGTCAGGGACAAAGTGCTGCCTTCAGCACCATCCCTGTGTAACACTACTAGGATTTCCTTAAAAGATAACTACAGACACCCAAGTCCCTTTCCTCCTCTCCAGCTGCATTGCTGGATTGCTTTTCACAAGTCAAAGTACAAACCCACACACTTTCTGGAATCGCAAGGTTTGTGGATGACTGGCATGGCCTGTCTGTGCCATACCCCTGCCTGGATCCCAGTCTTTTATCTGTTGTGCAGTCCTCCAACTTGCATGCTAGTCCAGCCTGATGCTCACTAGCAAACAGATGCATGCACTCACACAGTCATCTCACAGGCATTCTGTACTTGTGATTCTCCTCAAATGCCAGCATAGACTGTCTGCCTGCCTGATACCCCTGCCTTGACCTGGGGCCTCATTCTTGTTGGGTAGTCCACCTCGAAGTTTGCTAGCAAAATGCACCTGCATCCACCCACGCACACTAGCTTTGGGGAAGATGTATATGCTTGCCACCTACCCCTAGTAGCTGGTACCAGGTACATGGGCTCCTAACCTGTGTTCCTACTCTAGGTGCTGGCACTGAGCCACCCTTCTTTGCTTCATTCACTCTTATCCCTCACCATCTGTTTTTTGGGACACTCACTATTCTTGGCCCAATAAATTAAGACCCTTACCCACTCCAGCAGCTGGCACTGATACTCGCTTCTGTGGCTAACACCATGGACTGAAGGGTGCCTACACTGCCTGCAGGTCTAGCTGCTGGTACAAGTTCACTCACTTTGATCCCAAGTAGTTGGCACTTTGGACACAAAGCCTGTGGTGCCCCCAGAAATGCCCCAAGAGGTGTGGCCTCTCCAGCTACTGATGCTGAGACCCTTGCTCACTCCAGTTGCTGACCCCAAATCCCCTCACACATGTCTTGTTAGTTGAACCTAGTCCACACAGCACTTGCATGCATAGGATAGAGAGTAAGGCTGCACACAGATAGCTAAGGGCAGACTGTAAAGATCAGGTACGTAAGTTTTGTACAGTCCCACAGACCCTACTTGAATATCTCCAGTATTCATGTTCCCCGTGTCTTGTCCTCAAGTGTCCCCTTCCAAAGCTTTCCTTCTAGATTATTAATGGCCCATCAGTTGGAGACTGGAGATTTTGGTCTTTGCGATTTTTTCTATTATGTCTCATCTACTAGGATTGTTTCTCTCTGCTACTGTTTAGTGCTTCTCCCTTTATTTGTTAGCCCTTTCTGCACTGAAAAGGTCCCTGATCACATAACCTTAAAGAAGCAGAGGTTCTTACCTTATGCATACTCTTACAGTATCAGCTGGTAGAAAATACCGTACCTTCTGTGCCTTCATCATCCTTGAAAGAGTTGGAAAAACAGACTTTGTAAAGAGTAGTATTCAGTCAGTCAGAGAGGTAGAGAATGACATTTCATGGACAAAAATACAATGTAAACTTGGACATTGTTTAGAAGAACAAAAAGAAAGATCTATTCAGTAGTGCCTGTGGAATACACTGTGTCATGTGACTGCAAAAGACTTCAAGTATGTTTTAATTATTTTTGGGATGAAGATGCATCTTCAGAAGCTGGAATCTATGCACAACCCTCAGCAGATATATTTTCGACAAGACACTCTCTGCGAGACCCTGGCTGGCAACAGTTGTCCCTTAGTCACTATTACAGCCATGCCAGAGTCCAATTTTTATGAACATACCTGTCAGTTCAGTAAGTATGACTCTTCTTTCTTATCAACTGAAAATAAGGTAAGACTATCTCTTTATGAAAAAAAGGTAGTATCAACTGTTGTGCATTGTAGAAAAAGCAATGCAAAAAATTTCATTAAATCAAGAGGTGTTGATATTGAAGATTTGGTTTATATTTAGTAATATTTATGGCAGTCAAATAAGGGTATTTTATTCTGGATGTATAAGAGTATTTATATTCATGTATTTTAAATCAGTTGATAGATATTTTCGTATGCTACATTTTGCAGACTACGCTTCTTGGAAAAGAATACCTGACTCCTGAGTAACTTTTCTCCAACTGCTCAGCTTATTTGCTTGTCAAAAAGTCTTTTGTAAAGCCAGTGTCTAAGATACTTTGATCTGTAGTGAGCTTTAGTTATGACAGCATTCCTGGTTTGCTCCTCCACTCCAGTATTTTTCTTGAATATTGGGAAAAAACCTATCAAAGTCATCATATCATGATTGCTAGCTTGAACTATCTATGAATGTATAATTGTCTGAATTTAAAGCTCCATTGTGAGAATTCTGTAATCAGCAGTCCTTATAACAGTGTTCTGTCAAGCTCTATCAATAATGCTAATACTCAATAATGCTCAACTCCCAAATACTGTATTTTGTATTGCAATAAATGAAGCTGGCTATTGCCTCTTTCAATTAACAAACTGTTTGCTTACCATAGATCATATTTTGCAACTTCCATGCATACTTCTTTCAGGGAATCGTCCTTATGTTTTCCTATCTGCTCGTGTACATCCTGGAGAGACTAATGCAAGCTGGGTTATGAAGGGAACGCTGGAATACCTCATGAGCAATAATCCAAGTGCCCAATGTTTGCGAGAATCTTACATTTTCAAAATTATTCCCATGCTCAATCCAGATGGTGTCATCAATGGAAAGTAAGCATAAGTTTACTCACAAATATGTAATCTGTACTACTAAGTCTCTACATCTGTTATCTTTTTTAAAAAAGAAATTAAATTTATATTGAAAACATACAAATGCAATATGAAAAAAAACCAAACAAAAAAATGACAAAATTACTAGGATTTTTCTGGGTTTTGGCTTTTTAAAGGCAGGTGCATTTTTCCATTCATTTCAGTTTTATAAAAAGCATTTTCAGTTGTTCATGGATGCTAATCATTCCTGTGTGATTTGACATGGCATTTTAATTGTCTCTCTGAACTGCAGTCTTGGATAGGTGTAGAGTATTACAGAAAAGCACATCTGCTTTTAGGAAAAGCTAAACAACTTCATGGTTCTCACGAAACAGAACAGTCCTTGTATCTGAGAAACCTTTTTATGTGATATTGATCTTTTTTATTTATTATAGTTTTTAGAAGGATGTTATGGATGTCAGTTATCAGCTGTTATTAAAAGGGGGGAAGTTAATAGATATGCAAGAAAAAGGGTAAGAGAGTATACTAATTTAAGTTTATTAATAGTAATTCTTTGACTTACTACCACTTTTCCTAATAAATTTAAGGGGTATTTCAGGACATTTTGATGCTGCTACGAGTAATCATTTAGCAGTCTAAATTTACTTCATTATAGGGAATTCATATAAAATGGAAATTTGGGTATGGGGAAATCTACAGTTCCTTCTTACCTAGTTATTGGTAGTATTTTAAAAGGTTTTGTGAATAGAATAATGAAAATCAAACCAATTATGGATTTGAGTAGAACCCTGTCTTTGTATATGTAAAAGCATGTATATAACAGAACACTTCTAATTGAATCATTCAGAATACAAGTGAAAATTTAATACAGGGACAGTTAAGAAATCTGTCCCAGCAGACACAATCTAAAGAAAAACGTACTGAAGATAACTGCATGAACGTGAATTTCTGCAAGTTTAAAAGCTCTTGCTGATAGTTGACTGGATACAGAGGCAATCTTTATTTGTTCACTAGGGTTTTTGTTTTGTTTTGTTTTATTTTGTTTTCCTTTTCTTGTCTCCTAGCTCCTAACAACTTCATGTTTCAAGCTTTAGATTTGTGGTTAACATTAGTCTTCATATTACAGAAGTCAAGGCACCCAAACTGTAAAGATACCATATATTTGAACTTGCTGATTTTGAACTAGCATTTCAATAGAACTGTAAGCCTTCAGCTTCAACCACAAATAAGCAAGTGTACAATTGACTTAATGTAAGAAACTACTTCTAGTTCATTTTTAGGTTTTCTGTAACATTACTTAAAAAACCCTAAACACTCCTATTATTTGGCATGTTAGAGAACTTAAGTTTGTTTCTTACCAGACTCCTTCCAAAGAAGTAGTGGTGATGAGGAAAACTTGAGGTGGGGGGGATGCTTATTTAAAAGTATGATAATACAGACTACATCATGCATTTTTCCACCCCCCCCCACAATAGCCACCGTTGCTCTTTAAGTGGAGAAGATTTAAACAGACAGTGGCAAAATCCAAATCCAGATCTGCATCCCACTATTTACCATGCTAAAGGGTTACTGCAATATCTGGCTGCTATAAAACGTTTACCTTTGGTAAGTATGTGTGTGTAAGCAATTTTGAATCTATTTAACCTTGTCTGTGTAGCTAGTCTGTAAAGTAAACATTTTAATATGGTGTTGTAAACTGTGTCACACTTAAATTTGGCTTGGAGAACTAGTCCTCTGCAAACCTTTAGATCTAAATCAGTTTCCTTTGCTAGGGCAGAAAATTAAACCTACCTTAGATGAATCCTATGGCTTTTCTCTTAACGCACAAGTTAGTTAATTATATAAGGAGTTGTGTTTGCTAATCCTTTGGAAATCTCAACAGTACAACTGAAAAATTTTATTTGTTCTTCTGTTAGTTTTATAAAATGTTAATTCCATATGCCTTGGCTTTCTTTTGTCAAATGATTTATTTTAGGTCTACTGTGATTATCATGGTCACTCTCGTAAAAAGAATGTATTTATGTACGGCTGCAGCATCAAAGAGACCATGTGGCACACAAATGTCAATGCGGCTTCTTGTGACCTAGTGGAAGACCCTGGTTACAGGGTAAGTTTGACATTTGTACCTTTTTTATCTTGGCATGAATTTGGGCTGTATTTTTCAGATATCTTCCCTATATTATCCTGTGCACATAGTGACTTTATAGCATGAGCAGACTTGTTTAGAATGCTTGAAACATTGCACACTAATAAAGCTAAGCATTCAATGCAGAGGCCTTTATTTTTTTGTGTCTTTATACCAATAAATGCTTTTTTGTGTTCAACACTACCGTAATAGTAAAGACATGGAAAATATGCTTCTATTTATTTATAATTTACGGGATGAAAAACGAGTCATTTAATTAAGCATGGCAAACAACCTTCTAGCAACAAGGAAACTAAAAATAGTGAATTGCTCACAAAACCGTTAAGTTTTGTCTATGGGAATAGGCATGGTTTCTTTTAGAAAGATGTGTAGTTAAGGAATGTGCCCGTAATACAGACACATAATAAACTTGCACAAACTACATCCCCTGCATTGTAGAAGCTTTCAAAAATCCCGAGAGGCTTATGTGCTGCCTCTTTCTTCTCTATGGCTCCACTGCCGCCTCGTGGCAACTGCAGAGCTATGCAACCCTAATGCATCCAAACACCTCATTTCTTTTGAGGCGGTGCGGAGTTAACCTTGACAAGCACATTGCAACGTTTGCTATGCATCCGTGCGTGTAACTGAGTACAGATCTTCCTCGCTTTAAAAAAAAAATTCTATCAATCCTTGATTTTCTTGTGTGATTTCCTGGGTGCTGAGTCTAATGACATTCACATCTGCTGCTCAACATGTTTATATGGGATTTTGTCACTTCAACCTTTGCTTCTGTGCACAGAAAACACTAATCAATAAGAGTTGTGGGGAAAAAGACATTTGGTTTCAAAAAGGCAGACTGAAATGTTTTGGCAAGCTTACACTAATAATGGTATACATACTACTGAAGTAGTCAGTTCAATGTAGTCATGTGTTTTGACTTAACTGATAACAAATCTGGTGACGAATGGCTGGAAAAGAACCTGGGAATGTTGATCAGCAGCCACCTGAACATGTTCCAGCATTGTGCCCAGGTGGCCAGGAAGGCCAACGGCATCCTGGCCTGTATCAGAAACAGTGTGACCAGCAGGACTACGAAAGTGATTACACCCCTGTACTCAGCTCTGGTGGGGCAGCGCCTTGAATACTGGGCTCAGTTTTGTACCCCTCACTATAAGAAAGATACTGAGGTGCTGAAGCGGGTCCAGAGAAGGGCGGTGAAGCTGGTGAAGGGTCTAGAGCACATGTCTTATGAGGAGCAGCTGAGGGAACTGGGGTTGCTTATCCTGGAGATGAGGCTGAGAGGAGAAATTATCACTCTACAATTACCTGAAATGAAGTTGTAGAGAGGTTGAGGTCAGCCTCTTCTTTCAAGTAAAAAGTGATCAGAGAAGAGGAAATGGCCTCAAATTGCACCAGGGGCGTATTAGGTAGGATATTAGGAAGAATTGCTTTACCAAACAGGTTATCAGGCATTGGAACAGCTTGCCCGGGGAACTGGTGGCGTCACCATCACTGGAGGTATTTAAAAGACATGTAGATGAGGTTTTTAGGGACTTGGTTTGATGGTGGGCTTGGCAGCATTAGGTTTTCGGTTGGACTTGATGATCTTAAAGGTCTTTTCCGGCCAAAATGATTCTGTGATTCTATGAAATAAAAGCCAGAAATTATGTAGTCATTTAGCATTAGTCAAATACATACATTTGCAGAACTGTGTCTTTTTGCAGAGCTGCCATATAAACAGTTACATTGACCTTTGATTCATGTTCTTGAAGTTAAATATATACCTAGTGCTTCCTGAATACAAATTAATTTTATATATTAATGAAATACTGCCTGTGTTAGGTCTGCAAATTAGTTGGTTGAAAGAGTCCAAAACCATTTTTTAATTAAACAATTAATTATATGGGGTATGTAGTCCACTTAAATTGAATAAAATCAGCTCAGTGAATTAAGAGGAGATTTTGGTCACCTGAACAGTTCTTTTGTATCTCTATTCTTACCCACACGACTAACACTTAATTTTAATTATTGGATATGAAAAAGAGGAAAATAGCAAATCTGTTGCTAATTGAACACACTGTATTTTGAAAGCTCAATATGGAGAAATGTTTTTATTCTTGTTCTTTGATTTTGAATTGCAGCAAAATTTTTGATAACTATTTGTGATTGCATATTCCCTCCCCCCTGCTTCCGTAAGTGAAATAAAAGTCACTATATTTTTCAAATTACTGTCCTGCAGGCACTCCCCAAGATCCTGAGTCAAACTGCTCCAGCTTTCTGCATGGGCAGCTGCAGCTTTGTAGTGGAAAAGTCCAAAGAATCTACAGCACGAGTTGTTGTTTGGAGAGAGATAGGAGTACAAAGGAGTTACACAATGGAAAGCACGTTATGTGGATGTGACCAGGGCAAATACAAGGTAAGAAAATCTATCAGTTAAACTGTTCATGCTTTATAATTTCTTCCATCTACATTGGTATTTTCTTCTATAACTCCACTTGCTTGCTTGATTTAAACTTTTAAAACTCTTCCAAGATATGTGTATACTAATGTTAAAGTGAAATTACACAATTTACAATATTATAGGTTGCATAGCAGTCTTCATCTGTCACTTAACCCCTTCCCCCGCAGTATGTTATGCTTATTGGCTGTTCTAAAAAGACTAATTACTGCTTGTAACAAACACATAGGTATACAAACAGCTGGAAAAAACAGTTCTGATTTTACAGGTAGATTATTAAAATTATGTAGTCAATAATAGTAGTACTAGAATAAAAATTTCTTTTACACATTGCAGTTTCAGACTTCACCGAACAGTTTGTGGTTCTTCAGCAGATATTTAGTAGTGACCCTTACAGAATTTTCCCATGTAGCTGATGAAACAGGCTTATAAATCAAAACACTTTCATATTGGGTTACCAGAACTACAAATTGCACATCTCTGAAACCATCATAGTTGTTTGACATCTTGACTTAAAACTTGTTTTCAATTTGTCTCCCTCAAAAGTGTTAACAGGACAGGATATCTGAAAACAAACAGTGACCCTATTCATAGTTTCTCACCAGTAGAAAACTTACTTTAAAGAAAACACTCATAGGGAAATAAGGGAGAACCACCGCCCTGACATCTGACGTTCATCTTCTGTTACTGCGTTAAATTTAGTTACAAATTGAAGCAAGTTCTAAAAACAAACGTTCGTGGAAGAATTCAGTTTCAACTGCTTGAATATAGAATTTAGGAATGTTAAATAAGAAAATTACCAGAAGCCTCAAAAGCTTGACAAGCTGATCAGAAGGCTGGGATCAAGACTGGGAAGGCAGGAACAAAAAAAGGTTGGAGCAAGGTATATTTAAGATATTAATATATTCTCCAACATCTGTCCTTGTCTCCCTAGACAGATGTTTTGGCAGCAATTTCAGTAGATTTGTAAGTACTAAATGAATGAGTTAATTTAGAAGCATTCCTGTTGTTGTCAGAATATTCCGTTGTTCCTCAAATGACATCATTATAGAGCTTTAAAAAATAACTCCCAAGTTGCTTATTTTGAAACTTCCAGAATATTCTTAAACATGACCCCACATGGCTTTAGCAACGTTAATTCAGAAGGTTCTTAAGAAAGGTGAATTGAAGATGATTTGTGGACAAATGTCACAGTTTAGGGTCAGGGCAGCCCCTTAGACCTATAACAAACGCTCTCTGTTAACCCCCCTCTCTCCACAGAGGGGAAGAGAAAGGGAATAAGGGAGAAAGACTTAGCAATTAGAAAAGGAAACTAGAACAGCTTTAATGAAAAGGAAATTAATAATTATAAAAATGGAATATATACAAATCTATACAGAACCAGTATTGAACCCAACCCCCTGATGGTAATTCCATCCCTGTCACCACTGATGCTGTGGAGCAGGCACTGGGGAGTCCCAGGCTGGGCCCCGCAGCAGATGGGAGCTGTGTTCAGGAGCTGGATTCTGGTACCGGGTTCAGGAACACGCAGACCGGATCGAAGGCAGAATGGACAGAGTCCTCCTTGGATGCTCCGAGGAAGGAACCAAAAAAGGACCCGAGCCAAGCCAAGCAAAAGCTGGCAAAGCAGTCCAAGAGGGGAGAGAAGAGGCCAGAGACCCTTTGGGTCCCTCAGCTCTAAACCAAATATGACGTATATGGGCTGGAATCCCTCGTTGGTCAGTTTAGGGTCACCCGTCCTGTCCGCTCCTCCCTGCAGGTGCAGCCTTTCACTTTCTGCACCCCCCAGTGTGGTACACAAGACCCAGCAGTGGCCTTGGTCTGCACACCAATCCTTGGTAGTAACTCTAAACATGAGGTGTTATCACTGCTAGCAGCAGACACTGTCTGTGAGAACAGGCTGCCAACTTCAGACAGTGCAGTTAATTAAAAGAACCAAGCTGAAAAGTAAAATTACAGAACAGAATTAGTTCTGTTTTTGCTCAAACCAGGACAACAAACTTTCAAGATGCTTAGCATGCAAAGTCCTTCTCCAGTAAGGGAGGAAAAACAAATGGCTGTGTTCTATGGAAAAATTGTTTACTCAAAAGGGAATTGCATTATTCTATGTAATATAAACTAGCTGATGAGATCGAATTTGCTAATCTGTCCTTCTTTTTATGTGGAATAAAACAATTTGTGAGCTTCTAGTCATCCTCTGAACATTCAGGGAGATTCTTTATTTTTTTCTTCAGTATGATAATGCTCAGAATTAATAAGAAAAATCTATCTAAAAGGCCAAGGTGACTAGACAGAACAAGAAAAGAGCAACATTTCTCCAGTGAGAACATCAAAGAGGTGAAAACAGTCTCTCTGTTTTTTTTTTTTTTTTTTTTTTTTTTTCTCCTGTTCAGTGAGTGGGGCCAGCAGCCACTCTATGAATAAACTTGTGGTCTAAATTAGATGACATATTTCTTAGATTGTTATTTCAAAACACAGAGAGGAGTTAAACTGTAAAAATTCCCTTTCCTCCTACCACGCTCCCCCCCACCCTGCAAGGGACATGACAGTTCAGATCTGAGGGACAGGACAGCGTATTGTGTAAGGTTCTGAAGCACTTTTCCAGTCTTCTTGTTTGGCATCATCACTGAATTTTGTTCAAAGCATGAAGAGGATTACTGTTTTTTGTGGAAGAAATTCAGAGTCTTTGCCAAAGCTGGATAATATCAGAACATCAGTTCTTTTTATTCTTTTTAATTTTACTCAGACAATGGCGATGCTAGACTATTTCCAGACAGGAAGCTGTTGAACTGAAGTTAGCAATTCTTACCTGAATTTAGGATCGCTGGTGACAGAGTTATCTCTGAAGACAGTCTTGTTTTAACTGCATGTGTGGGGTCTTTGTAATGCATTGAGAATTAGTGCTGCAAATATTGCTCAATCATCTGTAATTCAAGATATTGAAAAGCAAATGTTCAGGTGAAAAGATGCTTCAAGATCCACTGTGGAGGCTAATTAAGATGCCAGACAAAGCACAATTTATTTAATATTTTGAATCACCTGAAATAAATCCTTTTTAATTAATAACTTTGGGAGTATTGCTTAATTTGTAAGTAAATAAAAAATATGTTGTCATCTGGCAATTTTATTTTATGATTTTATTTTTTTTTTTTATATTACGATCCATTTAGGTCTGTCTTCAGTTATATACTCTTTCTGCTATGCTGAAAATAGCAGTCATGGAACATGCACACGCTATTTGTCTTTCTAACAATTGTCTTTGCACTTTCTTTCATACCGTACTCTTGTCCTTTTTTGACTTAGAGCCACCCCTATTATACTGTCTATAAGGAATCTGTCAACTAACAGTAACTTCTTCAGCAACAGATGTAGAGAATGATTGGAAAAGTTTCTGAATCATCAAGTTATGCACATTAGTAATCTGTGTAACAGTGAAATTACTGTTACCCCTCTCCTTCCCTTTCTACATACTTGTTACCTCTTGTCCTTAATGTTATTTTAATCTCTTTGGGGCAGGGACTGTGTCTTCCTGTGATTAGCGTAGTGGAGCCCCAGCTATGATTGGGGTCTTCGAATGTTACTGACGTGCAAACAAATACAAAAAAAAAAACAAACCCAAAATTGGCCTCTGTGGATAAGGTACTGCACTGGGAGTGAGGAGAACTGATTTCTGTTCCCAGCGGGGTCAGTGACATGCTGTGAGACACTGTGCAAATCGCTTCAACCCTCTCTGCCTCCATTTCTCCATCAGTAAAGTGAGGATAATTCTTCCTTTATTAATAAAGTGCTTTGAAATCTACAGCACAAAAGCATTGTAAAAGAGGTAAGTAGTACTACTACTAACAACAACACTCAAATATCCAACACTTGTTCACTGCTAACAGGTTTCTGCAGCATTTGGTTAGAGGATGTCACTGTTTAGAATAGTGGATATAGCATTAACTTTCTTGTTACTAAAAAGCACCTTGTCTATGGAGACTACTGAGGGGGACAAAAAAAAAAATGCACTTGCGAGAAAAACAAAATCAAACTTGCCATTTATTAAGTATACCTATGTTCAAAATAGAAGAACATGAAGAACATGTAGGCTGTACCATTTCTGGTGCCATTTCTTTTAAACACTTAAACCACTTATTTTAAACATTGCATTTTAAAAATACAGCATCAGTGTGGCAACATATACAAAGCTCTGTGTGTTTTTTTTTTTATCTTTTTATAAAAATGAATTCCTACTCCATTCTTTTGCTTCATGTATTTTCCTACGTGATGACTTGGCTTACCACCGATTCTTGTTTCTTCTGCTTCCCTGCTTGTGTTGTCAAATCTCTTTTTAATGACCCTTTACTTTAAGAGGCCTAGAAGATCTAAACTAAAAGCCTTTTACGTTCTCCTGAGATACAGAAGTTGCAAAGCAGCAGATTGAGTTGGGTTGTGCCACTGAATTTATTAGTGTGTATACAGCCAGTACTAGCCAATACCATAATTGTTGAGGGTCACTCTGGAATATCATTCTCTTTTCATAAAGTAGTTAAGGTCAAAGGTTCTGTCTCTACATTCTACACTGCTGACTAAATTAAAACTGTAGAATTATCTGATGGGAGACTTTTACCACATACGTAAACTTGGAGAGTGTTAAGTAAGTTCTACCTCCTGAATACTCTCTGCAGAGGAACGCGCCTTGATGTACTGTTTGAGTTAGAAAACAGCTATGGCTTTTGACACTTTGTTGGTTTTGGTTACTAAATGTGTAAATAAATGCTTTCAGAATTAACACATATAGCTTCTAACATATAAGAAGGAAAGAGATGTTTGTGCCAAGGAGTAACTTTGTTGCCTTAAATAGTCTTATTTATGTGTCAGAACAGAGCAATTAACTTGATCACAGCTACAATATGAAGTCACTCATTTGTTTTTTGTTCTGATTGAACCTCTGTTGAAGAATTTTGTATTTTAAATTTTAGTATTTTATCTTGTTTTTACAAATTTTGTCTCAGGTTTTTTAAATAACTTATGCTTATAAACTTGGACACGATCTCTGTCTCTATTCGAATGCCACTAGGTAAAGTCCTGTTAAAATTGTCTAAAAGCACAGACCAGGAAGCTCAAAGAAATGTGGATGTTTCCTGAATTGTCTGTTCAGCCTTAGAGGAATCATGTAGTTACTCAGTTTACTCTGATACTCTTGCTAAGTGCTTACAGTTCTTACTTGTTCTGTCTTTAGAGCAAGAGAGCATATTAAATACAATTACAAAATATATTTTAAATAGTAATTCTGCAGTATGTGTGGGGCCCTCTGCATATACCTATTTTATATTTTTATATCTTATTTTTATCTTAGGGATTGCAGATAGGGACAAGAGAACTGGAGGAGATGGGAGCAAAGTTCTGTGTTGGCTTACTGCGTTTAAAAAGAATGGCATCACCTTTGGAATACAATCTGCCTTCTAGTCTGTTGGATATTGAAAATGAGCTGATTGAGTCAAGCTGTAAAGTGACAAGGTAGTATATTTTTATTATATTTACTTCAACCCCACACCCCCCCTACTCCACCCCCCCCCCCCCCCCCCAAGACAAAAAAAAAAGAATTGCAGTTTCTCCAGTGATATAAAGACTCTCTCAAAAATGTTCTTTCATCAAAAAAAAGTTGATGTATTGTGACCTGTTAGTGTAACACTAATCTGAATATATCAGAGACCTGTTGTGTTAATTCAATTGCTCCAAACTTTTAAAGAAAACAATATCTGTATTGAGCTATACTATATGTCACTTTTGTGCTGGGATAAACACTAGCAATTTTAATGTCATCTGGATGTTGTTATATGCAGTGAAACTTAGTAAGTTTTAGGTCTCAATTGTCTCTTTGAGAGCATTTTTTCATTATTATTATTACTGGCTACAGTATTAAAAATTTATTTAGACAGACTTATGTGACTTAAAGCACTGTAAGAACTGTAAGTTTTTCTTCCAAGCTCTCCCCCCCCCCCGACTCTGGTAGAGATACATAACAACATTTAAATAATTTAAAATGTGTGACATTCAAGTCACAAAAGAATTGTATTGTTTCAGCTCAGTAGCTAGTTTATTACATTTGCCATTCATAAAGCTCTAGATAGGCTTGCAAAAGTATGCATACTATAAGGATATTTCCACTCATGATATTCATCGCTGAAGTATCCACATGGACATGGTAATTGGGCATGTACAGCAAATAAGTGATTTCAAATGTAGAAACATGTCTTTCTGAAAATCTGGTGTGAGATTAAATAAAGCAGAGTTCCAGACTCCAGAAAAGCATTAAATTAGAAAAGAGTATTTATTTACACGCTATAATACGTTACTACTTGGCATACTTAGAGCTGTAAGTTTTTATAGTAGCCTTGGCTGTAGCTCCAACTTAGCAATAACTGTGGGAAAAAATGAAATTTATTATTGTTTTTGTGCAACTGAAACAAGGAGGTTTTTGAGTAAGACTTCCATTAGATACTAGACTAATTTGTCTGTAGACTGAGCAAAACTAGCAGAGATAGTTAAGGGGGCATTCTGGTACTCTATGGGAGAGGAAGATGATGTGTAGTTCCAACATTTAAACATGTGTTATCAGAATGTGGAGTACTGAGAAAGACTGGAACTTGTGTTCATGCTTACAACTTACAGAGAATAATGAAAAGTGAAATACAAGCTAAAAGGTGGAAAGAACAATAAGAGACTGTCTTAAGGAAGTAGTTAAAAGTGTGAAGGGTAGCAGTGATGTGTAGATATCTATCACTCAGGTGATGGCTGGATCCCACAGTATAATTTGCTCACTGGTACAGCATAAGCATGCTTGTAATGGACAGATTTTAGCTGTCAGGTCAAGTTTTGTGCTTGGATAAGGCTGAGTTAGTGAATCCTGGAAGCAAAGAGGATCAGAGGACAGTTTGGAGTAACCCACCTCCACCAGTTTGTAAGCCTCAGGGAAGTTTAGGTAGGCTCACTGGAAGACATACGGCAGATGCTGAGAACAGCAAAAAGTGCTATACAAAAGTTGGTATGGCATTAGCATGGTGTCTCCAGTGCAGGTGAAACACAGCATTTTAATTACCAGGAATACCTTGGTGGTGTTTGCTGTACTAATGTAACACTGATACCAAAATAGTAGTAGCAGCAGAGAGCAGTGCTCAGCATTCATAACACTGCTGTTCAGTGTATAACTCTACATTTTTATTTGGTATTTTATGAACTATTTTCAGCCTTGTAAGATGTAGTTTGAAAGTGTAAATAAAGTATCAGTGTCCTTGGTTTTGCATATCCCACTATCTCTACAGTGTGTTTAAAAAAATAAGTAAGGTCTTGAACTCTTTCTGTTTTATTCCTTGTGTCAGATGAAAAGTCAGCCATGAATGTAATTATCTGCTTTGCTCTAAAAAGTATCTTGCTTGTCCATTTGTGCAGCATAGTATTTTAATGAGTAATACTACAAGGAGATTAGCACAGAAAATTTGCTTCCATTGCTGTTGTGCCAGGGGCTGAGATAGTTAATCATCAGGTAACTGTGGAAAGCAGCTCTCTTGTCCTCAGCTTTTTGATTAGGAAAACACAGATTCAGTGGGTTTTGTCCCAGGGGCAGAGATCATAAGCCTAAGGAGGAAAAAAACTGAATCATTTGTGTATTGTTTTATATGTGTTGCCAGGGATTCTAGATATGTATCATCCAAAGGTTATCTGTCTGGAATTCTTCTTAGATACATGAGTGGCTGATAGAAGTCTGATGTCTGATAGACGTTTCAGCTGTTCTCTGGGATAAGACCAAAACTTGAGAAGTGAAAACTGTTAACTGCTGAGGAAGTGTGCAGATGGTTGGCAAAAGTTCTATCATGCACCTCAGATATATACCCTGAAACAGAGCTGAGGAGGAAGGGGCAATGTTTTATGCTGTAAAGCTCTTGAGAGAAATCATCAGATGGAATTCCATCTTTATGATAGAGGAAGTTCTACTACAGCACATAAAATAAATTGTTTTAATTACAGTCTTTCTCAAGCCCTTATCAAAATGAAAACTAGGAGATGGAGGAGAAGGAAAGAACATGACCGTTGCCTTCAAATACAGAGGCAAAAAGTCTATTCTCTCTAGTGCAGACAGCACCAGAGAGCAATGGCCTTAAATCACAA
This sequence comes from Todiramphus chloris collaris, assembly GCA_025345505.1. Taxonomy (NCBI): domain Eukaryota; kingdom Metazoa; phylum Chordata; class Aves; order Coraciiformes; family Alcedinidae; genus Todiramphus; species Todiramphus chloris. The sequence goes on along the minus strand of JANVCC010010406.1, from coordinate 27,624,071 downwards.
GGAAAAGTCAGTCTAGACTTCAGTTTAAAATTCTACATGGCCGGCAAAAATGAAGTTCTGCAATAGTCATCTGGGGAAGTTGCAGAGTCTCCTTCGGAGATTAAGAGTAGTATAGACAGGCTTCAGTCTAGCATGGTAGTGGGGACAGCTGAATTAGCCTTAATGCACAGAGATACACTAAGTGGCTGTGAGAAACTTCTTCACTAAGTATTGTACTTCAGATAAATTACTTATTCATAAAGACTAAATAGTTAAGTCACTTTGACTCTCTTCTTTAAAGCATTACTTTACAACCTTCTCTCAAGCATTTGTATGTAAGCAAGGTAGTGTCTTTGAGGGATCATATGGAAAATACCCAGAACCTTTCTGGGAAATTAACATGCTGAGGTGCCACTTGGAAGTGCCTGCACACTAATGCATGAGGAATAAAAAAGAGGAATTAAAGGTCTGTGTGCAGTTGCAGGGCTGTGATCTTGTTGGGGTCATGGGGACATGATGGGATGCCTCACCACAACTGGAGTGCTGCAGTTGAGGAATACACACTTTCTAAGTGAGGACAAGCTGCGAAGATGAAGAGGGGCAGTTGCCCTTTATGTGACAGGGAACCTGGAACACATGGAGGTCGGTCTAGGGATGGAGGATGAGCCCAAATGAGAGTTTACAGAGGAGGGTTAAAGAGCAGATCATGCTGCATGATGTGGTAGTGGGTATCTCCTGTATGCTGTCTGACCAGGAGGAACAAACTGATCAGATCTTCTGCAGGCAACTAGAAGGAGCAAACCCTTGTCTTCATAGAGTTTCTTAACCACCACAATATCTGCTGGAGGAACAACACAGCAGGGTATAAGCAATTCAGAAGTTTCCTGGAGAGCACTGATTACAACTTCCAGACCCAGGTGTTACAAGAACCAGGAAGGAATCTAGTATCATTAAGGTTGGAAAAGACCTCTAAGATTATCAAATCCAACCATCAGCCCAACATTTTGATGACCACTAAACCATGTCCACATCTGTATGTTTGTTTGAACACCTCCAAGGATGGTGATTCCACCATCTCCCTGGGCAGCCTGTTCCAATGCCTCACCATGCTTTCAGTATAGAATTTTTTCCTAATAGACAATTAAAACTCCCCTGGTGCAATTTAAGCCCAATTCATCTTGTCCTATTGCTAGTAGTTGGCAGAAGAGACCAACACCCTCCTTGCTACCACCTCCTTTCAGATAGTTGTAGAGAGCAATAAGGTCTCCCCTTAGGCTTCTTTTCTCCAGACCAAACAATCCCAGTTCCCTCAGCCGCTCCTCATAAGACATGTTCTCCGGACCCCTCACCAGGTTCATTGCCCTTGTCTAAACCTACTCCAGCACCTCGATGTCTGTCTTATACTGCAGAACCCAAAACGGAACACAGTACTCAAGGCGTGGCCTCACCAGTGCCGAGTACAGCCATTCTGTGGTTCTGTGAAAAAGAGAAAATGTCTTTAAATCTTTCCTCAGAAACCAGAGTGCTGATGTTGTAGGCAGCTTCAAATTGGTTGCCAATTTAGGTAATTATGAGGTTCTAAAAACACAATCTAGTTGCATTTCTCTCCCTCGGAACTTTCACAGCCAAGCACCTGATGCCTTGGTATTTCTGCCATATATGCTTTAACAATTTTATAAATATGAGTTCTTCCATAAATACAGTCTGGCTGTAAGGCAGTTTCACTTGATAGTTATTGTGGATTGCCTCTAAACAATAGTCTTTCAGCAAGTTCGTTTTGTGCATTGAGGCAGCATATTGAACTTCAAAATTTAGTACTGGCATGTTACATCAATTTATCATACTTCCTGGTTTTTAAAAGTTTTTTGATTTTTTTTTTCCTCATTTGTAGATATGAGACTACAGTATTTTCCCCATCCATAAGTGCTGTATCACTGTCAACTTCATTAAAACTAGGCTTCAGTATAAATGTATATATGAAATACTAAACCTTAGTTGTGGCATTTTGAGTCAAGTTGTGGTTGTAATTAATTGTTAGGGTGGCATTGAAAGACAGCCCCAGATTTCCATATATTAATAGCTGCCTTAGATACAGAATCTGTATTTTATATTGTCTCTCGAGAAAGTTAGTATCCCAGTTCACAGGTAATTAAGTGGATATGCTTTGGAAAAAATTAATGTGCTAAATTTCTTTGCTTGCTAATGTTACTCATGATGGAGTGACCTTAAAACAGCACCTGTTGAATCGAGGAATGTCATACATTAATCATAGAATAGTTTGGGTTAACTTATTATTATTAATCATAGAATGGTTTGGGCTGGAAGGGACCTCTAAAGGTCATCTAGTCCAACCACCCTGCAATGAGCAGGGACATCCTCAAATAGATCAGGTTACTCAGAGCCTTGTCAAGCCTCACCTTGAATATCTCCAGGCATGATGCCTCAACTACCTCCCTGGGCAACCTGTTCCAATGTTCCACCACCCTCATGGTTATGAACTTCTTTCTAAGAGCCACTCTGAATCTTCTTTTCTCTAGTTTAAAATCATTGCCCCTCGTCCTGTTGCTACAGGCCTTTGTAAATAGTCCCTTTCTTGCCTTACGGTAGGCCCCCGTCAGGCACTGGAAGGTTGCTATTAGGTCTCCCCAGAACCTTCTCTTCTCCAGGCTGAACAATGCCAGCTACATCATCCTTTCTATGTAGGAGAGGTGTTCCAGCTCTCTGATCATTTTCATGGCCCTCCACTGGACCCGCTCCATCAGATCCATATCCCTCCTGTACTGAGGGCTTCAGAATTGGACATAGTACTCCAGTTGAGTTCTCTCCAGAGAAAAGTGGCAGAGTTGCCTGTCTCGATCTTCTGGCCATACGTCTTTTGATGCAGCCCAGGATGCTATTGGCCTTCTGGGCTGCAAGTGCACACTGTCTGCTTATGTCCAGATTCTCATCTACCAGCAGCCCCAAGTCCTTTTCTTCAGGGCTTCATTCTATCACCTCATCCCCAGCCTTTATTGATAGTAAGGATTGTTCCAGCCCACTTGCAGGACCCTGCATTTGGTATTGTTGAACCTCATGAGATTCACCTGGGCCCAGCTCTCCAGGTTGTCCAGGTCCCTCTGGATGACATCCCCTCCCTCTGGCATATTGACACCACCACTCAGCTTGGTATCATCTGGTACAGTTGATCTCGCTGTCTATGTCATTGATAAAAATCTTAAACAGTACAGGTCCCAGTACAGACCCCTGAGGGACACCACTTTTCACTGCGCTCCATCTGGACTTTGAGCCATTGACAACTATCCTCTGGTTACTCTTGGCACGTAGGATGTTGTGGGAGACTGTGTCAGAGGCCTTGCAGAAGTCCAGATAGACCACATCCATAGGTCGTCACTTGTCCACTGATGTAGTCACTGTATCATAAAATGCCACTAGGTTCATCAGGCAGGATTTGCCCCTAGTAAAGCCATGCTGTCTGTCTTTGATCACCCCCTGTCCTCCCTGTGCCTTATCAGACCACCTAGGAGAATCTGCTCCATGATCTTTCAAGGCATAGAGGTGAGGCTGACAATCACACCCCATAGTATCTCCCAGAGAGCTGAAGACATATCAGAAATACTTCAGTGTTAATCCAGATAACTCTAAAAAACTTGTTACTTACCAAAATTAATTGTATGTAAAGTACAACCATTCTGGGGGTAAGAGGAAAACAGCCTCTGACTTGACTTATATTTTGTTGGTGGAAATGAGGGGTATGGTGACTGTTTCATAAAGGATATTCTGAAAGCACTAATAAAGGACTTATTACTGCAAAAAGGCAATGTATTTTGATTGGCATATTTGAGCACTGTGAAAAAATAACATGAGTGTCATAGTAAGGTTAATATTGTTGAGACTGTACATGGAAATTTCTATAATCTTGTTGTGTGAGGAAAGTAACTAGTACTTAGGAACTTCAAAAAACAGTACAATTCAGTCTCCATTCCAAAAGACCAGGTCATGAAAATCACAGGAGTAACTGTACTGCAAGACAAAATTTTGAGTTGGAGTGAGATCATTGAATAACCTCATTCAATGTTTTGAAACTGAATTTGTATGTAGAAAATAAAGTAAAATAAAATGGTTTCCTGATCATGACCTTGGGGTGTTACACAACTACAGATGGTGACGGATAGTAACCAAATGCTTCTTCTGCACCAAAGAAATTAAGGCAGTGGAAAAAAGATCAGATTCCCTGCATGTTAAGAGTTACTATTTTTATCACATAATGAACATTGACATAAGAAATATTGAACTTTATTGGAGAAATCTATTAACACCTTTTTAGATTTTTCTAATCTCTAATGGCTTTATTTCTTAATCTATTACATGTAAAATCTACTTTAATAACACTAAAATAGAAAAATAGGTAACATGAAGTGAGAAAATGGGTATCTTGCTCTCAGTGTTTGGTTAGTTATACTGTGTATCTTTGTGAGGATATGGGATGGAAAAAAATCTTTAAAATGTGGCATTAAGGCTGAAATATGTTGTGTATTTGTATCTTACCCTCTATATGTTATGATTCCATCTTAAAAGTGATTTGATATTTGTAACTGTTTATACAGAGATTTATTTTATTGAATTCAGTGGAAATGCTTTTTATTTAAAAAATGGGAGTGGAAGCAGATAGTTAACAGGGAATGTTTTTCAGATAAAAGTATAAACTGTACTTCTATCTGTGTTGCTACGGGAATATGGACCTACTATCACACTGTCCATTTTTTCAAGTGTGAATTTTCTTGAACTTTGTGTTACCACAGAAGCCTTACATACAGACACTGATTTGTGTGTATCTGCTGATGCATCATCACCAAGCAATGATCTCTAATTAAAAACACTGAAAAATATTTAAGTAGATAACATTTAGTCTAGAAAAATGTTCTTCTAGGGAATCTAGAACAATAGGACTATATATATATTTTTTTTTTAATTATAATTCTAGTATCTTTCTGAGACAGGAATGACCCATCTCTAAGTGTGGTAATAGCAATTTGCCATCTGGATAACTGGGTTGACTCCTTTTTATTTTCATAGGTGTTCTGTGTGCCCTAGGAGCCACGTACGTACATCATTTTTGCAGAAACAGGAAACTATAATTTTGTTCACACTATCTCCAGTAAAAATGCCTTATAGTTATTCATGTTTGCACGTTATCTTCTTTCATTCTTTGTCAAAGAGATTTATGCTGCCATACAGGGAATTAAGAGAGGGTCCAACTTGTGTTTCCAAAGTCTCAGAAGCCAAGTTCTGCCGTATACTTTAGGCCATCAGCTTTTTTGCCTCCGTTACAGGATTTATTATGCTCCCCAGCAAATATGCCCATAGGCCAGTTGGGCCAGATACCCTTTGGGTCCAAGTTTTCTACCTTGGGTAGCACTCACTGCATGTGTCAGCTGAAAATTCAGAAAACTGTTCTGTTTATTGTTGGTGATACTCAAGGCGGTAGTCTCATTTATTTTTAGAGACTGGCTTATAGTCAAAACTGAAACACATCCTGTAAACCAGGTTGTACTTAAACATCATAATGGAGATACCATGTTCCTCTATTCTGGATATTATTTAAAATATATTTTAATATAACAGTTCTTTTTAGTGAATTCTATTGAAATCCACTTTGTACTGTTTCAGGAAGTACTGGACAAGACCATAGCCCATAGATATTGATGAGATCTCTTCTCAAAAAAAACCCAACCCCAAAGGAAGAGAAATGCTCATATTTTAACAGCTGAAGAAATATGTCATTCAGCATGGTTTTTCCCCTGCTATTTTGTAGCTGTTTTACTTTTTTTATGTGTGTGGGGTGGATATAGGTTCTAATTAAGCAGTATTTTTGTGTGAGTACTGAACTAATTTTCAAGGCTATGCTGTATTTCCCTTGTATAGTGGAAAAGAGTGGACACTGCCTCGAGACGCAGTTCATTCAGATTCCATAATAATAGTTTTTCTTCACATCATGGGGGTGTGAGAGGCACTACAGAACATTTTGCTAGAAGACTACAATTAATTTATGTAGATAAAATGAGTACCAGATCTAAGTGACACCTCTAAGAAGATTCATCAAACTCTTGAGCTCTCATTTTCACATTTCCCAGTCCAATGCTAGTGAAATGTAGAGAAGCCTGTGACTGGTATTTCTATGTTCTATGTATTCTTTACAGCTGAAGCACAAGGGAGTTGAGCCCCCCAGCTGTATAAGGCCTCAGTGCTGTTTGCAGGAAAGGTTTGCTTAATAGCAGTAAGGATCTGGATACTTTTCTGTGCAGCAGAAGTCCCTCTGTTTATAATTAAGAATAAATATTTTTTTCTTTTTTCTTTCTTCCCCCCACCATTTTTTAGTGCTTTAAAAATCAGATTTTTATTAACATTACTTGAAATCTATATAACAAATCTGTGAAATATGTTGTGTTTTTGTCCTTTGATTCAATTCTCTTATCCAAAGTGTTGAAGTTCTAGTGTTTCTGTATGATTCTAGAGAAAATATTTAAAATACCTCTCAGCTGAGTTACCTTTTTATTAGATATCTTTTCACTTGAGTGCTGGAAATATACAAAGAGCCTCTACTGAGTAAAATTTTTAAAGCTAATTTCTGTTCTTCGTCAGACTCAGTCATGGGCCAGAAGATAGTCATGCAATTTCTTGCTTTATATGCCCAGATTCCTGTTCCCATTACTTTGTTATGATAAAAGTACTGTGTATACTTTCCTCAGACTAATATGATTCACGATGAATTACTTATTAGAAATGAATGAGGAGCTACCTACATAAAATGCAGGTAAAAAAAAAAAAAAGAATAAGAAGTGCAGAAGAGAGTAGTTTTTACACAGCTGTAATGTTAGAGTAGAGCAATGTAAAAGACTGTAGCTATTCATTTTGGAAGTTACTGATAATACTTTTTACAAAAACACTCTTTTAATGCTTTATGGGATAAGCAGAAAATGTTAACCATTCAAATATAAACATAGAGAAGCACTGCTTTTATTTTTTGCAAATGATTTTGAGGGTTTCTCAAATTCTTTTTGGTTTTACTTGTTGTACTTAAAATGACCATGTAAATGTTAATATTAAAATATACCTCAGTATTTCATTACACACAGGCTCAGTTTCATGACTTCATTTTGAACCATGTCTGAAACATATTTGACTTAAGAAAAATAAAGCAATAAGTAGATTTATTTCCCTCTGGCAATGCACTTTAACATTTTAAGTGATGAATTAAACACTTTATTTTTTTTTTAATTATTTCAAACCCACTTGCCAATGTTTCCCCCCTCAGTTCCAAATGGAAAAGATTAGACTAAATTTAATACTGCTCTTGTAGTAAGAATTATAGTTGTTAGGCTGATGGGTTTGATAGGGTATGTATGCAATGAAACAAAAACACATGACTGCAGTCATAACTGTTAGGACTTATTGGAATTATGCTTTGCACAATAACTTGACCTCTTTCTGTAAATTCTAATTGTTTCGTTGATTATTTTGAGATTCATTGGTGTGTTCTAGAACATAGTGTATTTTTGTTTCTTAATTTGATTTAATTACGGCAGAGAAGCAGACTGAGCTTTTGGGATCCTGCATGTCTAGAAAACAATAGAACAAATAGACAGCCAAAGGGAGCTGTGGGAAAATAAAAAACCTGATGGAAAATCCATTTCCTGCACTCAGTCTTACACTTGAGAAAAGGCATAAGACTGGTGGGGCAAGGAGTCAGAAGTACATGCAGTGAGAATGTGTCCAAGATCTTCTTGCAAAGGGTCTCTTTCTAGGCTGTGAGAAAGACACTAGGTTTGTCTTACTTTATATTCCTCCCTTATAATAACTCTTAAACTTTGCCCTGACCTTTGTATACTTCTAACGTCCTTCACCTGTGAATAAAAGGGTTTTTTCCTTCTTACTCTTCTACAGCATTTGATCTTTTCTTGCCTTTTCTTCCGGTACTTTAGGAGTACAACTTATTTAAAAAGAAGGCATCTTATGCTGCAACTTTTGTCCCGCCTGTCCCTTTCAGAAAGTTGGAAGAGAAATCTATGAAAGACGAGACACAGAATTCTACTGGTGGGCCTGATGGTAGTGCCAATGCACCAAGACCCTACTCTGGCCAAAGTGAAAGTGATCTTTTTTAATTCTGTGTAGACTGTAGCATAAGAGTACCGTTTGTCTTCTCTAAGTCGAAATAAGGAAACTAGTAATCTTGGGGGGGGGGTGGGGAAGAAAGAAAAAAGTAAGTATGAAGAATAGGTTATGTGGTCTTCATAAAATTTTTCAAGCTTTCTTTCATTCCTGATATTATGATCCTAATATTAGTGTGTGCTACAGTCAGTGATTTTTGAACCCAACTAATTTAATCTAGTTTTGAGTTTCACAGAGAGGGTGACAGCATGAAATGCTGAGATTATTTTTTTTTTTTATGAAGCTGTGGAGGGAAATTTTGTAACTCTAAAAGCAGGAGTATTTTAAAAAAAAGACTTAAATGGGATTTGGATACTCGGCTTCCTGTGACGTAGAGGAGAGTCAGATGTGTTGTTATCCTCTGTAGCCTTGGAAATTCTCCTTAGGAAATATCCTTACTGCTTGGGGAAAAACACAAAGGTGAAGAGCTCTTGAAGGGGACAACACATGCAGCTTCATGTGTGCCGTCGCCTACTGTAGCAGCATCGCTGATCCCTAGAAAAGAATATAGACCCTAAGGGAAAATTAAAAGGAAATGTATGGCGAAACAATTCCTTTGTGATACTCCCTGACTCTCTTTCTCCTCTACAATATTACCTTCCCTGGCAATGCAGTTTTAAAAGGAATTGTTAGTTCTTCAGATTTTTCTCTCCTTCCTTTCCCAAATAGGTGCAACACTCTATCATTTGTCAGGGAATCTTTCTTAATTTTTTTTCTTGCAAAGTTTCAAACTGTATACACTTCCTCTGCAGTCTCAGAAAACCTCTGATCTCTGTGAGGTTGGCATTAGTAATGGTTGTGTCTGGTAGTGGATTAAGGTCTCTGTAATTAAGTCATACAGACAATGAAAAATCCAAGTATATCCTTGGAGGGACAAATAACATTTTGGTTTGAAAGAATATACCATATTACTGAATAGTTTTATTTTTTAATGTGTTTTCAGCATTAATGTAAATAAGAAAAAACTTAATAAGGTAATGTTGTCTTTAAAAAAAAAAAAAAAAAATTAGGAAACAAGATTTGTTAATTCCTAAATTCAATGTATTCAATGGCAGATGATGAAGAAAATACTCTTTTAAATGAAAGGGATATTCTTAGCTTCTTTATAAACTTGAAGACCACAGTATTGTATTAGTTGTACTAATCAGATATTTACGAGTTGCTCTTTTTACCCATAAAATGTTATTTAAATAAAATCCACAAAACTTCAGTTTTTCATATAGTATTCTCTTCTAACTGCCATGACTTCAAAGAAAATATAAAGATTATGGCATCCCTTACATTACAGAACTGTATTTGTGTGATACAAATTAGCCTATGCTAAGCAGAGAAAAATAATGGTTTTCTTTTAAAAGGAAAAGGGGGAGGTGTAGAGGTAGAGGAAGAGGGATTATTGAGCAAGTTAATTAGAAACAGCCCAAGGGAAAAGTTAGGAAATTAAACCCCGTAGAATCAGCATGACGGCAGCTAAAAATATATTGTCACAAGATATGCTGAGGGTGCGGAGAGCAGCAGGGAGGCAAATAAAGATTTTGATTGAACAGTAAGAAATTTTTTCAGGTGTTTTGATTTCTACATTGTTGTGGCCCAGCCTCAGTGAAACAAAAAAGACAAAAATTTTGCAGATTCATACTAACTTTTTAGGATAAAGATTGCTGGGAAGTTAAATACCCAAGGTTAACATTTACTACATCAGAAATAAACCTGCCATGGTAAAGCAAATGTACGTAAGTGGTATGCAATGCAAGTTTTCCCTTTGAATTTAGAGAGTAGTTGGATACCATTTTGTGAGGAATGAAAGCTTAAGAAAGGTAAAATTAAAAAAATATTCTTAATAAATAAAATATTTATTTTCAGTAATAAATTACTGAGAAGATATGATGCATTTTCCTGGATGACAGTAGAAAGATAAAATTTTTATGAGGCAGATTTCAGAGACAGTTTTTACATTAAAGGTTTATGTAGCTTTGAAAATAGGATCTATTAATCTATTCTAATGGTACTTTTCTTGAATTGAAAAAGTAACATATTATGTTGGTTTTTATTTTATTAAATGGGAAATGTCAATGAAAAACGTCCCTCAGTTTTGGATCACAACTTTGAATGTACACATGCTAGAGCAAATGTCGAATCTGTTACATCAGGTACACTGACTTTAAGACTGCACAGTGGCTCAATTTCTAAAAGCTTACACATATGTAAATAAGTAACATCTTTTTTTTACAAATATAGTAAAATATATATTTAATACATGTTCCTATATCTTTTTCGAGACAATATAAAATAGGATATGTTCACAGAATCCCAGAATTTCCTACATTGGAAAAGACCTTTAAGATCATCTAGTCCACTCAATAACCTATCTCTGACAAAGCCTCAGCTAAACCATACCCCTCAGGACTATGTCTACATGACTGTTAAATGCCTCCAGGGATGGGTTCTCAACCACTTCCCTGGGCAAGCCATTGCAGTGCCTGATAACCCTTTCAGTAAAGAAGTTGTTGCTAGTATCCAGTTTGAACTTCCCCTGGTGCAACTTGAGGCCATTTCCTCTTGTCCTATCTCTTGTTACTTGGGTTGAACAGACCGACCCCCACCTTGCTGTAACCTCCTTTCCGGTAGTTGTAGAGAGCAATGTCTCCCTTCAGCTTCCTTTTCTCCAGGCTAAACAACCGCAGTTCCCTTAGATGCACGTCATAAGACATGTGCTCCAGGCCCTTCACCAGCTTTGTTGTGCTTCTTTGGATGTGCTCCAGCACCTCAGTGTCCTTCTTGTAGTGATGGGTCCAAAACTGAACACAGTACTTGAGGTGCAGCCTCAGCAGTGCTAACTACAAGGGTAAAATCACTTTCCTAGTCCTGGTGGCCACACTGTTCCTGATCCAGGCCAGGATGCCACTGGACTGCTTGGCCACCTGGGCACACTGCTGGCTCCTGTTCAGGTGGCTGTCAATCAACACCCCCAGGTCCTTCTCTGAGAATCCTGGCAGCTCTCCAGCCACTCCTCCCCAAGCCTGGAGCACTGTTGGGGGTTGGTGTGACCCAAGTGCAGGACCTGGCATTTGGCCTTATTGAAACTCATAAAATTGGTCTTAACCCACCAATCCAGCCTGTCCAGGTCCCTCTGCAGAGTCTTCCTACCCTCAAGCAGACCAACATTTCCACCCAGCTTGGTGTTGTCTGCAAACTTACTTAGGGTGCACTCACTCCCCTCATCCAGATTATTGATAAAGATGTTAAATGAGACTGTCCCCAGTACTAAGCCCTGGGGAAAACCACTTGTGACCATCCATTGACTGGATTTAACTCTTACTTACCACCACTTTTTTGGGCTCAGCTGTCCAGCCAGTTTTTTTACCCAGCAAAGTGTGCACCCATCCAAGCCATGAGCAGCCAGTTCATTCTGTGAACAGACAAACCACTTAAAAGAGATGAACTTGTGTTTCTGGTTCTGTGTTTTTTTCCTTAAAATAGCTTTACTTTAGGTAAATAGGTTACTTTAACTGGATCAACTATGTGAGTTTAATTTCCAAATAATGACACTCATTAAAAAGAGTGGATAGAATTTTTTATATTCTGTATAACCCACTCACATGAATTTTTAAAAGTGCCTACTCTAATGCATCAACATCCCATTGACAGCAGTGAATAAAATATTTGCCATTGACATAGCTCATTGTAGTTTTCTGTTTCAGTCTTAAGAACCCTTAGTTAATATTTGGCCCACATTCAGATTTCGTATCTCCATTTCCCGTGAATTGAATTACGCAGTCTACCCTGCAATTGCAGTGTGGATTCCTCAAATAGAAAAGCTAACAATTCAATATCTGTGTTAAGTGATTAGAAGCAGAAGTTGCAAAAAAGCCGTGTGCTTGTCGAAATGTGATACATTTGGTGAAGTTCCTTTCATTTTTTTTTTAAATAAAAAAATAAGACTTTTTTTTCCCCTCAACTTTTTTTTTTCCTTAGAAGAAATGTTGGTAGGTAGTGAATTCCTGGGGCAGAGAGCATCGCAGGACAAAAGCACAGAAAAATTGTATTCCATTGCTGGTTCTACCACAGGTTCCTCATGCGAAGCCTGTATCCTTATGGTATGTTGGGTTCCCTACCTGTAAAATGGCAGAGACTTCTTAGCAAAGATACTGGTTATTTTTCTTACTCTTTTTTTCTTCTAAATGGAAACAATTTTATTTTAAATGCCCAGTTCATTAACTGACATAGTGGGTTGTTACCCTAGTTACAGCTTAAATAATCTTTAAAAGCATTTAGTTTTGTGGAGCATTCCTTTATGCATGGCTTAATGAGTACAAGCTTGTTTAGTGATCCATGATACAAACTGTTTTAAACGTAAATCCAGAGACTATGACTGATTTGATTTTTTTATAGTTGTTTTCTTACTATTTTACATCTTCTGTCCTGTTTTTTTTTTTTCCTAAGCTAGGACTAGTAATTTTTTCTCATTTGTTCTTCTCCCAATATTCGAATTAACTGTAAACAGTGCAGAACATTACAGTGTTGCATGTCTTTGAGGCTATAGAAAGAGCAAGAATGCTGTGAAATTTATTTATACTGAGTAGGGCTTGCATTGCACGTTTCAGGTGGTCCACTTAAGATCTTAAAAGACCTTTAGAAAGAAGCAATGATTAATCCTTTTCACTATGAAGCCACAGCCAAGCTATGCTGTCGTGTGCTGTAAGACAAGATTCAATAAAATTGAGACACAAACATTTCTACAAGTACCCTGTCATCTTTCTCAATAACAACATTCTCATTGTTTTGTTCAAGTTCTGTGTGATTTGATTATTAGGCAAAATGTATTACAAAACCTTCTTAAAACTTCATCTGAATATATAATTATGCATGAAATATTTAGGAATACTTAGTGCTTTTAAGCAGATAGGTTTTTTTATGTCCCAGGGGAGGTTAGTAAAACTGGGTCTGGAAAACACTGGTAAAAATTTTATTTATTTATTTATTTATTTATCTGTCCCAAAGAGGTGAGAGGATCATAAAGTTGTATTTTAACCTTTCTCCAGTTAACACTAAAGGTGTTAGTCCTCTTACTCTTGCCCTTAATTAAGGGCATAGACCATTCCACAGGCAGTGGCTCAGTTCCTTAAATCCACTACCTCTGAGTTGCAAGTATACAAGTTGTAATTGTATGCAAGTGTGTGAAGACCTGATATGAGTCAAGTGATTCATATGGGAACTCACATGTTAGTTGTAGGGGTAAACGTGACGACTCCTTTTGTCATCTCTGATATGTACAGTGTAATTGTTCACAATGTTTTTCAGTAAAATGTGTGGTTTAATAAAATACAGAGATTTTACTACTAATTCTAGATCCATCTTTCTTTAGTTTGTTTATACCTTATAGCAACTGCTGTTACTTTATGTAGTTGTATTCTTCTGATACTGCTGTAGCTGTATGAAGTTCTTACAATCCATTAGAGTAGATCTTGTAGGATGGTAGATAATTTGTCATGGCATGTTTGGATAGCAAGTTTTGTATGACTGAGTAATTAGTTCAGGGTCTTACAAACATGGGTTTGGCTCCCAGTTGTTTTATGTGCAATTAAAATATTTATACTATTTCAGGTAAATGGCTCCTTTCCCGAGGTAATTGTTTGATGATTTTATGTCAGGATAGGGAGAGGATATGGTCTGAATGTATTGCTCCAAATGAAACTTTTAACATGATTCATGCAACTTCTTGTTCATTATAGCCCCACTACATACGTTTTGGATGAAGATGAGCCTCGTTTCCTTGAAGAAGTTGATTACAGCGCAGAGAGTAATGATGATCAAGACATTGAATTAGCTGATAATGCGGGTGATTATGAGGCAACTAATCACGAAGATGGACTTTCAGACTCAGATTCAGCACGGATACTCCTTTCTTGAACCATCTTTGCAGCCAGTATTAGGAAATTAAGTGTCCTGAATTTTCACAGTTAATAACTTACTTACTTTTGTCTAACAAGGGGATAAGCTTAAGAAAACAGAAATAACTGGGCCTGCCAAGCTCAAGGACAATAAATATTTCTGATTTCTGCTGCATTGGCATTTGTTTTATTTAAGAAATTTTGTGTTTTCTTTTAGCACTAAGTAGATACATTTATTTACTGGTTCATTGTCTACTAAATAGCATCGCATGACATTTTGTGTCCTTAAACCCTGTCTTCACAAAAATGGATTATAATTAGTGGTGTGTCAGAGTACAGAAACTAATTCTTTGTGCTATGGTTCTTTGAGTTGCTTCCTGAAAAATACATATGTACAGATTTTCTAAATTAATTTGTGTGTGTGTGTATGAGTGTGTGTATACTGAGGTTATTTTTCAACATTATTTCAAAGATACTTGATTATGTTTTAAGTAATTTATTGCCTGCTCTGGAACCATTCAATAATTACTAAATTAAAAATGAAAAATTAAAAAATGATGTATGAATTGTTGCACTTGTTTCTTGCTTCTGAGGATTTTATAGTTCTACCACAGTATTAGGTGAAAAGATATGTTATTCACAGTTCAGGAATTTTGCACAGTGACCAGTGATGAAGCCTGTGCTTACAAGAACTATGCACTTGTAAAACTCTTTCCCATAAAATAGGCGTAGGTTAATATATAGAGGAGTCTTTTTTCAAGTATACGTGATATGTACACTGTATGTATGTTCAGCTAACCGGTTGCTCGATTGTTCTTGCAGAATATGCATGTAGTTAAAAAGAGTTCACTTTACTGGGGACACCTTAACTGTTACTCAATTCAAATGCTTTAAGAGGGAAGGTGCATTTTAGTTTAGACACCTTTTTCCTGGTCTCAATCCAGTGTTAACCCTGCTCTGAGAAGGAGATTGGACTGTAACTTCCTGAAGGTCTCTTCCAGCCTGAATAATTATTCTATGATTCTGTATTCTTCATGTTTAAAATCAAGCCATCAGGCATGGGATTTACCCTTGTCATCTTCTCCTATAACCTACTAATTCCTATTGCCTCTTTCCTCTGCTTAGAATAAGATCTAATAGAGAAATGAAGTTGTACCCTGTTGTTTACAGAACTGACATGTTTTGCCATGAAAGATATTATTTCACAACTATTTTTACTTGATGTGACCCAATTGTGGCATTCATTTTCTGCTGCTTGTGCAAGGGCTGTAAGATCATGAAGAATAACATTTTTAAGCTGTAGCAGGTTGTTAACTGATAAGATGTTTTCCGTCACAAAGAAAACTGTATTTTGGAGGGGAAGGGTGCCTTTGGTAGAAGGATAAAAAAAAATATTTGACGATCATTAACTGCAGCAATGATTCTCAGTCATGAGATGGATATTCACCAGGATCTGCCATTTTAAATGCAGCATTGTTTGGTGATAACTGTCCATGCCATCCTGATTCTGAAACTTAGGAAGAGTTTTTGACCCTTTGTGATATGCTACTATATTTTTGTTTAAAGTCTTACATTTATATTAATAATCATGTAGTTTTCAGATGTAAGGGTATAATGGAAATGTTTATGTTCTTGTCCCTTTATAAGTTTCTCTCTCTAGTGAAAATTATCATTCCTTGTATTCTGTGAACTAGATACTCTAAATAAGGAAGTTTAATATCCTGTTGAAGAGGAGATGCCCGTATTGAAATGGTAGAGGAGTTTGGAAAGCTGCCAAATGAAAAGATTAGCTTGCCACAGAATTTGAGCCATCTTTAAGTCAGCCCAGTGAGAGCAGTGCAGAACGCTCATATTCCTGTGTCACTGTTAATACTGGCTGTCTGCATGAATAGATTTTCATTATTAAGGACTTGTACTTCAGTACCTTACATAAATAATTCTGACAAATTTTGGGGGGTGCAGGATGTCACATGCTAGTTAACCCTATTGTGTGTTTCTCCTTAGTTTTCATATGAATCTGGATTAATCCTGGAGCACTATTTTCATACTACAGGCAAGACTAGAAATATACTTCGTCCATTTAGAATGAATTGTGGCATAGAAGAACAAAATAATTTTTCATCCTGAGTAAATATGCATATATGTTTTTCTCACGTCTTGCTACAGCTTTCAGTCTGTGCAAAGGAGTTATGAATGACTTGTATAATGGCTTAGGATAACAGGCACTTTGCTAAACCAGTAATATGTTTATACATTAGATTCTAATGCACTTATGCATTATATATGCCAGCCTGGCAGTTGTGGGTCTGAGCTTCTACCATCTTGCTGTTCGGATGCAAGAGTGAAACTTTGTCCCTGTACATTTTTGGAAATGCAAAGGCTGTTACCCTTTACAAGTTTTGCAGCAGTTCTGTAAGGCCATTCATGCTCGCAGGGATGACAGTTCATGCTTCACACTGTTTATCCCTTCTTTGCTACATGTTGCCGTTGTTGCAGTAGCGTTGGCAGACACACGCTGGTATCCTCTTCTGTTTTGATAGGAAGTCTGGTATTTATCTGCAAAGGGAATAACTGAGTCTTGAGCACATGCTCCATTCTGTTACTGTGTTTTTCACTCCAAATAAATGGGCAGAATGGATAGCAAAGAATGGCAGCTTCTTGAACTGTCAAAAGTCAGTCATCTAGCATGGCCTGTCCTAGACAATTGTCTGTCTTTATTTTATGCATTGTCATTCCAATATGTTTCTGGTTTTAAATGATGCTCCTCACTATAAGCATGACTGATTCTGTATAGGGCAAGAAGTTATTCTTATATCTTTTTTCCAGTTATAACAACAAATAAGATTATAAACAATAATTACATCTGTGTTATTTACTGTCTTGCTTCCAAGTAATTGCTGGATGATGAATTTCTTTATTCACTTTCCAGGTATAATTCAAGTTGCAGCACTAATTTTGGTATAGTCTCTTCACTGATGACATCCCCCAGTGTAATGTAACTTACAGCTAAGACTGCAGTTTGTGCCAAAATCTTGCCTCATTGTTTTGGAGGTGGATTGCTTTATCAGCCTGACTTACCAGGGAGAACTGGTTTGAATCTCAAATAAGACTGCAGTAACAGTAAACACTGTTCACAAAATGCAAAAATTCAAGGTTTCAGATAGTTTCTGTTGTAATGCTGTGAGAGATATAATTGTTGCAGTGTTATTATGCATGCCCCAAATAACAATACTTATTGATAAAAATACATAATAAAGAATTCATTACAAACACTTTGCTTCCCTATTATTGGTTAGTAATGTTTAAAAGATTTCTTAACATAGCATTTACAGCAATATGCCTACCTATAGGAATGGAAGTGTGCTTGGCATTTCAAAACGGAGGAAATTTTTGTCCTGTCAAGTTGAAGTCAGTGTGCTGCAGGATTAAGAGTACCATTTGTATATTAATAGATTGAATTATAACTTTTTTTAAAAGCTTAATATTTGTCAAGATAAGTAAAACTTAGGATGAACCACAGTGAAGGCCATTGCAGAGCATACGGAAGAGGAAAGTCTTTTGGTGAGAGTTTTTCCCTCTTACACAGTTAATAGGCTTTTCGTCTGATCTAGGAAAGGCACAACTTTATTCCTCAGTATTTCATCCGTTTACAGTTCAACACAGACTGAAGTTGAGGGATAGGTTATTTTTACTATTTATATTTTTGCAGTAGCAATTTTGAGATTTGAGACAATATTTGGGGACAGCTTAAGATAGCAGCAGATCTACTTTTATGGAGCTGTCTCAAAAAAGCAAGTGTTTAACTAGGAATCATCAATGTCACTTTTCTTAACTTTGTCTGTTGTGTTAGTTTAAGTTGAACAAGTTCCTTCACAAGCTCTGTAGTCCAAACTATTGTAGTGTATAGAAGAGTCACAGTGACAAATTAGTCTAAAGATATCTTTCTTCAATGTTTCTAAGGTCATCAGGATGTAAAGCATTTGAAATGTGTTTGTTTAAATAAACTAACTGTAGATTGCTTTGAAAGAAGGGTGTCAAAATATGAAATGCTAAATAGCTTTGATACCGAGTAAAGAACACTCTTAAATTATGGATTACTTGACAATTTTAATAGTATCATATGAAGAATTTTTTTAGGCCCTGTAAAATATTTAATACCAATGAGACACATATCCTTAATTCTGCTGTTATTAGACAAAGTTAGGTGTGATTATTTTATTTTGTTGTTGTTGTTGTAAAAAGCATAATACTGTTTTTGCAGCTTTGAAGGAGTTCAAAAAGAATAAAATGAAAAATGTGAGTTTAGCAACAAAGGAAACAGAACACCATAGGATTTGTTGAACCAAAGTTTGTGGTTACCAAATTCCAACCAGCTGTAGCTTTTTTCTGCCTGTGCAGCATTCCTACCATGAGATGTTTGTGCTTAGTCTGTATCCTTCTTTCTTGGAATGGGGTTATTTAGCATGTATCATTTTTCATGGTAGATTGTAAGAATACATACTTAAACTAGCAGCACCACCATAGCACTATTGTACATTTGCAATGAGCTGAATGCTAAATGAAACAAAAAAATCAAAACAACACAACTAAGAAACTTCCACAATAGTACTTCCATACATGAAACATTGCTGTTAACATGGACTGGGGAGATTGACTTACAATGACCTGAAACAGGACACTTTGCACTGTCCCTCCAGACTTAAAAAGGTAAGGTAATAAATGTACAAAAGGATCTTCACAATTTAGTACAGACTAACAACTTTTTCCAAATCCCAGACTACCCTTACCTACCTTTTGTCCTACTCAGGTCAAAAGAAAAAGTTACAGATTTGCTTGTCATATTATTACTCAAATTTTTTTTTTTTTTCCCCTTCTTCGTGAAAAAGGCAACTTGAATCTAAAAATGATGTAATACTATTATAGAAGTCTTCATACAGCTTAATCTGAATAGGGTGTCTCAGTATAAGGTAGGTTCTAAGCTCATTAAAAGAGCTGCCAAGGTCATAATGAGATTTACCCCAGAAAATGTAGGTCCATAGCCCAGAAATAGCTGATACAGGGGATTAGCTTTTACAGAACAGTCTTGCTTCCTTTCAAACCTGAAAATGAAACAAAAGTTATTTGCCTTCCAGGCAGCTAGGAAAGGAAATGCAGTCTGAAGCCAAAATCCAGGTCACCCAGCCCAAGTTTTATTTACTGTTTGCATTATTCTTATGCTTAATTCTAGCACCTGAAGCATCTCTGGGAGACTACTGGCTTTCAGAGTTTAATTGATTTGCACTGGGGTGGTCTTGCATCACTTGATGTGTTGCAGACTGCTCTTCTCAGCAAGCCTCGCTTAGTCTTTGAGAGTTAGAACTGTTGTCTTCTCTGGCTAATTATCAAGGCAACATAAACCACTCTCAGATGGAAGAATTGCATTTGTGCTCACTTTGTTCCCAAAAGAAAATTAAGATGAAAATATTTCAGCATAAACAAGACACGAAGCACAGAGTAAGGAAGACAGATGATCTTTAATATTTTGTATAATATTTGTTTAATTATGCCATATTTAGATACATATTATTAGTTGGTACAAGTAGTCCGGCTGACCTCTCAGATTAAAATGTCTCAGTTTTACATTTTGTGAACACGAACTGGAACAAGGTGTCTCATGCAAACCCTTGGCCAACAGTTGGCCTTAATACTTGGCTTTGATCTAGCATCCTACTTAATTTAATTTAGTACAATACACTGCCAAATGAAAAGTCCTAAACTGGGTCAGACAGTATTCCAAAATATCGTGTGCCTGGGTGTTTTTGTTTTGTGAAGACTGTTGCAAGATTTGCAGATTCTCTGCAACTCTCATCCTGATGTTAGAGCTCATGTACAGTCACAAAAGGGACAAGTTCAATTTGCACACACTTGTGTACACTTGTACATGAGTTTGAGTTAGTCTACATCTGCTCTAGGTAATGTTGTTCCAAAGCATCCAGTCTGGTCAAGCTAGTCCTTTAGCTAAAGTGATTAACCAGTGACATTTCCCTCTTCCTTTGGGTTTGACCTCACTGCTGACAGAAGCCTTCTATTATGAATCACATCAGTCAGGATTGCTTGAAAACTCTACTGTTATCACAATGTACATCTTGAGTGCGTTACAGAATATGAGGGAGCCCAAAATCATCTGTTTAAAAACTAATTACTCAGTATGTCAGGTACATACTCCTCCTGGCCAAAAACTGTGTTGAACAGGAGTAGACTGTATTTCAAAAGATCTTTTCAGATCTATGAGTAAATTCAAAAAGATATTGACTGTACAAATCCCTTTATGCTAAGCACCTGGTCCCAGATTTTAATAAGAAAGTAGATCAAATCTGATGTACTCAAGCATGGGTGTCTTCTGGTCAGTTAATTCTATAAGGAAGCTGAGTCACTTGGGGTTCCTTCTCACACAGCTTTCTGTGTCGACGAGAAAATGCTGTCATTCATGTCAGAGGAAGAAGTCTTCACCCTAACATTGTCCACCTGGCCATGTCTGCCTCACAAACATTAGAGATTTTCCTCTGTCTTTGAGCTGTGCTCTGTGGTATTGGGAGGTGGAGAGAAGGTTAAATTACAGCCTACCAATTATAAGGGTCACACAGGCCTAAAAGCAACCACCTTCATCTGTGACTTATCCAGCAGGGCAAGGTGGCTATGGGCAAAGCACCTATTGTCAGTGAAAGAAAATGGAAGAAGATGGACACAGGAGATGGAAGAACGTGCCTGAGACCCCAGCCTTGTGTGCAGGAAGCCGAATGTGTTGATTGAGCTCTGTGGTTTGCAGCAATACACATGTAAACCCAATGTGTCTACTGGGAGACAAGCAAGTTGCAGGAAATTTGGAAAGGCATTTTCTTGTTCCCAGCCAAAACGCTCTGCATGTCTATAACTGCTAAGGATGTAAAACAAATGTCAAAAGTGGAAGATGGTAAAGAAGTTTCAAATAACTTATATGTATTTACATTCAGTGCCTCAGGAAAAGAAAAAAAAAACAAACCAACAAACAAATCCAAAAAAAGAGGGGTACATGACAGAGCTCAGGCACAACAAATTCACTATTATTTCTGCAATCTAAATTGCAGAAACTAAACTTCTAAATTTCTAAAATTCAGGTTCTCAAATGTATCCATTTTTAATCTAAGTAAATTTCAGTATTTTCTTGACAGGATAGACATTTTTCCTGGTATACTGACAGAAGAAGCATTACTCTTTCCTACAAAACACCACCTGCCAATTCAAGGCTACAGCAGGAATATGTATAGCATGTACAGCACAAAACAAAGCCCATTCTTTGTTTTAGTGATGTCTTTTAAAACCTCATTCATAATGCAGCTCAATAGTGTGAAAGAAACATACCATTTTCAGCCCAAGGTTTGTAAATTGGGAAGGGCAATTACATTACATCATGTAACGATATAAAATATTGATTGCTGTAATAAAAGCTGTTATGACTGGTAGTACACTTAGAAAGCATTGCCCAATAGTATTACATATGTAGAAGATTCACATCCCCACACGATGCCAGTTATTAGAATAATCCCTTGAGAAAACTTGTAAAGAAGTGAAAAATCAGTCCATATGGTGTTCAGCAGTGTAGCATATTTCAAAGCTGCAAGACTGTTCTGAGGAGAAGCTGTGTCTTATTTGTACACAAAGTTCCTGTTTATGCGTCTGAAATGTCATTATTTTCACCCTACACCTCTGTCTGCCAGTTAATATCTTACAAGCAAATAAATACCAGAAGACTGCACACCATAGCTGTGGAAGTGTTGGAGGAGAAAAGCAAGTGTCACTCCTTTTTTGTGGGCAGGAGCCTTTCCAGGCAGCCCTATGAGTGGCAACTAGAGGTCATATTTATACTGTGTTTTCCTGGTCACTGTTCTTTTTGAATGAGTGTCTCTAGCAATGAGGCAGGCGTTGGCCTAATGAAGTGGCGAAGGAGATGTCCTTCAGTAGGTATTGACCATGAAATGCTACCAGGAATCATGAAAATATTTTTCTGTACCTTCTGGTTTGTTTTAATTTATGCTGTTGACTTTTATTAATGGAATAGTAAATGATTAACCTATGAACATGGTGATACTAGAGATGCCTATATTATAGAAAAAATACCCAGTATGTTTCTATATACTAGCACAGTTCCCAGGTTAACAACTCTCTTTCCTCACAGGCTGGAAAAGACATAGGACCTGTGCTACTGAGCATACTTTTCCAGTGTATGCCAATGTAATTATTTTCAATATTGTTTAATATCTTCACTTAAATGAAAGATCTACACCTCCATCACTGGAGGTGTTTAAAGAACGAATAGATGTGGTGCTTGAGGGTATGGTGTAGTGGTTAGAGAAATGCTAGGACAAAGGTTGGACTTGATGACCCTGGAGGTCCTTTCCAACCATAATGATTCTATGATTCTATGAAATTTTGTGTCAGTTTTTTCCCCGTAAAAGTCTTGTGCTACAGTTTTTCTGTCATACTGAATTCTATTCACTGTACTTGAGACCAGAGATGGCCACAGTCTGCATCTTGTATTTTTAGGTGGAAATGGTGGCTACAGTCACAAGCTAGTGAAATTCCAGGATACTTGTTAAGACTTAATAGGTGTGCTAATGATGCCATTAAGCTACCAGTTGTGAATTCAGAGTTAACAGGTAGGAAACTAATCAGGTGGAAGAACAATGGAAGAACAGGACAGAAGCCCTTGAGGAGTCTGACCTCCAAGCTGGCAGACATCCTTCAGTTTTTTTCTTTGTGGGAGCGAGTGGACTGCACTTCTCTATCCTGTTTTCCTGTAAAGCATCTTCCTAAACTTGGGTTCATTCTCACGGCTTTTTATGAGTGGTCTCTGGGTCACCAGCTCTTGTTTAGCAGTGGTCATCAGAGACCATACAGTAGCCCTGTATTTTACCCACAGATTCCCTGATGTTGTGGTGAGCAGTATACAAGCTTTTCTGCTTCTGCTAAGCCTTCTCCTGGTGATACATCCAACTATACCATGTTCTCTGAGTTGTGGTAAATAAAGCACTGATCAATCATCAAAAAACCCTCAGTTGTTAATGCCAGCCTGAAGATCTAGATTTGATATTCAATGATGCTTCTGCTTCTTCGAGTTAGCCAGCTCCCTGCTGCTGACTTCTCAGCTTCTGGTGACTGCCAGTTTCTCAATGACTGACTTGAGACCACAGCAACGCTTGCTGAAACTGCTGGGAGATGGTTCTGAATACATGCAGTGTAATGCTGCAGGTTTCTCACAGTGTATTAAGCGTTTGAGGTTATTTTTCATTTTAAATTCTCAACATTCCAGGTTCCACCTAAAAAAAATGGAGGACCCTCCCCCCCACTCTCTAACATTTTGAGTTCATTAAATAGAAATACAGAGATGAGCATGACTGTATTTAAAAAAAAAAAAACCAAACCTGTTTCTAAAGGTTGTGCAAGGAACTTGAGGATTTTGGTTACAAAATACTTTGAACAGTGTAAAGTTAATAAGGCAGGAGATCCTGCGCTGAAACATAGGGGTGAAACAGCCTGTTGAATAGTTGCTCACTAAGGGTACACAGTGAACAAGGCACGGATTCAAGGAAAATTAAAATTTTATACTCAAAGATTGCATCATAATTTACAAGCATATGGGGGCTGAATGTAATCTGTACAGGTGACTTTGGAGTTCTTGAATGCAGTTTCATTGCTACATTAATTCAATTTTATATGGATCATAACACTGTGTCTTTCATTGCATTCCAGCAACCAGTAAGTAAACGCTGTTTCAGTCTCACTATCTTCAAATGATTCCCTCTAGTTACACCTGTTGAAAAAAGAGTGAAACATCTGACAAGAACTTTTTCATCTTTGTATTAACATATGTAGAGCACATAGATATCTTGACAGGGTAACTGTAAAATATTATTAGTTTATTTACATATTAAAAAAGCTCAGAGTTCCCTAAAATATACCCATGCAAGAAATCAAACATCTGTTTTAATCTTTGTGTATTTTCAAAGGAAGGTATGCAAAATAATTATCTTTAAAGCAGAATAAAAAATAGCAACTTGCCAAAAGCAAACTTAACCTTCAGTGTTAAATTCCTCATTTTCTCTGAATGTAAATTGCTATTATTTTGAAGATTTTTATATGGGCTGTTATTCATACTCTTGTTTGCTCTTTATGTCAAAACAAAAAGTCATAATTACTCTCCCCATAGACCTTGGAAGATAGAAAGTTCCAGAAAACAGAAGGATTGCAAACCTGAAGTTTGTTTTTTGTTGTTTGACATCATAATTGAGGTTATGAAAGACCAAGTAACTTTCTTGAATGTCACAAACAGTAAAATGAAAACTAATACAGGACTTCATTAGCCTAAAAATGAACCACAGAAAGAATTAAGCTTGTGATGTTTGTAATGCATACATGCAAAATTAAATTCATGTATCCCATCCATTTTTTAATGTACAGAAATTGCTAAAAATACCATAGAAATTGAGAAGATATACAATTATGAAACACAGCTTTTTGGTGATTCAGCGTGTCTGAAAACCAAGACTGGCATAATTTGTGGCTTTATAACAAAATACAGCAATCATTGCTGTCCTCAACTTTGCCCAGTTTTGCAGAAGATGCAACATCCTGTTAATGGTGTTCTGAGTAGAAGCAGAATAAGCTTGTCCAGAACTTTTTAAATTCTCTTTAAAGAAATATTTCTTGCTTTACTTATGAGGTCTTCTGTGACATAGCAGTGTAGAATATAAACTACTCATTATAGAAAGTGAGACCTGAAATACTGTAATTTCTGAAGTTCCTGTTTTTCACAGCCTAGATGTTCCCTTGATCACATTCTCTGCTTTAAGATTCTGTACTCTCTTTATAAAAAAAAAAAAAAAAAAAAAGGAAAAAAACAAAAAGAGGAAGAAATCAGATTCCCCTAGTTGAGAGATGTCAAACACCCTCTGAGCTGATTTTCACAGTGCAAAGCTGTGTTCTTTGATCTCTTACCCTCAGGATGAGCCAACAGAAGCTGTCCAGTGCCCTGTCAGGGACATGCCGCGCCCAGTGCCATGGTCCCACTGTCCTGACACTCCAAACACATGGCATGCCTCTGGGAGAGGACAGGGCAGCCATGGGGCTATGACATACAGGGCATGGCATGGCATGGCATGGCATGGCACAGAGGGCAAATGCTGCCTGCCCACTGTCAGATCCTATGCACAGCAAGCTGGACATGTGGAGAGAGAAGTGTTGGGAAAACATCCTGGGCAGTTGGGATAGGAACTTTGGAGATGGTGAGGTACCACTGCCAGGGATGCAGCTGATCCTGAATCCCTTAGGAACACAGCAGGAATCTAGGGAGAAGTGGGAGCAGGCCAGCCTCCAGTGCTCTGGGGCTGCACAGAGGGCCAGAGGTCTGTCCTGGGAGGAGAACCCAGCTACAAGAATCACAGAATCACACAATCATTTAGGTCGAAAAAGCCCCTTTGGATCATTGTGTCCAATTATTATATGTTTGAAGATACAGCCTCTTTCTGGAGACCACAGAACGCATGAGAGCAGCTGCCTTCAGGGAAGCGTCATGGGGTCTTACTACACTCCTCAAGCTCAGGTATAATTCAAAGGTGCCTTCATGCAATCTGTTTCATCAGCCTGACACAAACTAATGTCTTCGGTTTGGATGAGGGGTAGTATATCCCTTTTTATTTTTCTCTGGTTGGGAGTAGTTTGTTTGTTTGGTTTGGGGTTTTATTTTATTGTTATTGTTGAAGATGCAACCTTTGCACTGGGCTTTTTCTCCCTCAACTTGGAAAAGTTCAGCAGATGGTTACCATCGGTTCCCCATCACCTCTCACCATCACCACCACCTCCCCTTTGCGTGGTGTCTGCAGGGCTTTCCACAGCACAGGCTCTCTGCTGTGAGTGAACCCTGACAAAATGGCAGCAAGGTGCAAAGGTGTTTTTCACGTTGACAGATTGCACTAGGATGCAAGGATCCCACTGTTAAACCTGCAGAGTTACACATTCCCTGATGATCCTGATAGAGAAGGCATATCCAGGGACCAACATTTCATTATTGTTCACCACTCCTTTGAAAGAATTTCCTTTGAGAGGGAGGTGTCTCCTGGAGCTCGGCCTGGCTGGCCTCTCTCCAGTTGTGCAGGGGTGTGCTGGGTGCCTAGAAGGCAGTCTCAGGCTGTCATTGCTCCGCACCCGGCAATAGTCGATGTCCCCATGGAAAGCTGAGGTTCTGCAGCCAGCTCTCTGTGTTACGAAGCTTTTCATGCTTGGCAGAAATGAAGTGTCCTGATGTTGCAGGAAATGCTGAGAGCCAAAGATCAGGCACGTCAGAATAGCAGGAGGAGCACTGATTCTCATCTTAGTCTATTTTGGAATATGCAGCTGGGTAATCCTTATCATTTACAGCAGCCTATGAAACAGCTCTAAGTTATTCTCCTCACAAATAGGAAGCATTTTAAGATCAGATGGCCTTGCAGGACACCAGAACCAAGTGGTAAGAGTGGCGTCTGATTCTGTACTGTAAAGCACAATTTTATCATACAAGTGCCACAATCTCGCATTTCCCACTAATCTCATCAACTTCATAGATATTTTTCTGTGTTGTTTTGTTTGTTTGCTTGTAGGGTTTTTGTTTGTTTGTTTTGTTTTATTTTGTTTTTGCTTTGTTTTGTTCTGTTTTGGTTTGGTTTTATCAGCTCAGAACTATGCATTCTCAACACCCATTGGGTGTATCATTTTTTATACTGGTCTTTAATTATTTTTCAGCTTGCACCCTAGTGACTACTTTGTTCACTTCTTGAAACACTCTCTTGTTTGCTCATTTTTGTACTTAAAATTGTAACGAGGAGAACAGCACGGTGAAACCTGTGCACAGATAATATGTGAGCAACACCATGACCTGTGACAACAGCAGGTGATGTGAATTTCAGTGTCTCTGATTAACTAGAAAGGACTCTGCGGAAAGACTTTGGTTAATCTAGTAAACTGCCAGATCTGCTATCTGAGAAATAAACCCTATTGCAAATGCTTGCTAGTAATGGATGTGAAGAAATTTTGGAGGTTTGGGGATGTTTATATAGCATACTGGAATATGCCCTGGGCCTGAGCAATATCCTGTAGCCCCACCACGTTACATTAAGCTTTCTCAAGAGATCAGAATTTATTTTACTATCAGTTAGAAGACATTGTACCATCTGAGTCATAATTCATAAAACAACTATGTTCAGCAAGGAAAAAAGCATGGGTTATTTCCATCGTACTGCAAAATGAGAATTACTTCATTTTCCTCTATACTAAGAAAATGTTTTTTAGCAGTTACTGAAAGTATTTGTATTTTCAAAAGGATTATCAAGATTACCACAGCCTTTGTACGTCTATGGAATCTGATTTGCTCTATTTCACACAGCTCCATAAACCACACATATATACTTTCAAACACTTAGGACATGTATATTCTCATTAACTTCCCTGTCTTTTCTTTCTTACTATTCCTGCTGTATGTGTTTAATATTCTCCTTCATAATGTTTCTTCTCCTGACTGACTGATGCAGGATTGTTGTTCTAATTTAATAGAAAATACAGGAAAGTCACAGATTCTGGTGGTGACATTGCAGCTGTAAGCATTTGGAAGAGCAATGAAAAAGAGAAAAACCTTGTTCCTTTACAGACAACACTGCAACTATTTGTAATGGATAATGTGAGTGGTTGGAAAAGCCCTGTCCCTCATTTAGCAGCTACTGTAATATTGCCCTTGGGACAGGGGATTCTGGAGCAAACCATATCTGATGTCAGGAAGGAGGAACACACAGACAGGTTTTGAAGCAGGGGCTGGCTGTTGCACCTGACTGCTTTCTGGATTTGAGTACAGATGTTCAATTCGGTGAAGTATGCAATCCATTCAGTCTAAAACTGACAATGGAATTACAGTCTTGATTACCATCTGACATTTAGGTAAATCGCTATCTCTTTTTGATGTTTCCCTGTCAGCTCATGAACAGAATCCAGTGATTCACTGTTCTCAGCTATGTAAACCCGACTGAAAAAAATGCAAGGCTGATTTTGTTAAGGATGGTTAAAATTTGTGTGCCAATAGATGCAGCCTATTGTGAGTAAAAATTCTCACAAGTATTTTGTTAGTTTTGTGGTAAATGAATCTGAACAGTCCTTTAAATACTTGGAAAAAAATGCCATAATTGACTATTGCATTCTCAACACCCACTGGGTGTATAATTTTTTTTACTGGCCTTTTATTATTTTAATTATTTTTCATAATTGACTATTGCTTGCAAGTATGTGATAATAAGCTACATCTGCAGAGATCAACAGGAGCTATGGCTGCTCCCTGTGTTCATGAAGGTAAATTCAGGAGGCTGTAGCCTTTAAATATTCATAAGAACACCATCTTGATCTTTCTATGGAACACACCGGTCTGCCTGAGGCTAGACTGTCTGTTACGTGTTACTTTCTCATCCTGTCGTGTTTTTTGATAACCAGAGAATGGACAGCACTGCTTAGCAAAGGTATGCTGCAATTCATTGGTCTTCTTCTCAGATTATGATTCTGTACTGAGAATGTACCCCAAACTAAAAGATTATTAATGGTGGCTATTGTTGGCTTCAGATACCAATACTAACCTTGCTCTGTCTCATGACTGTAGATCTTGGCAACCAAGAAAGGCTTCAGAAATGCCTGCAATCTCATTTTTGAATGGGTGAGGTTGGACATGTGCAGGTGTGAGGAGAGACAACAAAAAGAGAGTCTGGTCACTAAAACAAATTCGGAGGTTTGAGATCCCCGATGAGCCGGCTAATATTCTACCTGACACATTCACTATCATGAAACCACATGTGGCATTTGTAATGTAACCTCCTTTTTCTGTCAGATGTCCCTCTGTTTTTTCTCTTTTTAGTTAGTATTATGCAATCATTGCTGCCTATCTGAAGTAAATAGAAGGAAGTAGTGGCGTATTTATTTATGAAAGCAAATCTGGTTAATTTTAAGACAGACCACTACATATACAAGAGAAACTAGTAAGAAAATGAAGCCATAACTGTGAACAGAACCTGATGACTCTTGTACTGCAGTTGTGTGACTTTCTTCACCATCTTCTGAGATTATTTTGTATTTTACCAAATCAATTAATAAAACCCAGTACTGTGCAAGTACTGTGTTTTTAAATGTTGCTAACAAGTACTTTAATATGTGCCCACCAGTACATTTCTCTGTCTTTTAGATTTTTATGTACATCAATTTTCCCTGCAGGCTCCTGTTCTGTTCTTCAAGAACATACACAGAAGCAGCATCATTATAACTTGCTGACATGACACATGGGGAGAAACTAATATAGTTATTTAATGCAACAAGATATATCCACAAATAACATCTTCACAGGACTTCATTAATAAGTGAGAAAAAATGAAAATCACCAGAGTTTGTATCAAATGTGAAAGTAATCTTGTTATCACATGTTTGTAGAACATTATATAGATTATTATTTATAGACTATTATATATCACAGTGTTTGTAGACTATTTGTGTTACTTACTCTTTGTGTTTCCCAGCAATGGATTGAAATTCGGTTCAGTACTTCATGAGACAAATTCCTTGTACAACAGAAAATAGATTCGGTGACAGTGACTGTACAGGAATCAGACTTTCTGTTTGGCAGCACATTTTACATGAAATTACGTTTAACAGAAAGTTTTGAAAATAAATCTCAAAAAAAAAAAAAAAAAATCTTTTATGGTAATCAGAACAAGATGTCAACACTCTGCAAATAAATTTTTAAAGTGAGGCAAATACAAAAATTCTTTTCAAAATGAAAAACCAAATTACTCCATTATGGAGTTGTCCAAAAGAACGTTAATGGAAATTTTTCCTTGTTTTTTTTTTTCTTTTCTTTCCCATTCTTTTCTTTATGACAACTGGTGTCAGAACTGCATATTTCTGTAAAATGTTGCTAGTTTAAGCCATTGATAACTTCTCGTGAGGAAAAACATTGTTGGTTTCTGATGACCTCTAAATGTAAATAAGAAGTGGCAACATGTGGGATGCCAAGTAAGTACTCCTCAGATGAATGAAAAAGGTTGATTCAGCTGTGGTTCAGGGAGAAAATTCAGTCCAGCTTTTGTTTTACTAATTATTTTACTTAATTGCCAGTAAATTCATGTTGATGGTCTCACTCTGCCTTTTCCAGTGTAATACCAAATATCTCTGTTGGCCAAGAAAAGTTTTGTTTTTCAATGCAGTAAGACTGGCTGCTGTTTTTCCTATGCGAACAAGCTGCACGCATCTATGCAGAGCACAATGACAACATCCTTGTTACAAATCAACAGTATCTCACTGTTATATGAGCTGTGCCACCTTTCCATTAGCTCAGGCATACCAAAAGAAGCTGCCTGGATAGATTAGGGAATTGTTAATAAACAAAAATCCCTCTTTATATAGTTCACTGGTTTGCACAGCTGGCCATTTTCATTAGGTATGGAGACTTAATGTAACCCATTGGCTTGTTTGTAACCCCTTTCTGGAAAGAAAATTGGTAGTCTTACGCCAAATGCCGGTGAGAAGAGATGCAGACACAAGACAAGAGATGCTTGTCCACCAGACAAGGTGCAATACCCTGGCACCTTCAGCCACAAGAGCTGCAAGCTGTCCAGGAGACCCACCTGTTGTATGAGGGCATGCCCATATAAAAATCAGCTTGTTGGCATTTTGTTTCCTAGGGTGTTGCTACCAATGGGGCTGCCCTTGTGTGGGATTGGAAAGCAAAGTGGGACCTGAGCAAAGCCAAGAGAACTGTGGGAAGGTTGCTGTCACCTGTGAGAGTGAAGGAGAAGCACAAGTGAAGTGCATCTGAGGCCAGCTGGAGAGCTGAAGGACGTATGACCTGCTCTGCCTTGCTGCCTTGAGGCATGAAGGATGTGAAGATACATCTCACACCTGATATATGGTGCTCCAGAAGAAGTCACAGTGTTTGTTTTGCTTCATAAAACTAAACTAATGTTTACCTAATGTTCAAATGTGTGGTACCATTTATTTAACTTCCTTCCTGTTAAACGTTGAGTTCTGTCCTTGCAGACATTTTTGATTTTCTCGGTTCCTCCACAAACGTTATAAGTACGTAGTACTGATCAAAAAGGCAAGCCTAGAACATTTCTGACTGGAAGGTGAAAACTGTAGAAAGTTTGGTATAACTGAGAATACAATCTGCTGGATCAAGCACTGGCTAGAGGGACGGGCCCAGAGAGCAGTGGCCAATGGTACTAAATCCAACTGGCGGCAGGTCACAAGTGGTGTTCCTCAGGGCTCAGTGCTGGGGCCGTTTCTATTTAACATCTTTACTGATGATCTTGATGAGGACATAGAGTCTACCATCAGCAAATTTGCAGGTGACACCAAGTTAGGCAGGTGTGTTGATCTGCGTGAGGATAGGGAGAATCTCCAGAGAGACTGAGATAGACTGGATCACTGGGCCACTGCTAATGGTGTGAGTTTCAACAAGGCCAAGTGCCAGGTCCTGCACTGGGGCCGCAGCAACCCCATGCAAAGCTACAGGCTTGGGGCAGTGTGGCTGGAGAGCTGTCTGGCGGAGAGGGATCTGGGGGTTATAATGGACAGGCAAATGAATGTGAGCCAGCAGCATGCCCAGGTGGCAAAGAAGGCCAGTGGCACCCTGGCCTGGATCAGAAACAGCGTGAGCAGCAGAAGTAGGGAGGGGATTGTCCCCCTGTACTCAGCACTGGTGAGGCCTCA
The DNA here is from genome assembly GCA_025345505.1 of Todiramphus chloris collaris. Taxonomy (NCBI): domain Eukaryota; kingdom Metazoa; phylum Chordata; class Aves; order Coraciiformes; family Alcedinidae; genus Todiramphus; species Todiramphus chloris. The sequence goes on along the minus strand of JANVCC010010406.1, from coordinate 27,592,224 downwards.
CCTCGAGCACCGTGTCCAGTTTGGGCACCTCAGTACAAGAGAGATATCGAGGGGGTGGAGCGGGTGCAGAGGAGGGCAACGAAGCTGGTCAAGGGATTGGAGAAGAGATCATATGAGGACCGTTTGAAGGAGATGGGTCTGTTTAGTTTGAGGAAGAGGAGGCTGAGGGGAGACCTCATCACTCTCTACAGCTACCTGAAAGGACATTGTAGAGAGGATGGTGCTGGTCTCTTCTCTCAGGTAATTAGGGATAGAACCAGAGGGAATGGCCTAAAGCTGAAACTGGTAGGTTTAGACTGGACATTAGGAAAAAATTCTTCACAGAAAGAGTAGTGAAATATTGGACTGGGCTGCCCAGGGAGGTGGTTGAGTCGCCATCCCTGGATGTGTTTAAGCATCGCTTGGATGTGGTGTTGGGGGATATGGTCTAGGGGTGAACTTGTAGAGTAGGGCTAATGGTTGGACATGATGATCCCCAGGGTCTTTTCCAACCTGAGTGATTCTGTGTGATTCTGTGTGAAAGCAAAGGTTTATAAAAGCAGCAGTTCAGTATATTTATCCCCGTTTGTTGTAGTCATTGCATGTTTAGCAATGATACAGTCCTCATATAGTACTACATCATGTTCCAGGGGAATTCGGAGAAGAAGCTATAGATATGAGATTATGGTTGTCTGCATATCTCACTTAGAATGACCACGAAGGAATCTCTTGGAATATGATTAGGAATTAAATGAGGTAATTACTTCTAATTGACATCTCTGCTGGCAGTTGTGTGTTCTCAAGCACTCTGTGTTATCCTCCTGTTTCTGATCCCAGATGATGTTATATTATCCACCCTGAGCTCTGTGTGGATGTTTTCTTCACATTCCTTGAGCTTGCTGCAGAAACCTGTGAATGACCCCTCTTGTTTATGGGCTAGGTGTATGCAAGACAAGTTGCAGCCTTATTTCAGATACCTTAAATGAGAAGTCTGTGATTTGAATCTAAAGGAGTCATTCTGGGAAAAAATGCTTTTAAGGGTCTTATTGCCAGGCAAAACTATTTGGTTTAGAAGTTGGAGCTCTAATGCAGTTTCCAATAAGATACTTGATGAACCAGCCTGCACAGAATAGGCAATAAACTTCTCAGCTTGCTTAACAGTAATATCTCTGATAAACTGATTCCTGCCATGTTTTTTTACCATTCATTAACCTAGAGGTGAGTGATGAATTTTCCGTTGGTTCTATGTCTGTTTTTCTCAAAAATGCAGAATAAGTTTACTTTTCTTTCCCAAATATCTGACTGTTTTCTTCCGTCAGGAAAACAGTATTTAAATTATTCCAGCCATGGATGGAAATGCTGACAATAAAACAACTTTCACTGAAAATTGTCCATCAGAGCAAATCCTGCATCCTTATCCATTCACCCTGTAATTTATATTGACTAATGGGGACTAATTGGGCCCAAATTCCCTAATGCTACTGGTATATATCTGGGCTTTTTGGAAAAAGAGTTATTTGCAGCCTATTACTCCAAGCTATATTTCTACAGTGCTACACACATAGGGAATTTCTATTTCATGTGAATGCTAATTTTACAGCTAATTACCTATGAGAAATACGTCAATAACTAGCACATGCTTGATTTTTGTTTTTCTGCGATTGGTATTGCAGTAAAAATTCCTATGTATGTGTTGAAAGAAGGAATGTAAGGAAGTTGCACTTGCTTTTTACTCAACACCACCTTTGCAGTGACTTCATGGTTCTAGAATGCTACCTGAATGTGCTGGGCATTCTTTAGAACAAATATTTCTTGACTTTTGCTTTTTTTTCTTGTACCCTAAGTTCAAAAGGAGAGTTTCCGAATTAGTATGCAGAAGGAATATATCCACATTTCTTGCCTAAATGATTTTTTTGAAGGAAGGTTTTCTTCAGCTGTTGCAATCTCAAAGCCACCCATGGAGGGAAGTAAAATCACTTTGAAAGAAAGCTGTGCTGAGTTAGAAAGGTTCTAGAAAGAAAAGACAATGTAAGCATTTACTACAAAGTCCCACCAGCTCTTTTGCCTTCAAAGTAAAATACCTTGTAAAATCAAGATGTTTTCTTTGCTTTCTGTTTATAACAAATTATGAAAAAAAGCAAAGACAAACTAAAAGAAACATAATTAGCAAACCACAAAAAAAATAATCCAAGCCCTGGAGAACAGCATTTTTTGTCCCTTTTTTCAGTTGATGGATTCAGCATCTGAAGATTTGTAAGAAAAACAGAAGAAACATGGCTTTCATTACTCCATTGTGCCTTGCATTTCTCTCCTCAACTGTTACGTGTTTATTTGTTCAGGCTATCATGACTCTGAGTCACTTGTGATGTGTGGAGCAGAACAGCTCTGAGACAGCTAGCAATAGTTCATAAGTGGTTCCCCCTAAAAGAAATCAGAATCTAACTCTCCTGATCATGGTGTTCCTGGTGTTCCTTAGGGGCTGTTTTTCTTGTACCATGCCCATCCCCAGAGTGAACCAACCCATATCAGAGTACTCCTGGGGTAATATCACAGAACATTTTTGGTTTGGCACTATGTGACTTTTTGATTAGTAAGGGTCATGATTTCCCTCCTTCCTCATAAGCTGTATTTTTGCCCATCGTCTATTTCTTGACCGTTTTATTCTTACACCTTGCCCCCATACAGCACTTGGCCTTTTTCTGACAGCAGTATACCTCAGCATGCCTCACTTCCCATAACACGTGCATTATGACAAACTGAGGGGCTTTGTTTTAACTTCTTAGATAGGCTGTGTTCTGGGTAAGGGGTGCCTATCAACAAACTTGTTAATAACTAGTTAATGAAGCAAGTACTTGTGCATGCTTAAAATAGCAAGGACACTAAATAATGGGACATTAGGTGTCTTTTCTGTTGAAAAAAAAAGTTTATAGATGGAATATCTCAGAGTAATTTCTTCAGCTGGTAGGAAGATTATGGTTCTTATGGTAGGTTTTTTTCCCTTGACTGTGGAGGACTGTAGTACTCGTTCCTGTCTGGTGGCTAACAGTCCTTTCAAGGGTTGACTGCTGGCAGCCAAGTAGTGGTTGTTACTAACAGCAATCCCGCCCTTGGAGCTGGTAGCAACACTCACAAGAGGAGAAAATAGGGAAATGCCAGGTTCTAAATTGGTAAATCAACACAACTATTTTAAAACTATAGTGGCAGTTGAAAAGTATGGGGAATGAGGCAAACTGGGAATTACTGGGAAGGAAAAGTTGGTTTCTGAGTGCAACAGGTGCAAGGTGTGAGAAATTTCCTTCTCTTCCCCTTCCTTCCTCTCATTTTGGGGATGATTTCTGCCAGAAAGATGTAGATATCTAAATTTGAAAGACTGGAGATGAAGGAACAAAGGTGCTTTTCTGTGTGATTTGGGAATAGAAATGACTTAACATCTTCCACTGTAAGAGATAATTCTGTACCAATTTCTGGTTTTCTAGTCTGCCTTTCTTTTTTTTTTTTTTTGCTGAAGAATTTTTTGACCCTTTTGGTTTTGCAAATCCCACAGAATAAATGGTGGGTGATTTCTCACTCAGTAGAAGCTATGAGAGCCTGGTAGCTAAATAAGGGTCATCCCCAGAAGGGATAATATTGCCTCACAGAAAATACTCTAAATTTTGTTGTACCTAGAGCTGCCATCTTGCTGACTGAGAAGCAGTTAGAGGTATCCCTTCTGGCATTCTCTCTGCCATGTTCTGTGGGAGAAAGTGATGATGCATTTCCTTGCAAACAGCTTCATGAAGGCTGCACTGAAGGGGGCTTTGCTTGGCCCCATAGGAACTTCTGTCTCTCCTCCTTTCAGTTTAAAAGTGAGGGACAGTCTTGGTCCAGGAAAAGCAGAAGGATGTTCTTACGGAGACAGAAGAGCCTACCTTTTTCTTTGTGTAACTGGGTGACCCTTGCACTGACCTTTTAAAACAGATATAAATATTTAGCAGCTAGTGTTAGTGACGCATCGTTAGCTCATGTAAGTGTTGTTAATGTTGATGGTCTAAAAAATTGCTTTATAATTATTGGTGCCCCTGTTTGCACAGGAATGGAAAACATCTGCTACAAACATGAAAATCTGGATACTGTGTTTGTTGTTACAGGATGCATTAGGAACAGACTGGTCTAAGTTCTGGAGCCAAACCCAATGTTACTTTAATTCAGTGCTATCCTTTTGAATTATAGCAGAGACAAGTTTATTCTGTAGTCTTTTTACGCTACTATTGCTAGTGGCAAGTTCAGAGACTAAACATCTTCCTAAGATTTGCGATGGTTTACAGCTTTTTGGGAGGAGTGCCTTACTACTGCATGCACTAAAGCTTCAGAAGGCCAAGCATCTGAGAATGGTTGTTTAATAGAAACAAAGCCAACAGTGTGATCATCCCTTT
>JANVCC010010406.1:27563488-27587733 GCA_025345505.1 Todiramphus chloris collaris | reverse complement strand
TTTTTTTTTTTCTTTTTTTTTCTTTTTTTTTTTCTTTTTTTTCTTTTCCTTTTTATTCTCTGAAAATTGATGATAGACAAATAGAGATGAAAAAGTTAAATTATGAGATTTATTTTTCTCCATTTGGAAATATTGGCTTTAGCACATTGCTGGACGTCTGGGAGTAATGACATAAAGTCGAATACAACCTGCCTATCTAAAAGAAAGGCATGACAATCATAGTGAGGCAAAGAAAAGTCAGATAATTTTTTTTTTCCAAAATTGTTATAAAAATAAGGTTCTATTTTTGTAATAAATCCACAATCACTCACTCCTTAGCTCGAGAAAGGAAAACTAGTTCTGAAATGCTTAACTGTGGTTTTTTTTTTTTTCTTTTGGCTTCTACAGCAACATGGTTCTCATTATACCTAAAAATTCATAAGCTGAATCTGTTGAAATCAGTAGGAAGATTTCTTGACTTTAGTTGTGTACCACCTTCCTTTATAACACGACTTTATTTTGCTCCTATCTTTTTATTCTATTTTCAACATACACATAGGAATACAGGGAGAAATGGGTGGAACTGTTAGGAGGCGTAGTATGGCTACAATGTCTTTACAAATGCTCTACCTTCCTTTTGAAATACTAATTTCTTCTCAGATACCTCATATAAAAATTATCATTGAGCTATGACATTTCTGATTTTACATCTAAATAGTAGCACGGAGACATTTTTGTCTTTGTCATAATATGTAGCCTCTAATAATAGAAAGTGATAGCTGATCACATTTTAAAAAGCAATATTTTGGTTTTGTACACAGAAAAGTACATCTTGGCTTCTCACAGCAATTTAAAAATAGCTGATTCCCTGCTTATAGACAGGGGAACAGAAACAAAGAAGGGTCAAAGGATTTGCCAGAGGGATTTATTTCCACAGCAGATCTAGAAATAAAACTTAAATTTCCTTACTGATCACTCTGTTATAATCAAAATGTATAACTTTTTCCAGATTCGAATGCTGATACTTTGAACTGACATGCAGAAACCCCTGTCAGAGAAAACTGTGATACCAGTAGTTCAGGGGAGGCAGTGATGAAATGCCATGTTCTCTAGGAAAAATATTTACTGAGTGAAAGGAACTGGAATTAATTTTCATGTCTAATGCAGTATTTAAGAAGGTAGCTGAGCAGTTCTTTTTATGTATTTTCTCCCCCTCTCCCAACCTGAAACAATAATGTTGCAGACTAATGGGCACAGCTTAAATATACTATATTTAGTTATTTATTGGTGAAATCAATGCAGGGACAATCTCTATTGGCAGGCTGTACTGTCTGCTTAGTGGTTGTTTCTGATGCTTGGGCTCTGCCTTTTATTGTTTCTGTTTCCTCAACCTCTATTTTTCATAATACACATGAATGGCTGTTCTGTTTTCTCAGCTGAAAAGCAGACTTTATTGTCTCAGCTGCAAAACAGCAAACTGAGAGTAGGATGCTTCTTGTGGACATGACATGGTCACTGCATTGAATGTGATTTCCCATTGGCTAATCTCCTCCCCAGGCATGGGAACCTGTCTAGGCTGTCTGCAAAGGCAGCGTGCTGATGAGTGGTGGGGGTCTGAGTACTGGGTCACTGGTAGGGAACAGCAGTCCTTCACAACCAGCCTGGTAGCACCAGCAGTTGCAAATGAGAAGGAGGCCCATGTTATGGGGGACACCTGCAGTAAAAGGTCCAACAACTCAGAAAAGTTTTATACAAAAGGCTTTACACAAAAGGCAGAAGAGACAAAGAGAATAGCTAAGCCTTCCCCAGGTACTGACTGGCAAGACACACAACACATCCCAGCATCCTTGAACTCTGCTTCCAGATCCTCAGCTTCTGACCTGAGCATACATCCATGGATCTGGGGTGAAGTGAGGAGCCTGGGCATGTGTACTTCCTCCATATGCATACAGCCAGCACAATATGAGCAGATAGGGATTCAAAGTCACTCATCCTATGGGCAAGAGCAAAACACAGATTAAAAATAAGATGTAAGGCAGCTATTGCAGGCCACTGGGAGACAAGAAAATCACCTCTTGACACCTGGTTTTGCAAAAAGATGATGAAATGTTCAGTGAACCCAGGTGGACCCTCTGCTTGGGTGCCCAGTTTTTGTGTTTCACACACATCCAGTAGGTGCCTATAGCACACATGTAAAATAGGCCTTTTTACTCGTTTGGTTTTTTTCTCCTTTAGAATATTGGAAGTTTTATGACTAATTTTCTTTAAGTTTTCAAAAGAAATGAGTTAATATTAGATGGAAACAAGTTTATTTACCTTTTCATAAGTACATGTGCACCCCTTCTCTCTTGTACTCTCCTGTCCTCTCTTTTCTGTTCACATGTTCTCAGACAGTTCTTGTGCTCACAACTTTTCTTTAACAGGACTGTTTCACTCTTTATAAAATTGAGACTTATAAAAGAAATAAATCTCACTATTGTTCTCTTGGGGTGCAGCTGTGTTAAACTGTAATCATGGGAGTTGAAACAGGTTTCCTCTCACAATAACATTTATATTCGTTTCCTGACACTCTTTCCTAATAACATGAGTGTCTTCAGCTGACCAGGGGGGGGAAAAAAGCCCTCTGCTGAGCACTTCTGAAGGTAAAAATAATACTTGTGCTGCACAGAATAGTTACTGCTATATTACAGTATTTTTCAAATTTTGTTGCACTTGATAAAGATCCACTAGATCACTAATTTCCAAATTAATATTTCTGTTTCTCCCTGTTTTGACTCTGTCTGAAGTTTCAGATATTGAGACACCTTTTTGCATTGGGGATTAATTAAGTCAGGCCTTACCTGCTTCTCTTTGTCTTTTCCTCAAGGATGAGCACAGAAAAGTGGATCAAAACATCTGAGAAAGAGGCAAAACAGAGCTTGTAAAGTCTTATAAGCATGGAAAAACACGAGACTGACAGCTCATTGAGGCACTGCATCTGACTTCTATAAGCAAGAGTAAGATTGGTATCTTTCTGTTTGAGCTTTTCCACCTGTAAAAGTTATTGGAATAATAGTAAAACAGTGTTATCTGCATCTTCTCTGTATGTCCAGACCCTTAGAAAAAATATTTGTCTAAATATTAGTCTGATTTTAATCAGTGATATATACCTTGTGATACTCTCACTTTGGAGAACAGATGTTAGAGATGGATACCTTAGTGGCTAAGAGATGATGTTATCCCATTTTAACAAAAGCATGTCTTTTGCTCTGTTTTTTTTACCATACCAGTGAATAAAATATGTTTACAGGGAAGCCAGGGTTTTATACATATTGTTTAAAACAGTAAGGAGTGAGCTCTGCTAACTTTTTTTCTTGTTTTGTTTGTTTGGTTTTTTTTGGTATGGATTTTTTCCATGTTTTTTTTTTTTTTTAATTTCAGAAGATGTAATGGAAAGGAATATCTGCTTTAGGTAAGTGTTAAAAACCATACAGAAGACTTTTTTTAGGTTTTTTTTAAAGTTTTTGCAACCTATAAACTGGCTTTGTTTGTATATGAGAAAGACTTCCAGGTCCTTCTTGAAAGCCTGCATATGTATATATAAATACAAAACAGTCCTATATTGTGTTTGTATCTTCGATGTCTGCCCTGCAGCTGACACATCCCTCTGTATGCTTTAATGAAGACTAAAAGCACTGTAAATCCTTGTTATTCTAACCTTTCCCTTAGCACAGGGGAAAGCCTGGATCCGGTACTCAGGAAGAAAGAAAATAGGACAAGAGATGCTTTTGCCCTTTTTTCTTTTTCTTTTCTTTTTTCCAGGGGAAAGGGGTCATGGAAATGATAATCTGCAGGATGCAATGCCTGGGTAAACTACTTGTGTGGAAGGAGCTGCCAATAGGAAGAACATCTGTAAGGGGGTCTGTACTATCTCATCCTCACTGTGTCTCTGTTATTATACACCAAAGAGTACTTTTGGCAGAGTGCTGTCACAGACCTTTGCTGAAAATAATCCTTAGGGGCAGCGTAGCAGATCCAGTCAGAGGATATCTGACCCAGCTGGTAAGTACCTGCACAAGTGGCTCAGAGCTGCTCTTCTTTTCCCTTCCCTTCTGTCTACAGCTCTATGGGAAGTTAACTGTTTCCAGTGGTTAGTGGAGTTATTCATAGAGAGGCAGAAACACAAACCTTGTAGATGCTGCCCATAGGCAGTATGAATCCTTCCTTGTAATTTGACTAAACAAAAACCAGCAGGAAAAAAAAAAGAAGAAGAAAAGAGGTGTAACATCAAGTTTGAAGAGAGGACCACATGTCCATTTGGAGTCTCTAACCCACTGTTGATAACTGTTACATTTCTTGCTCCAAGACAGATCTAAATCTAGAAAAGAAGTTTTTAAGAGCATATTGGTCACACTCTTCTTGCTTAGCCTTAGATGAGCTCTGATTAAAGTGGGTATTTAAAGCACAGGGAACTAGAGAGAAAGCAGAGAGGTGAGCTAGGAAGAAGGCATTTTAGACTACTGCCTTTAGAAACAGGAGGGCAAAATATTACCACTGAAGTTGAAAGGGTTTATGTAGTAAAGGCATTGAAGGAAGCATAAGAAGAATGAAACTGATGCAATGAAGGAAGAGGAGTAGAGAAAGGAACAAAATTATGGTTAAGGAAGTGCCTTTTTTTTTTTTTCTTGGTGAATTTAGTTTCACCTAGAAGGGAGTGGGAAGATTGTTCCACTGGTGCTTGTGGCAGCATTTTACTACTGTAGAGTATTCACAAGTGTAACTATTTATTTAAGCATAGCATTAACTGGATTTTGGAGACTGACTTCAGGAGTCTTGGATGTCACAAACCTTGCATGCTACACAGTATTTACACTGCTCAAGACCTATTGGCATCAGTGAAAGACAATGCCATGCTAGAGAAAAATGTCTGTCACTAGAAATAACATCAGCTGGCTTCAACTCTTTGTAGAGATGCAGCTTACTATGAGTGTTGGGAAAGACATTTAATGTGTGTCAAGTCCTTCAGCATGACTAATTCTTTTTAATATCTGTGAACTTCTATGAGATCTACAGAAGAAAAACACTTTCGAAGCTTGATGCTTGATGTGTTTTGTGCCCCTGTCACAGTTTAGGGTCAGGGCAGACCCTTAGACCTATAACAGATGCTCTCTGTTAAGCCCCTTCCCTCCCCAAAGGGGAAGAGAAAGGGAATAAGGGAGAGAGACTTAGTGATTAGAAAAGGAAACTAGAACAGCTTTAATGAAAAGGAAATTAATAATTATAAAAATGGAATATATACAAATGTATAGAAAACCAGTATGGAACCCAACCCCCTGATGGTAATTCCATCACCGTCACCACTGATGCTGTGGAGCAGGCACCGGGGCAGTCCCAGACCGGGCCCCGCAGCAGACGGGAGCTGTGTTCAGGAGCTGGATTCTGGTACCGGGTTCAGGAACACGCAGATCGGATCGAAGGCAGAACAGACAGAGTCCTCCTTGGGTGCTCTGAGGAAGGAACTGAAAGAGGACCTGAGCCAAACCAAGCCAAGCTGGCAAAAGCAGTCCAAGAGGGGAGAAGAGCCCAAAGACCCTTTGGATCAATCAGCTCTGTGCCAAATATGATGTATATGGGATGGAATCTGTTGTTGGTCAGTTCAGGGTCACCTGTCCTGTCCGCTCCTCCCCCAGGTGCAGCCTTTTCACTTTTCTGCACTCCCAATATGGTACACAAGACCCAGCAGTGGCCTTGGTCTGCACACCAGTCATTGGTAGTAACTCTAAACATGGGGTGTTAGCACTGCTAGCAGCAGACACTGTCTGTGAGAACAGGCTACTATCTTCAGACAGTGCAGTTAGTTAAAAGAACTGAACTGAAAAATAAAATTACAGAACAGAATTAGTTCTGTTCTCACTCAAACCAGGACAACCCCTTACTACAAGAAGGACATTGAGGTAGTAATGAATATGTCCAAAGAAGGGCAATGAAGGTGGTGAAGGGTCTAGAGAACAAGTCTTATGAGGAGCAGCTGAAGGAATGGGTTGTTTAGCCTGGATAAAAGGAGTCTGAGGGGAGATGTTCTTGCTCTCTACAACTAACTCTAAAGGAGGTTCTAGCGAGATGGGGGTCAGCATGTTCAACCCAAGAAACAAGTGACAGGACAAGAGGAAATGGCCTCGGGTTGCACCAGGGGAGGTTTATGTTGGATATCAGGAAAAATTTCTTCACCAAAAGGGTTGTCAAACACTAGAACAAGCTGCCCAGGCAAATGGTTGAGTCACCATCCCTGGCAGTATTTAAAATCCATGTAGATGTAGTGCCTAGGGACATGGTTTAGTGGTAGACTTGGCAGTGCTGTGTTGATGGTTGGACTTGATGATATTAAAGGTCTTTTCCAACCTAGATGATTCTATAAACCTATAACCCTAACCAGAGCCCTCCATACAGTTGTCTATACGTCACTGGCATGACTTGCTCTTAACTTTCTTTTTGTCCTACCATCCTGAAGCTCTTCATCTTGGCTTTGCCTGAGGCTCAATAGGTTTTGAAAGTCTGAAGAGAAAAAAGCATAGCTGCACCATGTTGAAATGTGAGATGAGAAGGAGGAAGAACCTTAAACAAACAAAAAAGAACAAATGAGTCCCTGGAGTCCCAGGGATTTTATATGAACATCTGGTAGTGCCTAAGCCATATGAGGCCAAAGTCTGAACTTCTGATTCTAAGACTTAATGAGTATAATAAGCACCACTGATTGTCTCCATGAAAGACGGCTGTGATTTAGCAAAAATGAACCTTTGAAAGCTATCATTTTAGTAGTTCCAACAATAACAATGTTTTTAATCATGATTCACCGACTCTCCAGCAGAAGTTCATATGCTTTGTTCATGGCTGGATGGCTAATTAGTCCCTTTTCTAAAAATACATGATGTTAAAACTGTTGCTCGTGATTCCAAAAAGCTTCTTGTTGCTGTTTTAACTTTGGTCCTGATCTACAAAAGCAAGAGCAAAAGGTTATTTACCCAAATAAAAGTAAGGAGGTGTTTATAGATTTACAAGAATAAGTTGTTATCAAATTACATGTTAATTATTGATTGTTAAATGACAGAGAGTGGCACTCTACCTATGACACAAAGAAAATGACTAATTTTATCACAAAGGTGACATCATTCTTTCTTCCTTCAAACCACTGAAGTGAAGTCACAGAAATCCAGCTTTATCTGATTTGGACTGAAAATGAGAAGAAAAATTTTTCTCTAGAAGCCAAAACCTGCCCTTGGATGCAAGCACACAACTCTTGAGTTCAATTTGGAGGCCATTGTCTGTATCTAAAATTAAAATAAAGCTTGCCTGGTTTGGATGAAAATTCATTGCTGCTGTGCCGTGAATTAAGTGATTATTGTAGATTAAACCAGAGATGATCTCCTTTCCCAGCACTGCTTCAAAAGGGTGAAGAAAATCACCCTAAATTTATATGAAAAGCTGTGTGTTTTGAGAAATACAATGGACTTGCACTTATTAAGAAGGAAGGTATTTATTATGGTACTTATAAAATATTTCATAGGAAATACTCCTCTGGTTAGAAAAAATTATCACAGGTACTGATAAAAACAGCTTGTCTGAAAACTCTGTAAACTGAGAATTTGTGGTGTTCCCCTGCCTAGGCACTTGTCCTGTGAAGTGTAAATGTGAGTTACTCCATGTTAACTTCAATCCATATAATGTAAGTGATACCTGTCATAATCTCTTTTGATGCTTATTCATCTTTTGCAAATAAAGAACAAGTAAGCCAAAATAAAATGTTTAAAAGTGCCTTTCTTTGTGACGCTTATGCTTAAAATAGATCGGTAAAAATTAAATATTTCCAGAGAACAGTGTTGAGTACGTTTCCAGATATTTTTTTTTCTGAAGTAAGAATGAAAAGACTATAGTACTGCTTCCTTCTTAAAATCTTTTTCTTCCATCTGAAGCTTCCCCATGATTACAAAGCTTCAAGGACATAAAACATTCACATATAAGACTTCTGTCCGCTTTATTTTTCTTTGTATATGTGTACTGGCAATATAGTTGAAAGGTGATATATATAAAACGTATAGTGGCAGGATAAAGGTTCATTCCTTGAAATTTTTCTCTTAGTTGCATAACAATACAGTCAAAACCACTCATGGACTATATCTATGCTAACAATGGGTAGCGTTATCTGGAGGGTAGCGTTATCTGGATCATCTGAACCTCTACAATGAAAACAGTACCTTCACTGATTTTATTCTCCCGTTGGTTTATATTTGTTTAACAAATTGTAGAAGTTTTTCAAGTATTTCATGTTTAGTTGAGGCTGATATGGTGCAATAAGTACTACAATGACACTGGCTTGGAAGTACTTTGTAAAGAATTAGAGGGGATTTTAGTAAATTATATTGGAAGATGACATTGTGGTTCAGAATGCTTCTTTCATTGGAAGGATTCTGGAACTGCGAACTTCACTGGCCAATGTGTTTCCCCACCTGATTTCTCATCATTTAAGACCCTCAAACTATTGTTTGTGCACTGAACCATCTTCACTGCTTGACAGCGCCAAGCATTCAAATTTCATAGTCACTGACTAAAGGTAGGCATACTTCTGTTACAAAATGTGGTGGTAGGAAAATTGTTTTAGCCTTGTCCTCTTTGCGAAAATCAATAGTGATTTAGCTTACATGGATGATACAAAGCTGACCATATTTTGATTAAGAGCGTAGACAGAGACTCTACATTCTGTATATGAAATTGGTGTCTGTGTTCAGAAAAAAATTCAACTTAGGCCAAGCAGAAGCATGTAAATACACTAGTATTTTATAATTTTTAACCAGATTAACAAATGAAAAAGAAGTGTTAATTTTCCTTATGTTATCCCTTTTAGGGTGGATTAGTCAGCAGAAAGGGCATTAGAAGAGAAAAGTGAGTGGAGGTTACTGGACTGGGTGGAGAGAATGAGCTTGCTCAGTAATGCAGAGTTAATTTGGTCGTACATTGGAGAGAAACTGCAAAAGTGTGAGGCATCTGTATTGTTGGGTGGGCAGACAATGATGACACCAAGAAATTTCTTCAGGGACATGGTAGGTTTCTGGGTCACTGAGCCAGGACAGTGTAGCTCCACAAAGTGTTTTGTACCTCCCAAATGTTTACAGGGTGTAATTTTATGTGATCTATTGCACGTGCTTCATACTTAGCAGATTATAATCAAGTTGTAAAGCTGAAATTAAAAAACCCAAAAAAACTCAACACGCAAATGTTCTTTTAAAACTAGTTTGCTACAGTTCAGTTACCCTTATCAAAAAGTCACTGGCCAGCAAAATTTTCCGGCTATTTGCAATAATGCTACTAATGAAACTGTTCGTGGGTATTGGAGCTGAGTAACTGGCATGGTAGCAGAATGCAAATGGATTAAGCTATCAGCATAGCATTTAATATGACCAACGTTTGTTCTTTGTAGCTGTTTAATGATATGCGCACACACAAACAGATACAGACACATGTACATTAATGACAGCTGGTGTGGCATCCATGACAAGCTAATCCCAGACTAGCTAAATGAATGCAGTCTTCAAGTTTATGACAGCTTTTCTTCCTTCAGTATCAAACAGGCCAGTTAAGGATATTTGTTTTCCTGGTTGATGTTTTTGTTGAAGCAAAACCAAAGTCTCAGTCTTTTCAAAAAGTATTGGGCTTTGTGAATAATTTCAGAAAAACTACTTGAATTAGAAAGTAGAGATTGCAAACAAAATGATTACTAAAAGCTACCATCTGGACTGTCAGGCAACTCAGCCCTGAGTTACCTGAAATCCAAATAGGCAAATGTGTGAAGGAAACAAGCTTAGAAAGAAAAAGTGACTTGTTCCACTGCTGCAAGGAACAAAATGCAGTCTTCCAATAGAACAGCTGTCTTCCTGATGATATCTGCCCGGCCAAAAATCACCCTGATTTTCGGACAAACTTAGAGCTAACATGGATGTCTCTGAGGCAACACACAATCTGTATGCTGTAAAGCAGTACAACATAGTATACACCATCTTATATTAGTAATGTATACATTTCCTTGCACAGTGTTAGAATGATTCTCAAGTCCTTCATTAGGCAATTACTCTCTATCCTACCGCTGGCCATTTTCATGCTGTTTCCAGAGTGACTGAAGTGCTTCACACAGCATTAAGCAGATAAAACACTCTTTATGGCCTCATGTGTAATAATGTGATTACATGCGTAATTTTGTACTGAAGTGTTTTGTTACTTGCTCCTGGAACCCAAATAACCTCTTTGTAATAGACGATGTATAAATTCTGTATAAACTTAGGTGAGAAGTTTATAAAACCTTTCTGAAGTTTGTGTATACTCTGACTGTGCACTGCCCAGAGAGGTGGTGGTATCACCATCCTTGGAGATCTTAAAAGCTGTCTGAACATGGTCTGGGGAAACCTGCTCAAGGTGGCCCTACTTGAGCAGTGGGGTTGGACCAAGTGACCTCCAGAGGTCACTTCCAATCTCAACCATTCTGTGGTTCTGTGAAACTTACAGAGAAAACTAATTAGATGTGGCCTTCTTAAGAAGCATATGATCTGTAGAGGCAAGACAGACAAGAAGACAAGGCAGAAAAAGGGTGAATGAAGAGTAGTTTCATTTCTCTTGTATTTACAAAGAAATGTAATAATTTACTGAAGGCTGCTACAGAAAGCCCAAGACATTCTAAGATGTAAACTTGTATTTCTTGGAACATCATTACAATAATCAGCTTAATTCTGTTTTCCTGAGCTGAAGATTTTGTTTTCTGTCAAAGCAGAAGTTTTGCCATCCTACTTTCCATTTTGGTTTCCTACCCAATTTCACGTCTGTTTATGTGACCAAGAACATATTTGACCTCACAAGATGCCAGACTTCTTTACCAGACACCGAAATTGAAACTGAATTCAGAAGTGCTGTGAATGTTAATAAATGGGAAAAGGCTCCACACTGACTCTTTACAGAACCAGATTCGGTGGTTAAAAGAAATCGCTGTAATACCTTTTCATAAACAGATGTAGCTATGTATAAAGAGGAGCAATGGAGTTCTAGCCTTTAGTAATAATTCTGTTTTCAGTGACTTTGAGATCATAATTTTTGTTTTGTCCTCATGCAATTTTTTTAACCAAATGTGGACATTAAATAAGTGATTCATGTGAGATCGTAATTTCTTTTACAGGACATGAAGAATAACAAAGAGAGCGATAGTAGCCAAAGGAATTAAAGCTAGAATCTGGAAACCATGAAAGGAGACCATGTGGTGTTTGTGTAAACCTGATGATAACAGATCCTTTAATCAGAAGTAGATCACGAAAAATTCTGTTGGAAGCAGACACAAGGAAGCTATGTTTATGCTCTTGTTCCTGAAAGGTTTTTGTCCCTGAAGCAGCTTAGAAAAGGAAGAGGAGGGAGTAACAAGTGATTCCATATGACATTTTTTTTAATGACTTTTTTTTCTCCAAGACCATCTTTGCTGAAATCAATTTCCCCTAACAGAGCTGCCTCAACTACTGTTCTATATTAAGGAGTCAGGTGTTCTGCTTGGTCTGTTTTGACTAAATGGCAGAATATTTCTAGAAGACAATTTTTCATTTCTGCTTTGTCATATTTATTTGGTCTGTTCCTCTTTCAAATTGATGACTTGGCTAATCTCTGTGCTGAGCATTCTCAGCTTTTGTTGGCCTTAATTAGAATTTTAAAGTGATATTCTCTTTCAAGACTAAGCTGATGTTTATAGCGTTCAAAATACAGAGTCATGAGCAAGAAATTGACAGATTCTTCTTGGCCAAAGAAGCTAGTCAGGGTTTTTAAAATAGTTTTACAATAGAAAGTGCAGTTTCTACAAAAGAGCATTGCATCAGGAAGCTTTCAGTTTGTCTGAGATATGGCATGTTGATGTTTCACATGGGGTCAGCCCAAGTGGCTTTATAATATTCTGTTTGTTCAAACAACCCCAAATATTTCTTTCCTTTTAATTAAATTAGGATGGATTTCCCTACTGTGTCAAGCTGCTGCCTGGGAAACCCACTCTGTTCAGCTCTCATGATGCAGTGCCATTCTTTCCCAGCTAACAGACCACTGCAATCTGATCGCAGGGACGGGACAGGAGATCTGGCCCATAAGGGCCTTTGGGAATATCTAATAAACCACAACTCCTGTGGTCAATCATACAACAAGCCTACTCCCATGAGCATCTGTATGAGGTTCTGAGCATGTAAGTGTCCAAACAAGAACAGGAGGAGGTAATCTGTATTTTTGACTTCTATGGGACTTCTGTGTGTTTACAATGACCTATACATTAACCCAACCTTGCAGAATATGCTGGAAACAGAGGTGTAGGGTGTGAACTATTTGTGTCACAATGTCTGATGCTGATTAGGTAGTGTTGTACCCTTGCTGAGAATATTGCTATAGTAGTTTCAGTGCTGCCTTCTTTAAGAAATATTGAAAATAAGTTATTTCCACTAAGCAAATTTTCCAGGCTTTTAAAAATAGCTAATTTTAATGTTCAAATGAGCAGTAGAAATCCAGAAGCATTTGAATTTCATCATTGTATGATACAAAATCCACACTCTCAATTAAATATGTTCATGGATTCCTGTTGTGGCAGAAGAAGTATGAAATTGCTCTAGGTGTGAAATTACTTTATGTACAGAAAAGAAGTAGGAAATTACCATGTACAGTAACAGAAATCTACAGATAATACAGGACATTGGAGGTTTAGCCAAGTTAGGAGTCTTTGCTTGCTGCCGTGTTTCCAAGGGATTTCTGAAAGACAGAAGATGTTGATGTATTTCTCTGAAGAAGAAAAAAGAAGTGTGTTGCTACCCATGTATCTAAACATCAACAGCATTTTTCTGGTTGTTCATGCAAGGAATAATTATTGGCTGTGATAAATTGACATCACAAGAAAGAATAAGTTGGAAAAGCTTGTGGGTTGTGATAAGGACAGGGACATCACTTACCAACTACAGTCACATGCAAAACATATTCAACTTGGGGAAAATTAACTTACTGCAAATTAGGGCAGGATGTCAAGGAACAAAGACAAAATCTAAACCAACTTCTTCTTCAACCCCACAGGCTCAATTTCATTCCTGCACTCACAACTCTTCTATCTCCTCCCTCTGAGCAGCACAAGAGGATGAGGAATGTGGTTTGTGGTCAGATCCTATCAGGTCCTCTGTGCTGCTCCTTCATCCTCACAGTGTTCTCCTGCTCCAGTGTGAGGTCCTTCCCACAGGATACAGTCCTTCATGAACTTCTGCAGCATGGGTGCTTTCCATGTGCTGTTCCAGCATGGGTCCCTCCCATAGGATACAGTGCTTCAGGAACAGGCTGCTCATGAATGGGTCTTTCATGGGTTCACAGGTTCTTCCAGAAAGCCTGCTCCTGTGTGGACTGCCCTATGCAGTCTGCATCTTCCTTTAATGCATATCCACCTGCTGTGGCATGGGGTCATTCATGGGCTGCAGCATGGATATCTTCTCCAGCATGTTACTCCATGGGCTGCAAAGGAACAATCTACTTCTCCATGGTCTTCACCATGAGCTGCAGGGCAACCTCTACTCCAGCACCTGGGTCACTTCCTCCCTGTCGCCTTCACTGACCTTGATGTCTGCAGGACTGTCTCACTTTTTTTTCACTTGTCTCTCAGGAGTGGTGGGAGATGTTTTTTACCCTTTCTTAAATATGTTTTCCCAGAGATACCGCCAGCTTCATTGAGAGACTGCTTACCTCTGGGCAGCAGTAAGCCCATTTTAGTGCATACTGAAACAGTCCATATTCAGCAGAGGATGGCCCCTGATGTGTCCTCACAGAAGCCACCCTGCAGCCCCCTGCTGCTTACTCTTGGCAGTACATTGGCATAGCTTATTTGGTAGAGAGGCTCATGCTTCCTTTTGCGTTGGCTGTAGTGGTGCAGGCCTATAACCCCACCTGAGCACAAAATCCCTTGACTGTGCATAAGAATTTCTCTTAAGGCTCAAAGGGTCTTAATCTCGTATACCTTAGGTCACATTGTCATTGCTCCTTATGTAAAACTGCCATAGCTCTTGCTGAAAGTCCCTGGCTCTTCCATGTCATGAATTATGTTGTGTGTCCATAAAGCCCTGCAGCTGTGACTAACGCTGGTGGATTTTTTTGTCCCAAGTGACAGCAGTGACACAATGCGTGAGCCATGTGGGTGGTATGCACAGATTAGATAGTGTGGTTTTGAGCAACCATAACGATGTGGGAACTCAGTGAGAACTCTTGGAAAAGACAGGTCCAGAATCAGTGAGAGGGGAATATTTCGTGGGTCATTGCAACATCCAGACAATGAGCTCTCACGTCTGGAAAGGATATTGAAAGCTAAGAATGATTTCTAGTGCTCTGGTGGTTTACACTTGTTTAGAAACTTGTCCAGCCTTAGTATCTGGGCAAGTTTTGTGTAAGGAAGTGAGAAGCTTATTCAGTGTGATGATATGAATAACCAGCTAACTGCTACATACCCACAGGACTGTGTCTAACAATTCAGCACTGGGCTTCAGAGAATTGGCTGTGAGCAACTGAAGGGGAGAATTCCTTGTGAAAGCAAACCTTTGATGGAGTGACTTACATCAGCAGATAAGAGAAGAGCTAAAGATGTCATCTAGATATATAGACTTTCTCTCTAAATTGGAGAGATTGTGTTTGATGGATATCCCATTCAGTGGATGCGTAGTTGGTTGGCTGGTCACATCCAGAGTGTAGTGATCAATTGTTCAATATCCAGATGGAGATCAGTGATGAGTGGTGCCTCAGGGTTCTGTATTGGGACCAGTACTGTTTAATATCAATGACACAGATACTGGGATCAAGTGCACCCTCAGCAAGTCTGCAGATGTCACCAAACTAACTGGTGCAGTTGATATGCATGTCCGAAAAGACCAGGACAAGCTTGAGAAGTGGGAACATGTGAACTTCATGAGGTTCAACAAGGCCAAGTGCAAGGTCTTCTACCTGTGTTGGGGCAATCCTTAGCATCAGTACAGGCTGGAGGATGAAGGGATTCAGAGCAACCCCCTGGAGAGAGATCTGAGGTTACTGGTGGATGAAAAGCTAGACATAAGCCAGCTATGTGCACTTGCAGACCAGAAGGCCAACTATATCCTGGACTGCATCAAAAGATGCGTGGCCAGCAGGTCAAGGTAGGTAACTGGGCCCCTCTACTCTTCTCTGGTGAGACCTCACCTGAGTACTGTATCCAGGTCTGGAACCCTCAACACAAGGATATGGACCTGCTCAAGTGGGTCCAGAGGAGGGACACAAAGATGGTCAAAGGGTTTTAGCAACTTTGCTATGATGAAAGGCTGAGAGTGTTGGGGTTGTTCAGTCCAGAGAAGAGAGGGCTCTGGAGAGTCCTTGTTGCAGTCTTTCACTACTTAAAGAAGGTTGTAAAGAAATATGGTGACAAACTTTTTAACAGGGCCTATTATGATTGGCCAAGGGGTAATGGTTTTAAACTAAAAGAGGGTAGATTTAGACTAGATAGAAGGAAGATAATTTTTACAATAAGGGTGGTGAAACACCAGAACAGATTTTCTAGAGAGGTAGTAGAAACCCCCTTCCTGGAAACATTCAAAGTCAGGTTGGGTGGGGGTCTGACCAACCTGGTCTAGCCCCTGCTCACTGCAGGGGGGTTAGACTAGATGACCTTTAAAGGGACCTTACAACTCAAACTACTCTATGTTTCTCTGTGTTTTCTTTATCTGCCAGTATACATGCAAACAGAGCACTGGGAAAATCTTGTGGTGTATTAAATCAGGTTACTTTTGGGTATTGTGTTTTTTTGATACTGTAAAGCAAAGAGCCTAGATTCTTTGAGATCATGTCCATGAATATCAGCATGCATAAAGAAGATTGGGATTGGCTGGCCTGTATAACTAAATCTTATTTAACACTTCTATAAGACGGGAGAACATCAGCTCTCTTAATAAGTAAAACACTGGACAGTAAGAGGTGATTTCTTCCCTTGGCTTACTCAGTTCATATCTCTGACCATTTCAGATCATGCCATTACCTTTATTGTGTTTATCACTCCTCTGATTTCCTATCCTTTTTTTTTTCTTTTTTTAAACATTTGTTTCATTCATTGTTTGTGCTATGCTGTGGACTCAACTGCACAGAAAAAACTATGTGTAAGGAATGACCAAGTGTAATATTTCTAAAAAAATATGTTTAGTCATCCCTAATATTTAACAGCCCACAGTCCTTTGCAGTCACATGTTGTCTTACAAGTTCATTGCCATGAATTACTGAGCATGAAGTAGAATTTCATTTTGCACTGTCATTATACAAAGCTGAAGTTGACCACTTATTAAGGGAGAATAAATTAATGTCTGTATGGGTGAAAGCCATCTCAGTAGCCTAATCTACTTTCTGTAATCCTGTAATAGAAACACACAACACACAGAGAGCCTTCGTGTCTCCGTGACCAGAAGTCAAATAATGACCATTTAGTTGGATTCTATTATATTACAGGAAAATATCTCACGGTAACTTGAACCGCCACAGTCATTAAAAAAAATTTCCTTGAAATATTAGTCTATTTTTATTGTTTATGTGTTGACTTAACTCAGCTTAGAAGGTCAGGCTGTCCAGAGCACTTTTACTTTCTGTCTTAGCAAAAGATGAATAGTTTAATTTTCTCAATAATATTTTTAGTCGCATGACCCGATGGAATAGCAGCAGGCTGTCCAACCCTCTCCTTAGCACTGTTTGAATGTTATATTCATTTCCTGGTCATTTCCTGGTCACCATTCACTATGTCACTTAACATTCTTGTCTTTTCAGTTTCTCAGACATAGTCCTCTCTAAATACAGGATACTCATAACTTTTTGTCTAAATGGTAGAGGATGGTTGATCTTTCCCATCTCGCAGTTGCAGCCGTGATACCAGGAATGCTAGTCGGAGTTCAGGGACTGTCATTTCAGCTGTAAATACCCTCTGAAGACAGTTCAAAGTCCACTGGGATAAAGAAAAAGAGCTTGGATTGCAGATGCACTGAAATGAATAATCTTTACTTGTTATCTATCTGAGACATTTCTCTAGTGCTCCTTTCAGCTATGTGTGATATACGTGTTGCAGAGAAACTGTATGTGTTAATCTCACAGAGGTAGGGCTTATAGTTATACATAGCCATAAAGAACAGACATGACTACAGAGATTTAATTCCTAGTATAAATAATGTTCACTAGAGATTGTGGCTGAAGACACGTTAATTTCTTAGCAATCGCAATGCTCTTGAAGTTTATGGCCACTGCAGAAAATACAAGATAAAAAGCCTGCTGTTTGTCTTGTCATTCCCCAGAATATAACAAAGCCCCTTCATTTTTCCTTCTTTAATCTTTTGTATGATGTGTTTTCCTTCAGGATTTGTTAGGAATTTTGGTCAGATACCAGTTTTTACTTCAACTGTGGACCACTGACCCTTTTCTTTCAGTTATTTAGAGACCACAGAGAGAATGTTTGGGGTTTTTTTCTCTCTCTGAAATCTTTTTGGATGTGTAAAAATGCATTGCATATTTCAAGGAATCTCTTCTGTATAATTCCTAGACGGGAGAGGATGAGTTAAAAAAGAGAACAGATGAAAACTGAAACAATCAAATACAAAAAGGCTTTGCTCGCACAGAAAAACATTCACAAGAAAGGAGAGGTTAATTTCCAGGCTGAAATGCCGTTCACACCTTGTTTGCTTGGAAACGTCTTGCTCTTTCAATGGCACACTTTGGTTGGTAAACAACCATTAAAATTCTGAGCAGATCTGCATAGCTTGCAGGAAAACCTCTCAAAACAGCTGCAGCCTCCTTTCAGCAGATGGGAATTAATAATAGCCTTTGTTCGACAGGCTGTTCCATTTGTGCCCATAAAATGTGGTGAAAGTTGCTTTTCCCAGACCTCTGTCACTCACAGAAGCCCAACGCCACCCATCCTGTCATGTGAGCCGTGGGTTGAGGTTGAGCAGGGGAGGGTGAGTATGGCACCAGTCTTTGCCTTTCCCTTCACCCTTGCTGCCCCCTGCACGTAACAGTGATAAGTCCAGATGGTATGGTGAAGTACAGAACTGGTCTCACCACGTATCTCCCTCTCATTTCTTCTTTCAGTGTGGGAGAACTCACTGGTGGGTGTTTTCTGTGTCTGCAAAGTCTCCAGGAGATGCGCAGTGGGGATTGAGGGTACAGCCTGAATTCCTGGCCAAAGTGCCACCATAGCCTTAAGAACCGCCAGCAAAGGATGATGACTTATCAACAGCAGGATGATAGCTCACTTCTGCTCGCTAGGATAATCCATGAAGTGGTGTTACCCTGCATGAAGCATGTGAGGACTTCCTGAGCCTTGAGGCATGGAGGCAACCCCAGCTTGTGAGATGCAAATGGCCTCTGGAGATGCCTACTTTGATGAGAGGTGTAGGACTGCCCCAGGGAGGGACTCTAGCTCGAGCTCTCTTTATTCACTCAGAATTTATTCTTTGACTGCAACAGGTCCAGGTTTCAGCTATAACCTCTGGCTGATCTCTTTTACCCTACGCTCAAAATTTTTGCACCGGAGCTTTTGCCTCAAATAGTGGGAGGAAGTGTGAGGAACGTCTCTTGCTTCCTAAAACTCTTTTATAAGGCCTTGAGGCCACTGGCAGGCCATCTGCTCTGAGCTTGGCCCCTGCCTGTGTCATCTGGAGCTGCCCCCAGCCTGATGCCTGCATCCCGCCGAGCATCCCTGCGCCCTGGGCTTTTGTTCTCACACTACCCCCGGATCGGGACTCAACCACCAGAGAAGCCGCCGGCCCCTTTGTGATGCACAGAGACAACATTGCCCCCCCCGGGACCCCACGGCAATGAAGAGAAGAGAGGGAAGCATGTGAGACGCGGAGACAAAATGTTCTTGGCTGAGGGCGTTCCTCTGCGGCCGGAGCTCCTTGAGGAGATGAGACCCAGCCAAAATCCCTGGGAGATCAGAGCGCGAGGCAAAATCTCCCAGTTCGCAGGCACTTTCCCACCCTCCCTGAACGGAAGGGTAAATAAGCAGCGCTCGGCACAGGCAGGGGCGAGGGGCGGCCTCGGGGGTCTCCTGCGGCCGGCCCTCCGTGCCCCCCGCCCGGCGTGCGGAGGGGCAGAGCGGGGTCCCGCGCCGCCAGCAGCACCGCCAGCACCAGGGCCAAATCCAGCCTTCCCAGCGCTGCCCCGAGGCCGTCGTCCGGATGCCCGGGAGGCCGTGCCTCTCCCCGTTAGAGGCTGCTCCTCGGACGGCTGTCGGCGGGCGGCGGTCCCGGGGCGAACCGGCCCTGCCTGGCCCCCGCTGGCCCCTGGTCCGCGGCTCCTTCCCAAGCCCTTCGGCGGGAGTATCAGTAGCTCCGTCTCTCTGCCTGTGCAGTGTCCCTTAGCAGCATGAATGAAGTTCCTTTTTATGGCTGCATAGGTGCTTTCGGTACTGTTGGTTTGCCTCTACCACTGTGTCTAACTTCTGTTCAGGAACCTAAAAGAAAAGCTTAAATATTCTGATCTGGGCAATGTTGTGCTTCCCCCTTTACCCTGTTTTAACTACAGAACGAAAAAGCTTTATCGCTAACTAAAAGAAGCTACAGAACACGTTCATGAACGGTAAGTTTTCTTAGTGCAAATCGCAGGGGTCTGCTGAATTTCTTTCATATTACCATTTGATTAAAGATGGGGAACACATTTCCTAATCCTTTTTAATGTCAGTGATTTGTTTAAGCTTTCATATTTTCATATACATGCTGATGACGTGTGCCTCAGAATCTTTTTATTCCCGTTGCCAGATGCATAACTGAACAATGATGTGAAGTTCCAACTCAGATGGCAATATGAAAATGTTGCAGAGAAACAAGAAGAGATTTTATGCATAGTAAAAATCTCAAACAGACTGATTTATTTTTCCTCTGTTCTCTTTACCTACCTCTGCCCTGATGTTATTTCTTCATACCAAAAAAATATCATGGGATATGAGAATTAATGCCACCTGTGTCTGCTCTTTCTTTTCTTTCATTATAAGATGGAAGCAGGCAGGATACTTAACACTACTTGATGGTTGGGTAATTGAACTACCAAGGACAATAGAATGCATTTTTATGTGACAACATGACATGTCTTTTAACAGCTAGCTATATAGGTGTATTCAAGACTGAATAGGCATGTATTCTCTTTTACTGTATCAGGAGTGGTCAGCATGGGTTCACCAAGGAGAAATCATGCTTGACCAATCTGATAGACTTCTATGACGGCCTGAATGCCTGGGTAGATGAGGAGAGAGCAGTGGATGTTGCCTACCTTGACTTCAGCAAGGCTTTTGACACAGTGTCCTCACAGGTAAGCTTAGAAAGTGTCGGTTAGAGGAGTGGACAGTGAGGTTGATTGAGAACTGTCTGAACAACAGAGCTCAGAGGATTGTGATCATCAGTGCAGAGTCTAGTTGGAGGCCTGTAGCTAGTGATGTTCCCCAGGGGTCAGTGCTGGGTCCAGTCTTGTTCAATGTATCAATGACCTGGATGAAGGGACAGAGTGTACCCCATCAAGTTTGCTGATGATACAAAACTGGGAGGAGTGGTTGACACACCAGAAGGCTGTGCTGCCATCCAGCAAGACCTGGACAGGCTGAGAGTTGGGTAGAGGGGAACCTATTGACATTGAACAAGCATAGAGTCCTGCACCTGGGGAGGAATAACCCCATGTACTGGTACAGGCTGGTGGTTCACCTGCAGGGAAGCAGCTGTGCAGAGGAGGATCTGAGAGTCCCAGCAGACAAATTAACCAAGAGCCAACAATGTGCCCTTGTAGCCAAGAAGGCCAGTGTTATCCTGGGGTGCATTAAGAAGAGTGCGACCAGCAGGTTGGGGGACGTTCTTCTCCCCATCTACTCTGCACTGGTGAGGCCATATCTGAAATACTGTGTCCAGTTCTGCTCTCCCCCGTTCAAGAAAGATAAGGAACTACTGGAGAGAGTCCAGTGGAGGGCTATGAAGTTGATGAGACTGTAACATCTCTCTTATGAAGAAAGACTGAGAGACCCAGGACTGTTTAGTCTGGAGAAGAGAGGAGATACTATCAATGCTTAACAATATCTAAAGGGTGGGTGTCAAGAGGATGGGGACAGGTGCTTTTCAGTGGTGTCCAGAACAATGGGCAAGAGGCCCAAACTGGAACACATGAAATTCCATCTGAATGTGAAGAAAAATTTCTTTGCTTTGAGGGTGACAGAGCACTGCAAGATGTGGAGTGTCCTTCTGTGGTGATATTAAAAACCTTCCTGGACATGATTCTGTACAACCTGCTCTGGGTAAACCCGCTTTAGCAAGGGGGGGGGTTACACTACATGATCTGCAGAGGCTCCTTCCCACCCCTACCATTCTGTGATTCTGCATTTCTGCTTAGAAGAGAATATCTTCACTTTCTATTCTTAGTGTTTGATGTTTTTCAGTCAGCTTAGACCTACAGTGTTTGAGGATGCAAACTCAGCTTTCAGATAAACCAATTTTGCCTGATGCCTCATGGGCATCAAGACTGCTCCCTAGACAAATCCCAGTTGTCCCCAGATGTCAAAATCTGCAAGGTATTGGCAGGGGGGCAGTAAGCAATTCAGGCTGATCACCACCACCAACCATCTACTGCTGTTGCTCTTTTCTGATGACTCATATAATTGCCTTGTTTGGCTCCATTTTATAGAGGGGACAAACATTGCTTCAGTGGCAGAAAAAAGGGAGCGGAAGTGAGCTGAAAATGTCTGTGCTTTCTGAAGGAAGAAAAAGTCAAGAGGTTGTCTTTCAAAGATGACTGCTCTTCAGGTGCACTGGGTGTGATCTAATCAAGTACTGCATCTGAAGTGCACTTGAGATAAATTCAGAATACGTTCATATTAGGCTTCCACTTCTTTCCAAATTCGTAAGTGTTTTGTTGGAGTTTAGACACATCTCTTAGCTACCTGAGACATAAGTTATGAGGTCAAAATCAAAAAAACAAACTCCAAATCCCTGCAAATCCATCACAAGATGCTCTGTAAGCATGTGTGTGATTTCCTTGTAATCAATTTGCTAAAGGAATAAATATAATTGGACAGGAAGATTAGTTTACTGGGGTATATATTCATATTAATTTCATTGAGACTCTTTATAAATAAAGGTAGTCACACAAAGCTTGCAGTACAGGACACATATATTATATATAGCTTGTCAGGGGCTTCTAACTGTGAAAACAGTTGCAAAACATCTGCTTTGCTTTACTGGAAAGGCCTGTTAACATTCTGGGGAAAAGTCCCAGGAGAAATAGTACCAAAGAGGTTAAAAAAGGAAAAAGCGTATTATTTGTATTTTCTGTTCTGCATTAAAACTAAAGCAAATAGTAAAACATGCCCAAAAATTTACACTGAAAGGAATTCTGTCACAAAATGGAAAGTCTTGCAGTTCAGATCAAGAATAATAAAATCAAATAACCCAAACTTCTGAATGCCAGTTGGGAAATGAATGAACCCATGTAGAAGGAGTAATTAGGCAGCTGATGATTTCAGAGAAAAGAGGACATTTAAAGCAAAGTTAATTGCCTCCATCAGATACATGAGGACAAATATAAAGGGTTTTATCAGTATGCTGAGGAAAAAGCAGTACTTGGTAGAAAGTCCATAGAAAGTCCATCTGTTAATGTATCAGGATGAAGATTAACAGGCACTTAGCATGGTTTAAACACTGAACTTGCTTTTGCAGTCACCTGAAGGAAAAATAACACATGAAGGGGATGGAAAAAAACAGTAAGTCCAAAAAGGAATGATGTACAAAAAAAACCCCAAACCAAACAACAAAAAACCAAACCAAACAAAACAAAACAAAAAACAAACAAAAAAAAAAGGAAAAAAAAAAGAAGAAGATGAAACAAGATACAGGAAATCTGGCCACATATGGGTCACCTGGATGACACAAATCCTTAAGTATTAAAGATATTAAATAATTTTATGACAGTTATAATTATTCGAAAACCGTGGGCAATTGCTGAGGTGCTGAAAGATGGAAGAAAAGGAAATAACCACACTGCTTTTCTAAAACAGGAAGCAGATCAGATCAATTCTAGCAACAACCATGCTGGGTCCATGGTCCTGGGGACAAAGGTAGAACCGATGGGGCATTCTCTCCATCCTTTACACTCTGACCATCTTATCTTAAGGAAGCACCTCAGTCTCTCAAGTTCAAGTTACTTTCAGAGATATATAAGTTTAGGTGTAAGTGCTTACTTGGACCTGCGCCCCTGAGAATAAACTAGTTTCTGAATATTTCAGCTCAGACTCTTGGCAATGGAAATGGAAATGGAATGGGCAGATACACAGGAGATGCTGGAGAAAAGAGATGAATGGGATATAAATACTATTTTGCTTGATATTAAACATCCGGGATTAGCACAGCAAAATGCAGATGATCTGAAAGCTCATAGAGTGAAAATATATTGGTGCAGCATACCACAGTTTCAAGAGTAAAGCCAAAAATCTGCAGCAGTATAAGAAAATATACAGAAAATAAAAATAACCCTATTCCTCAGGCAGGATGTCATTGATTTTGTCTTTTGTATGCTGAATAAACTAGGGAGATACAAAAAAATCATGAGATTCATTTGCTATTTTTAATATACAGCAATGAATTTTAGTCCTTAAAGTGCCCCAGCGGGTGTAGATGTGGCTGTGGAATAAAGAGATGCATGAAAATTCAAAATGATGAACAGCTCAACAAAAACTTGCAATCTACTGGCATTATGAAGAATATCAGGATATTATTAATTGTGGTAATTTTTTCCTGTTTCAAGAGAGCTTTTCTCTGGTGAGAATGTAAATATACTCACTGCAGCTTTATTAAAGGGTTTCATAAACTAGAGTTTCATTAAAGGGAAGATCTGCAGCATTTCATCATGCCTCTAATGTCTCATTTGGACAGATCAGCTCCTTGATCTAAGCTTCTGATACTTGTGTAGCCCTTATTCAGGGAAGCATTTGTATTCAGAAACAGCCCTTAGTATCAAGCATAGACACAAGTGATTTTCTAAATGGGAAAGGCCTCAAAGACATATTTAAATTCTTGCTTGGCTCAGGGGTTGCTTGCAGTCTTTTATGATGCAGTGAAACAGAAACAAGTGTGACAATTACTGAGGTGTGAATTGTGAACTGCAGCGATTTCATCTGGAGATTCCCTGTCTCTGAGCTTCTGACTTGCATAGCCTGATCGCAATGTACCCGGGACCCTGCTTATATTAGG
>JANVCC010010406.1:27509090-27563388 GCA_025345505.1 Todiramphus chloris collaris | reverse complement strand
GAAAAGGCACAAACACAAATTTCTTGGTTCAGCTAAAACTGAACCAGTAGTTCAGTAGAGCTCTACTCCTATGGAGTAACTCAGCTGATGTCTGCAGAGCAAGATTTCCCTGCCTGGACATCCAGACTTCCCTTTTGTGAAATCAACAGCAAAACCCATTGAGACCACTTGTCCAAGATGCATACAGAACCTCTTCCACTGGGTGAGTGAGATCAGGTACTTCTGCTTATTTTGATGGTCCTCAAAAGAGACTTTCTCCTGGGATCTGATGTTCTGCTTCTTATCTTCTTTTTGGTAATTATTTTGTCCTTTAATTTTTGTCCAGCATGTGATACAGTGTTATGTGGGTTTTGTTGGTTTTGGTTGTTTTTTCATTGTTTTGTTTGGTTGGTTGGTTGGAGTTTTTTTTATGATTGCCTTTTGCTTTTCACAGAAGCATGGGATGAGAGAAGGTTTAAAAATACTCACTTTAAAATGAATCCCAAATGAAACCCATTCTCAGCAATTTCACTGGTAGAAAATAAGTACATAGTGTTACAAAAGGAACACTTTCTCATTAACCAATTAAGAGGGAAACCATTTCACACAGTCATATTGGTTTCCAAATGTGCACCCCATCTCAGTCTTTTCTGTGAGACCTTGAACAAGCTGGTTTGCTTCTCAGTACTGTTTTTTAACTCATTGTGAGCTTTGCCTGTGGTAACTATGTAGGCTGTAACCTTTGAGGCCCAGAAATTTTCAACATTTTTGACTTTAGGCATGCTACACGGGTATATAACCTCCCACTTCATTCAGAAGGGCTGAGAGGAATGCTAAAACAGACTGTTTAAAATTGTCTGTCTTAGGCTTCATGACACTGCTGACATTGAACTTGCACGACAGGTTTTATCCCAAAGAAAGACAGTCAATTCTTATGCTTACCTAGTATGAGGCAAATGAAATGTTTAGCACCAAGAATCTACGAATCTACACCAGCTATCCTATTTTTCACAGTTTTAGTGCTGCATGTGATAGCACTTTTTTATAAAATCACAATGATGACAAAACAGAAGCTCAGCCTGCCCTTGGGTCTCTTGATCTGTTGGACTACAGGTAAGATTTATGAGGACAGTTGATTGTGCAGTGAAAACCTGTCTGTGGCTTATTGGTCCTAAATTAACACTCACAGTCCCTAGGTGGCTCAAGAAATTGTTGACTGGCATGGAGCCCTGTCCTCCAGAGCACAGGATCTATTCCTGATAAGCAGCCTCTGCTCTCCTGGGTCAGCACTGTGGGTCAGGAGGAGGCAGGCAGGGCACAGCAAGACTTGTCTCATGTCTCAAGCTGGCATCTGCCAGGGATCACCCCAAATGGAGAGGTCTGACCTGCTTTAGGACACAGGGCAGGACAGTTCTAACCAGGGCCATGGGCCACCCCGCTGCTGAAGCCTCTCAGATGAGGGGTGCAGGGCCTTGGTGTGCAGGGAATGGGAAGCACTTCTACTTCTGCCTCTCCTTTCTGTCAGTTTTCCCTTCTCTTGCCATCTCTTTTTCTCCTCAAAGTGTTTCTCCCTTAGCCCCCACAGTGCCACAGGAAACCTCACCCACTCTACATATTTTTGCCCACTGGCGTGTGGGCAGGTATACCTGCCCTGTGCGCCTTAGCTCAGCGCTGCATCATGGAGCAAGCACTTTTGTTCAGAGATCTTTTTAAAGCTATTAAAATAAAAAAAAAAAAAAAATAAAAAAAAAAGAAACACGCACCCTGAAGCTTGAATAGCAGCATTTCTATCATCTGTTGTCATGACACAGCTGACGTGGGAACACGGCAGTAAGGATGACTGCTAGATGGGTTTAATTTTGGTGCAGAAATTTGCTAGAAGCAGCTTTCAAAAATATCTTTGGGTGGGAGGAAAGCAGGTGGGTGCTGGTTATGTGTATGAAGCAGGAGGAAATAGTTGTCAATCTTACCTAAGCATTATTCCACATCCATCAGCCCTTTGGTACCCTCACTACTCAAAAGGGGAATTAAATGATACTGTCTCTTTCTGCTCCACTCTCCTGTTACCTATGGAGAAGGTGCTGGTGGGACATAGCATGCAAAGGGACTGAGCATGACATGACTGAATAGAACCATGGTTTTCTTGGTCAAAACACACCCTGCCCACACAATCTCGCTAGAGATATCCATGCAGGAAGAAAATTTCAGTACCATTTAATGGAGCCAGGGGATGGTGAGATCCACCCAGGAGAGACTTCTGGGACAGTAGAATCTAAAATGAGAAATGACACTGGGGATGGGCGGTGAGTAGAGTATGGTCTGCATGGACTCCTAGACTGAACACAATTCTGTGGTTGTCCATGTAGGTGAGTGAGTGGACTCAGTAGCCCACAGATGGTCCATTCAGTCCTATGTTCCTATGACCCATACACACATTTCTTTCAAAAATGTCTTGTTTTTCCCCACCAGTGTCTCTAGGTAAATCAGACCTAGTTTGGTTTTTAGACATTCCTGAGCAGTCACAGCTTCTGCTGGCTATGAAAGAGTGTAGGTGTTCAGAAATATTCTCTAAAAATCACTCTGCTAACTCATTTGAAGCTCATTTTCTTCTACCACAACTACCCTCTATTAGTACATTTCTCATCTCTGTTAGTCATCTTGACTAATGACTTTACTAATTTATACTAGTTTACTCACCCATTTCAATACTTTCCTAGA
The DNA here is from genome assembly GCA_025345505.1 of Todiramphus chloris collaris. Classification (NCBI taxonomy): domain Eukaryota; kingdom Metazoa; phylum Chordata; class Aves; order Coraciiformes; family Alcedinidae; genus Todiramphus; species Todiramphus chloris. Next base: position 27,560,691 of record JANVCC010010406.1, on the reverse strand, counting down.
TCACAGGAACATTTTGTGACTTAATTAAGTAACGAATCAGAAGCTCAAAGGTCTTTGAATGAAAAGGGTTATGTCTTAGAAGAGCAAAATACTATGATTACATGACTGGAAATCATAATTCAGTGTAGGGACTTCTTTTTCTCCTCCACTTTTGGTTTTTGGACATCTGCTGTGGTAATGATGGTGATAAAACTGGAACTGAAGACTCTAACCACCAGCATTGAGAAGTCTGAAACAGGATATCCATGCTGTTGCAAGTTGATTATGTGGACTGAGAAGAAGGTGGAGGAAAAAGAGGAAGAGCTTGCTTGGAAAGGAGGTGTTCTGTAACAGAAGGGCATGTAAATCTGTGTGAGCAGAGTAATTCAGGGGTTCTCTTGTGGAGTAAATCTCATTCCTAATGTAGTTATAAACCCAAGGGAACTATAGCATTTTTATTTTCATTGTTTCAGCTCAGCCTGAAAGTCTGGCTTTTCACATATCACCACTGTTGTTTTTCCCATATGTGAGATTGTTTCTTTGAAATTCCCCCTTTAGGGTTCCCAAATAAGAAGCTTTGTTGAGTGGAAAATTTGATAGAAAAGTATCCTTTGCATCCCTACTTTGGTCTTTGATTTTGATCCCCTCTGTTTGTACTCCCCTGAGTCTCCTCCTGCTTTCTGCTTCCAACCTCTACTCTGAATATCCCATAATGTGCAATAAAAAATTAATAATTTCCACTTAGAATTCTAAAAATGGTTTGCCATTTACAGAACGGGACAGCACCAGTGTTATTGAAAGTATCATGCAAATAGCCACACAATTTCTACTTACCAAATATCTCATATTTCTCTGAAAACGTGCTTTATGTTCTTCACTCTGATGTCCACAGACTCCTGACATTCCCGCTGGAGGCACCCGAACCGTTGGCAATCACCTTGCTGCTGGCCAGAGTATACATATTAATTAGGTAAGAGCTATGAGCTGTTGTCCACTGAGGAACTGTTCTTACCAAACTCCTCCTGCTCCATCTGATTTAGCCCACCAGAAGATGGCATGCTAGTGTATCTCTGGCAAAAGTGTTCAGTGCCAACTTTGAAAGCAAGTCTATGTTTGGTAGGTGGCATTAGGTCTATAGGATGAAGCTTGGGCTGGCTTTGTGGCATGCTACCCTCCTTCTTGTGCATGAAGATAAAAGAGAACCAGGATGTTTTATCTGAATTCTTGTCACACTTCTGTTTTTAATTTTCTTTCTTTCTTTCCCATCTAGAATTTACAGGGCTGGGAAAAAAGTAAATTCTGAGTTTGTCACTGGGGAAATATAACCATCTGGGAAAAAAGCTCTGGCTGTAGGTGCAATCTTAACTTCCCATGCTAAACAAAGGCACTGATTTTTCCCTTCCTCCTAGTTATCACACTTCAGCAACTTTTTCAAGCCTGGAATAGCATTCTTTCTATGTAAACAACCCTGTCTTTAGTAGAAAGGTTGCTTTCCTTTATTTGAATAGCATCCGTGTGCTTTCAGTCAGAATACCCGAACAGAGCAAGGTCTCAGTTACATTTTTAAGAAGCATGTTTTCTTTGTAGACTCTCCACTGCCTTCTCCGAATTGAAGACAAAATGACTGCCTATGTGAAGACAGCAGATGTCTCAAACACATAAGTGTTCACCACCCTTGAATAAAAGCCCCAGTGTATCTGAATACACTGCTGTGTAAAGATAATATTGACTGCCTTTGTGTTTGTTTGCTTTTTGTGTAGTGGGTTGAAAATGCTAGTGATATTTAAACACCTCTCTAGAGTCGTTACAAGATATTGTGCAAATATAGTAATTTTTCCCTGGCAAGCAGGTATGAAGGGCACATTTGCTTACCAGAATGAAACAGTTCCAGGGGAGGCCTTGATGTCTGTCAGGTGAATCATCTACTCTCCAGATTTAATATATTGAACTGGGTAAATAAGTAACTTTTTGGAGATCTTTAAATATATATTTCTCTGAGAGCTTTTCCAGTCTCTGCGGTAAATAATTCCTGCTTATATAAAGACTGGATTTTTATTTTAAATATATGATTATCTGAATAAATAATTCTGGCATAACCGTGTACTGCATGCATCAAACATACTTAGTTCCATACATTCTTCCCTGTAAAAATGCCTATTGCCAAGATGCATCAGCCATTTAGGATGTAATAATCTGTCATAAGGTATTTCTCCCTCCCACTTAGGAGAAAAAGAAAAGCAAAAATAGAACAGATAGAAATTTCAGAGTCAACAAAATTGCAGTACCTGTTAGGAATGTTTACCTTATAACCTGACAAAAATTAGGAAATTAAAATGCAAAACCAACCCTGTGTCCTTAATTCATCCCTTTGTGCTTTTGCCTATTATCATGCAGGAGAACACGGTCGTTTCTGCTGTGAATCTTTGCAACACTAAGCTTCCCTGCTGCACTTTCAGAATGACTTATTCTGGCCGCTAGCTGCCTTCAGAACTGTTACAGCAGGTCATCTAGTCCATCTCTGCCAAAGTAGAATTACTCGTACTGTACATTTACAAGGACTTATCCCACCTAGTGTAAATGTCCTGTGTGAGGCGGATTTCTCTTTCTCTTTGCTTTACCCCTGAAGTATTTTTAAGGCTGGGAATACATTTGAAAGATCAGATTTAATTTGGATCTTTCCCCTGACATCATTAAAAAAAGCATGTTAGGTATTTCCCTACACCTGCACAATGTCCTTTATTGTATTTTCCTTTCCTTCCCAAACGGCAGCATCTGGAAGTATTGTCCTCTTCTCTGACTCTTTGGAGCAGGCCAAGAAGTACTGCCCAGCTTTTGGTCTCTCTTTTGGTATGGGTTCTTCACCCCCAGATCCCCCTTGCAGGGCTGTTGTGCTTCACCACCTGCTTGGGAGTGCCTTGTCCTTAGTTTTTCTGCTTGGATGGGCACCCTCACTTCCCAGCACCAACTGACTGAGTATTAAAACTCAGCCAAGATTTATTCAGAATGTAGTTTTAGGTCAGATACAGCCCATCTCTTCCTGTCTTTCCCTGCAGCTCCCATCTTGGAGATCCTGCCTCAGTCTGAAAAATCTTTTGATGACTTGATCATGCCTTGGGTACTCATCCCATCCAATTTTCTCTGAAAACCGTCCAAGCTATCTGGCCTTTGCAGTCTGTTCCCGGGCCAGGACATGTAATAGACCCAAACCAGCTTTCTCCATGGAGCCGACTCATCCCCAGCAGCACTGTCCCTGCCTGACCCAGGCTCTTCACATGAAACACACACGACATGTCTTGGCTGTGACTAATGCTGATAACGCCTTCACAACTAGATGGTGCCACGATTTACTGGTACTGAGAGAGACACAGATGCTCTGCAGAGATCGTGCATGACAGAGTCACATGTGGCGCCATGTCAGACAAGCCTATGACAAATTTCCTGCCTTACCCATTTTGGTGTGTAACCACTTGGCCAGGCCACTGCTTTCCCAATTAAGCAAAGTATTTGCCAGCTCACTCTCTGTCTGTATTCTCAGTGATTTTTCCCCACTACATTTAATTTTTGCTTTTTTAATTCAAGGAGGGGAGGGAGAGGGAAGGAAGAAGCAGAGAAAATGTTCTCAGAACTTTTATTTTCATTGATGTGTAATATGTAAATTATGAACACTAGTGCAAATGGATTTTCTAAACATAAGTAGTAGTATGACTTTGTACAACCGATCACCAAGAAACAGATGATAGAGTATCTCTGTAGAGTCCACTCTGCTGCTATGGTGCTGGGAATAAACTGCAATAGCTACTAACCATATTCAACATTTCCTTCATTTTATTTCCCTTACCTTTAACCGTGATGTGAAAATGAGCCAGGAAGGAACTGCTTATTAGCCTTGCTAATTCTTGAAATTCTGCACAGGTTTTCTGGCGTCCAGAGGACTGAACAAGGCACAGGCTAGTTTTGGAGACTGTGGTGGAGCAGAGTTAAGCTGCAGTTCCTAAGTATTGCCTGATGTTGAAAACAAGCATCTGGAGCTCAGATCCTCCATTGGTTTATATTCATAAGCAATTTTGTTTGAATGACCTGATTTCATTGATAGTACAAATATTTAAATGCTTAGCACAAACGTTTATATTGTTATTAATAGAAAAGTACTAAATTACCTGTCCTTACTTAGAAGACAGAGCATTTTTTCCTGTTTATCATCTTCCATCTTTTAGTGTTGAACCAATGAAAGCAAATCTTATTTACTCTTTGTGAAGAACAGTTTCATCCCTGCTCTGCAGGTGAGTAAACCAAAGACAGGGACTGTTCCTATTTGTCTAGCATTTGAGTAACTCAAGCAGGGTCCAGGCTGCTTTCTCTGATGCAGGAGTGGAGCAGAACAGAATTAATTTCAGTGAGCCAGTGCCAGAGAGCACCACAGGAGGGAACATCACAGGTGTCCAACCACTTCTGGTTGTGTCTGCATTGTGAGCCAGGGCTACTCTATGCAGGGAGAGGACCTGCAGGAAAGTTATTCAAATTAATTTTTAAACCTGTTGCTTCAAGTGGATTATATCACTTTGGTGATGTTTTTATTTTGATTTAAAATGGTCCTTAATTCTGTTTCTTTTAATTCGTTTTGCAATGTAATGTGGTTTACCTGATCTAATTTAAATTCACACCTTGAATTAATTTGGCTTATTTTTCCTCAGCATCCCTATGTAGGAAGGACCTAATTTGGTTTTCTAAGTCTTGAAGCAGTATTCTAATTTCTGTGCAGTACTGAGAGTTTTTTTTTATTTCTGCTCTCTGCAGATTGCTTCATACTCTGCCATCACACAGTTAATTTAACCAGCTGTTAAAAGGTCTGCGATATTAGCAGCTTTCTTCTACACAGTTACTTAAAGAGCCGGTGATTGAAAAGAAGGTGAAAGAACAGGCTGAAATATTAATTCACAGAGCAAAAATGAAGAAGTGATGGACTAATTATATCCTGAAAAGTCAAAAAACCCTCTGTGACCACCTGTGGGACTTGTTTCAATTTCATTAAGGCTAGGGAATGAAGAGAGAGTGTGAATATGGGCTTTTAAAAATCATTTCCCCAGAACGGGGTATGCGGAGGAGCTGGGTTTGCACTTGGTGGCAGTACTCTCCCACGCTGCCATCAGCCCTGGCTGCCTGGGTTGCTGCTGCTGCCTCTAGAAGACACGGAGGGGTAGTGATGCTCTGCACAACGGAGGACTCATAATCTGACTAATATTGTTTTCTTTATTCATTTCTTTATTCACTCCAAATACTGTTCCTCTGCTCTGATAGAGCTCTGCTGATTTAGAGCTTTGACTGCTGTTTAAATGACTTTATAAAAGGAAAGAGAGGGAAGGAGGTGGTGGAAATTGATGAAAATATTTGTAGTTCAGGACAGAGGCACCCTCTGTTAAACACTGAGTCTTTTGAGAGCAAGCCTAGATGGTGGGAGGGAAATGGATGTCTTATGACCATACTTGATATTTAATTTCTGCCTGGCACAGCACTGCCCCTCATGGTCTAGACCTGTTCCTTCCTTCCTTCCTTCCTTCCTTCCTTCCTTCCTTCCTTCCTTCCTCAACAAAATTACAAGGACTGAGTCCACTAGTGTCAAGCTATTGCCTACACTTCAACAAAACTTATGTAGCATTATAATTGTGGGGAGAGAAAGTGGAAAAATAATGCCCTTCATTCATAATGTCCTGTTTCTTGTGTCATGGGAATTTTGCACTTAGTTAGTGTTCTCACTGACTCTTCTGGTAACAGGTATTTGTCCTTTAGCACCTCTTCAGGATTAACTCACTGATGGTCTTGCAGCATATGGTAACACAGACCTACTGATCCCTCTGATGTACTGTAACCTGGAGAAGAGTAGAGTGAATGTGATGTGGCCCAGTCTCACAATTTTGTGTATTTCATAGCATTACGTGCTTTTCTCAGAGCTTTAGTCTGCATTCATATTACATGCAGAGAAGTTCATCTCTCTTTCTCCTTCTTTCAAAGGGAACATATGACTTTCCTGGTGGTGTGGACCAGCTCAAAAATGTGAAAAACAGGGGTTTTGATGACAGAAAACAAATTCCTGCCATTTGTCCAAGAAAATACAACACATTTTAGTCTCATTATTTTTGTAGGTCTCAGGTGGTCAGTGGTCGAAATTAGTGGAGTTGTCTCTGCTGCAGCCACACAGACATGTTTTTAGTGGAACAGAATTAAAGTGGGAGACTGTGAAGCTGCTCCCTCAAGGTGCATTGGTTGGTAATGCACTGTGGTAGAAGAACTGTGCACATAGGGGATAATAACATCACAAACCCAAACCAAAACCAAAAACCAAACCAAAACAAAACAAACCCCAACAAAACACAAAACGGGTCAAAACTGACCATGTGTAAGTACAGGATGGAAATACGAAGTCTTGTAAAAATTAGATTGGAAAGAATCTGTATGTTTTCTTGTCAAAACAGTGGGAGAGGGAATCAAACAGCTTTTTAAATGCAATTTGACCTGTTTCTGAGAAGAAGGTGAGGTTCACAAGAGGAGAGTCTGTAGCACAGGATATCATTTTGAGGTTGGTTATGCCCCATGCAAGTTCATTGTCCATTCTAGGTGCACAAGTTAAACATCTGGTGCTCAAAAGCTCCAAAAGCACATCTTCCTTCCCATGACACATAGTGAAAGGTGAGGTTAATGTGGTTTCTGTGGCTGACTTGGACTAGTTGTTCAACAACACACGTTGTTCATGGATTTATCTATCAGCAAATATGAGCCTCACTGCTTTTACAATTCAGTGGACCTCTTGATCAGTCCAATGTCAGTAATGAACAAAGGCTGTGAAATAACTTGTATTGTCTATTAGAGACAAACAAGCAAGAACAACACCACTTAAGGAAGCAACATAAATAATGAATGAGAATAGAAAGATGGTCCTTTCTGAACGAAATGATGCTGGTTTTAATTTGTGTTTATGGCACCTAAAGTAATGGGCACATGAAATATGCATGGAGAGAGAGAACCAGGAGAAAAATCCCTGCAGAACCTAGCCACAATCCCCTTGACCCCGATCAAAACTTGCAATGGGAAAAGTGTAACCAGGAAAAAAGATATCTCTGGTAGGAAGAGAAAATAATAAATACTGGGAAAATGTAGTGCATACCTTTTGCTAATGCCAGCTACACTACTAAAAAATCAAAACACTGTCTAGGAAATCAGCTCAAAGTGTAAGATTGCCTAGTGAGCCAGTCTTGAACATTTGGCATAAAGGGGAGAAATCTTCATGTAGGGAAAGACAGTGTTTCAGTTCTGTTTGCATACAAAAAGTCTTTGTTTAAAATATATGAATCTCTCTGGACTCATTCAAGGCTTCTTGCTTCTAAATGTAAAGATAGTGTGTCATGAATCAGTTTAAAATAAGGATGTAGGCCATCATTTAGAATGTTCCTCTGGAAAGCTAAGTTAAGTTTTGTTAAGTTTTCTCCTGAAGAATATTTTAGAAATTTGTAAAGTAAGGACTAAAGTGATTTTAGATTTCATAGCTGAAATTAGATTCTTCCTGGACTTTTAAAAATCTACAGAGGTGGTAATGTGTCTGAATATGATGAGCAGGACTCTAAAATTGTACATTTTTTGATTGAGCTATTGAATAATGTCCCAAGCCTGCAATCAATCAGACTGATTACAGGATTTACTTTTTTTTTTTCCCTGGGAAAAGAGTGCAAACACTTCTGATGGAGCTTGACCATAAAATCTGATTGACCCAAAGTAGCATGTTTCTTTTTCATCCCAGAAATAGCAAGCTAGCTTTTTCAGCAGGGTTTAAAAATGGAATGGAGTACAGGTGTTAGGTACTGGAATTGAAAATGTGGATTTTCCTAAATGGATTTTTCCACAAAGGTGAAATGGTACCATAGATTGCATAAGCAGACTTCTACATACCATAATAAGGCTCCTGTACTTTCCCTTCAAAAACTGACCAAAATTGTGTGCCTAGAACACCCCAATATGTGTGTGAATTAGGTGTTAAAGTCACATCTCTGAAGACAGTGTCTTATCCATTGACGTAGTATAGTTATGAATCATGGAAAGACTGTACTGAAAATTGTTAGTCCAAAAGGAAGTGAAAGCTGGTAGTCATCACATGGGTAAAATGTTACAGCAAAGAGAGAAAAAACCCTCCATGATAAGAAGAAATAAAGAGAAAAAAACTTTCTAAAGTTAAGGATAGAAAAGGAGTAGATGCCCTGGTTATGGAGTATCCATTAATGAGATGTTAGAAGACTGTCAGAGTGACATTCCTGTCCAACATGGCTTTGGCACAGGCAGTTCTGAATGATCATGACATTAACTGGCATGTGGGCAGAAGATGAAAGAAGAGACTGCTTGAGGTCTCTTTCAGTCCACTGGTTCAGTAAGCTAATGAAATGGCCCCATTGCTCGAGGGTTCATAGAAGTGTTCAAGTTGTGGGACCCCTCTAGAAATACTTATTTCAATTAATGCTACATCTAAGTCAGAAGGGAGCTGTGATGTGCAGTGTCCAGCCTACAGGGTGTACTGAGGTCCTTGTACAAATCCTTCCTATGTTTGCTTCCTCCTTGCCTGAAAGGTTATGTCCATGCAAAATGGAAAAACATCAGGGGTCAACAGTGAGCAGAGCCACGCTGGAAGCAAGAGCTGTAGAAGAGGGCAGGTGGGTGAGGGATGCATGCCTGGGCTTGCCTGGGAGTTTTGCCTGCTTCAGAGCTCTGTTGACTGTCCTGGCAGGTCAAGGTGGAGCAGCTCCTTCATGTTTTGTTACATGGGTCTGAAAACACATTTGAGAATTCATCCTTCCAATGTATTCTCAAACAGGTATCTTAAGCACTCATAATTTATTGTGTCATTTTTATTTCAGCTGAAAGTCCTCCACAAATCCCATATGAATCTGCAGAGAAGTCTGGTCACCCGAAACCTGCATTTTCTAGAGAATTTGCTGAAAGAAGAAAACAGAAAAGGAAAAAGGTCCATCTCTAATGACAAAACCATTTGTTTGCATGAACTTCTCACAGATGACACAAGAATTTCCTGCTAATGTCTTTGGGGCAGATCCTTGCGTGATACAAATTGAATTGTGTCTCTGTGTAACCTAATCTTTTTCTTTCGTTGATATTTTGGAAATTCTCTTTGAAGTCCCTCTATTTGCATGAAAAATGGACTGAGGCTACAGCCGTGCTAAAAAGTGTCAAAGTGATACAGGCTTGGATCTTCAGCTGGTGGAAATCTTTATATCTTCATGATTGTGGATGGTTTATGCAAGCATTATCTGGGCTGTGCATTCAGGCACATGGAAAGAGCTCAAGATTCCTGTGCCATGACTCCATGATAGAGGTTTCTAATTCTTACGTGTTTCTTTCCCCAAAACAGCCCATGAAAGCCATTCTATGACATTCAGCAAGCAGTGGATGGCAAGCAGTATAGCAGAAAATCTTCAGCAAGCCTGAGATGCACTGGGTAAGCAGGGAGGGGTGTAAAAATACCTCTCTTTCCAGGACTCTGATGGGAAGCATAATCAGGCAAAACTGTTCTTTGCTCACATGTCAACATTGGACTGTAGGTTTCTTATTGAAAAAAAAAAATTCCAAACTACTGGTAGAAACTTAGACACTCATTAGTTGTTCTTCAGATGTGTCTCTCTGCAAGGATTCATTCATTCACCTTACTATGGCATACAGGTATCATGCACAGGTATACATGCTAATATTTTTTGATATGAAAAGTTAAAAAACTAGGTGGAATTTGAATATCTGGAATATCAAGCACTCCCCCGCAGCGTGTAGGACCACATTTTTTTGTTGCATTGTCCTCTGCAGGAATCCTGAGCTTAAACCAAAGCAAGAGAACCGTTGCTGAGCAAATCCCAGGTTGACAGTAAAAGTAATAAACCCAAGTAACAGAAAGAAAAAGCATGACTGTCATTGCAACAAGGATGTTTTTCCAAAAGAAAGCAGTTTAGTCAGTTCCAAGGCTTTTGTTTTCTTGTCTGTTGTGTAGTAATGCATAATGGTAGCCTCAAGATAAGCTGCAACATTTCAGTGCCACAGGAACTTCTTACAATTTGTTATCAGGGGAAACACTGATGAGCTTACAGAAACAAGCTTAAGAAGTGGGCCCATGTGAATCTCATGAGATTTAACAAGGCCAAGTGCAAGGTCCTCTACCTGGGACAGGGCAATCCTTGGTATCAATACAGGCTGAGGGATGAAAGGATTGAGGGCAGCTCTGCAGAGAAGGACTTGTGGGTACTGGTGGATGAACACCTAGACAATGTGCACTGTGTACTCACAGCCCAGAAGGCCAGCTGTATACTGGACTGCATCAAAAGAAATGTGGCCAGCAGGTCAAGGGAGGTGATTCTGTCCCTCTACTCTGCTCTGGTGAGACCTCAACTGGATTGCTGTGTCAAGGTCTGGAGCCCTCAGCAGACAAGAAGGACATGGACCTGATGGAGAAGGTCCAGAGAAGGGCCACAAAAATGGTCAGAGAGCTGAAACACCTCTTCTATGAATAAAGACTGAGAGAATTGTGGTTGTTCAGTCTGAAGAAGAGACAGATCTGAGGACACTTCATAGCTGACTTTTGGTACTTAAAGGGGGCCTATAAGAAAGATGAGGACAAACATTTTAACAGAACCTCTTGCAACAGGAGAAGGGTTAAAGGCTTTAAAATAAAGGAGGATAGATTTAGCCTTGATACAAAGAATAATTTTTCTTAAATGAAGGTGGTGAAACACTGGCACAGGTTACTCAGAGAGGTGGGGGATGTCCCATCCCTGGAAACTTTCAAGATCAGGTTGTACAGGACTCTAAGCAACCTGGTCTAGTTTAAGATGTCCCTGCTCACTGCAGGGGCTTGGACTAGATAATCTTTAAAGGTCCTTTCCAACCCCGCTCATTCTATGATTCTATGAAACCTTTCCAAACCTAACGGGACTTGATGTTGACAAGACAGCCTTTGAAAATTGTTGCAGTGCTGCCATAGGCCCTTTCATGTACATTTTTAAAAAGGTAAGCTGAGAGTCATAAAGCCAAGACGTCTCTGCTGATCAGGTAAGTGAGACATTCTCAAGGAGCTCTCCTATCAGACATCCAACTTTTCAAACTGAGGAACTTCTTGAACAGCAATAAATTCCCACTGGCCCACCCAAACTTGTGAAGGGTCATGCTGGCTGGAGGTCTAGTCCATTTTGTGATGCTGGAGTAATCCTGTCAAGGAAGACTGTGACTCTGGAGGACAAGAACTTATTGTGAGCTACTCAAAGTTTCTTAGAAATACCTGTAGTGGGTTCCCCTTTCTTGTGGAAGAGGAAAAGGCAGTGTGGTAGGATTTGTATTACAGATAAAAGTCATCTCTGCTACGAATATCTAATTCCTAAAAAGTGTTAACAGGTCCACCATCTTTGCAGTGTTAAAACCAAGAGCACACACAATTTGCCAATAGACTTACTTGGAAGAACTGTTTAACTAATTTTACACTGTGCTTCATGTCTATACTTTTCAGATTGAGCAGAGAAGTAAAGCACAAAGCAAACTTGTAAAGAGACAACAAAGACCCAGTTGTATTGTGCACAGCTCTGAAATAAGTAGATCTTTCTTTGATAAGTCACTTTGATTATTTGAATGTTGACCACGAAAACAATCTTTATAGATGAAATTACTTTTTCTTTGCAGTGGGAAGGCAGAATTTCCTGGAACATGGGCAGGGCAACAGCTAAAATCCCTGATGAGTGTTATTAAGGACATTGTTATGCAAATGTAATACGTTGTATTTTTTTGGAGGAGGGATTTTCCTGCCACAAGAGACTGTACTATTTTAACAATTACTTTAATGAAAACATGCCCAAATGCATTTGTTTAGACAGTTTTCTTTCCTCTTCAATGAAGCAGGAAGTTTTGGAATACATGGTTTCTGGAAAAGCCAATGTGGAAATTGCACCGAAAAGACTTGCTTTGAAGTAACGACATTTTCATATTTTATCATACTGAAATGCTTAAATATCAATTTGAAACATAAAGCTTCTCTTCTGTATGTTAGATCAACTGAATTTTTTTTCTTAAACACTTCTTCTAACATCAGAAAAACAGAATTTCAGTAACATCAGAAAATATCAGCACTGTACCCCAAAACACAAAAGATCTGTGTGACCCCATTCTCACTGGAAAACCATTTCAGGGGAAAGTGTTAACCATTGTCAGAGTTCATAAAAAGATTCATCACACTGACTTTAATTCTCTTACATACCAGGACAGGACATTTTTCTACCTTACATATATTTTGCATCACACAGTATGGACACCATAGTTCCTGCCCCAGTTGTGTGCAGAGAAAAATGAAAATGGAAAAGCATCCAAAGTCTGCTGAAGTTCTGGAATTCAATGGGGAAGGCTGACCTTTCGCATGTGAGATAAACATATCAAACAGAAATTTCAGATCAGTGCCAAAACCAGCTCTTTTTTTCTTTCAGTGCAACTGCTGATTGGCCATGAACTGGAACAAAGCTGCCAAATTCATTTCCCAAACAGGCCCGAGTGACACAGGCAGGGGCTGGCCCTGCTTCCATGCAACTGCAAGAACGTGAGCTGTACACACTGCCAGTTCAATCAGGTCTTTTATCTGGAAACTTGCCTAGCATTAGGCAGATTATGACTCAAATATTTCTCATACGGTCAGAGGATAAAGCATGGGCTAATTGATGTCTTCTATAGCAGAGCCCAACAGTGCAGGCTGTTCAATAATGAGTGGCTTTCCTTGGTACTTCAAGGAAAAGAGCTTCTGAGCCCAGTGTCTTCTTATTTATCAAAAGCCCCATTCGTCTACACAAGGCCACCAAACCATGAGAAGATAGCTGCCATGCATCCTACTGCTTGGAGAGAGAGGTACACCTCATGGTGAGCCACCCTCACTGGACAAGTAGTGAAGGCACAGCCAGGTCTGTGAGCAAGCAAGAGAAATGCTTTGGCTGGACTCTGTCACTGCAGGTGCAACAGGAAGGGAAGGGACAATGTTAGTACCCAGAAGTTTTGTACTGAGCTGAGGTAGAAAGACTCCACAACATTTGGAGAAAGGATTCTGCCAGCACCTCTGGCTTCTGGCTGGGAAAGAAAAGAGTGTTTTCTGTGATTGTCATGATATGATGGTACTTTTGATTGTGGACAAGTTGAGATCACTCAGAAAGCCAAAAACAACTCAGGAAAAACATTAGATGAAAGTTCAGATTTTTCATATTTTTAACTCAGTTGATGTATTCTGTCTTTTTATTTATCCAGCCAGGTCCTTCTAACAAGATTTTAAAGCATGAAGAGCTTGGGGTGTTGAAAGAAATAAGGGTGTGGGGTCTGGAAATGGTTAGTTAAAATTTTGGCTCTTTCACTACCTTGTGCAGTATCCAGATGGCTAATTCATGTTTCAGTGCCTCAGATGGTTCATCAGCGAGGCACAGAGACATCGGTGTCCACACAGAAGTAGTGATCAGGGGAATGAAAACTAAAATGAGTATATACAAAGGAGGAAAATATGCTTATTTTTATGATGTAGTGGCTATTTAAAGGGCTGAGATCACTGCTAGCCAAGGAATACAGGTCCTAGTGACTTTGTGAGGTCAGATTTAGATTAGTCACAAGGTGGCAGCTGTTAGGGATAGCCATCTGGGTGTGTATTTGTATATTTTAAGATTATGGTAAATTACTTGAGTTTGATGTCTATGTTTGATGGCTATTTAAGGGGAGGGTTGACTGTAACATGGAACACAAAAGGATAGACTGTGTTCTGTCCACAGGAATATAACTCCAAATCTATGACCAACTCTTACAAGTGGCTTTACAAAGCCAGAAAGAAGCTAAAATCTCAGTTGAAGAGCTCTGATTCTGGGTCTGTGTTATGAGCAGTTCAATAAGGGGTTGTGAGCACCCTCCCTCACCCCTAAAGAAAGGCCCCTGCTGCCCTTTTACACATGAATCTTCTTTAATGTCAACTACTCTTTGGGAAGGCTTGTGCCATTGAGCCCGAGTTTTGTATGGAAGTGGCCTGGTTTTGTTTTCATTCTAACCTCCAATGTTGTTGCATATGGCTTTTTTTTCTTGTGTAACATTTCCCACAATGTTAGAACTTAACTAAAAAAAAAAAGAGTGGGTTTTTTTTTTTTTTCCATGGAGATAGATATAAATATTACAAGCAGGCACAGATAAAATAATAGACATCCAAACCTATGAACTTGGAATTATGTGTTGTTTTGGAATGGATTCCTACACCATGTGCAGATTCAGAGATACATGATTTTCCTTTGGTACTGAAGAGCAAGAGGGTTTCCAGAAGTCATCTGATAATATGACACGGTATATGTTGATGTTGTTCAAATCCTTGTCCATACTACACTGTCAGAAAAGGCCTACCTCTCTCTGACACAGACTGTAGATGCTTTAGAAAAACAAAGTCCTGTAGCTCCTGAGATGATTTCTGCTGCATAGAGGTGACAAGCTGACTTATAGCTGAGTGCATGGTCATCGTCTTGAGCTAGCAGGTGTGTCCCACTTTGAGGAAAGAGGAGGAAAGCATATGGGGTTTGTGTATGTGCATTTGTTCATCCTGAATTTCAGTTGTGGAGAATTTGTCTCTCTGTAAAGAAAATTTTGTCAGCTTGTTACTGAGTTGCTATTACAAAGCCTTTTCTCAGTTTGCACAGGCTATGTCCCAACAAGTAAAACATGCTGCTACTCACCAGAGCACCTTCAGAGGGACCTCGTACGATGAATCCTTTTTCTCTGTGGGTTGACTCAGCAACATGGCCCTTGGTGTTCAAGGGAGGCTTAAGGCCCAGCCATTCTGGATGAAAGCACTTGGTTGTAAGACAAGGTTACTGGAGCACAAGGTTAAAACGCTGGGTTTATAGCTCTCCTGAACATGCGCGATTTTCTGAATTGGATTGAATCATCTTGAATTGAAGTGATACCTAAATTTCTTTCCAGAAATAGGAGGTATGGCAGTGTATACCAGTATACAGCTGCTATATAGTGAGATGGTCTAAGTCAGTATAAGCCCTGTACAAACAGCTGAATTAATCTTTCTTGAGACAGAGGTAAAGACATAAGGAATAAAGTTTTGTATGTCTCCTCATAGATTATTACACCCCTGTGACTTTTAGTAATAGGCGATTCTAGAGAAAAAAACTTGCGTTCTTATGATATGCACAGCAGGACAGATTTTGAGATAATGAGAGGTGTTACTCAAAATTATACTTTCCACTCACTTTTATATATGTTTATTTCTTTACTATAATTCCTGACACACAGCAGGACTAAGTCACTTCCAGATGCCACTCTTCAGTCTGTGTCCAAGCTAAGACAGCCTCTGCTTTCATTTTACACAGGACTTGATAAGGGAAAAAAGCATGGGAAAGCTGCTCATGAGCTTTGCTGGCCAAGAGCACACTCCCAGAATTCCCAGAATTAGTCCCAAACATTGTTTCCCTAAGAAACTTGCTTCTCGTTCCAAAATGTGTGAATCAGCAGCATTAAATCAGTAAGATTTGGACATACCCTTTGGGAGAAACCACTGCAACAGTACATGTGGGGTTTTACTGGGTGATGAACAATTCTCATTGTATCTTTATCTTTAACAAGGACGTGTGTTTTCATGTTAAAGCTGTAGGCATGAATGCAAGATTATCCACTGCATATAAGTCCTTGCTATAAGATTCCACTGTAAGTTTTGGGATATTTGACCTATTCATTACTCATAAAATGTTGAAAACATGACAGTAAAATACCCACTCCCCAGTGAATCTAGGGAAAGGTTTGCCCATTAATTGCTTACAATCTATAGGAGAAGACTTCTGTATTTGCAGTTTCTGAGCTCCATTACAGGGGCCACCAGCTTGCCTGGAAACATAGCTGCTGTTGCAGGCAGTGTGTGCAAAATTCTTATAGAAGAGGCTGTGTATCTGCATTTTTAGCCCACAATATTTTAGAGCAGTCAGCTTCTTGTGGGGTTTGGCAGCATCATTAGACTACTGGACTCTAATAATTCCTAATTGCATAACCCATGAATTGGGCAAACATCCAGTTTTGAGTTTTTCAGACTGTTGATGAATTTAATCACAATTGAAAAGCTTTGCCAGAAGAGTATAAAGAGGTTTATGCAATGTAGCACTTGTCTGCCTACTCAGTATGGTTGCTCTTCCACTTAAAACTAATCCCAGGTTGCTGCTGGCCCACAGGGTCTCTCCTGGAAAGGTACATAGCAGTGGAAAAGGAGAGGAAAAAAAACCAAAAGAAAATAAAACAAAAGAACAAAAGGCTTTTAACTTGTGCCGTACATGATAATGATAAGAGTGCCTTCAAAGAGCACTGGGGTTTTTGAAAATCACAAGAGTGCAAAGAGGTCACCCATAGATATTTGAATTATTAACACATGTTTAACCATTAAAGAAAGATGCATTGATAGAATATCAATGTGATTAATTATTTAGTTACACAAAGTACAGCACAGAAAACAAATTAAGTATTCCCCACTCTTTGGGAAGGCTGAACCTTGAATAAATGCATTGTAAAAGGGTTTGTTACCACAAGGTTTGTTAATAACAGATGAACTTAGAGTATCATAAAAAATGTGTGCATGGTGGTTGTATTTATTTTCGTTATGAGATGAGCGTTCATCAGTTGGTCTGTAGTGAGATGAAATGGACAAAACCACAAAGAGATAACTTTGTGTTTGACGGGAAATGTGGCAGCTGTTTAGCTTGTGGCAACCTATTAAAAAAAAAAAAAAGGTTTTCAAAACAAATGTGTACAGCTATTTGAAGAAGAAAATCCACCTAGTAAGATATTTCACACATGTGGTTTTCTGTGTCTGTATTAAGCATCCTTGCCTGCATTGCTGATGAAGATTATGTGGGAAGGAGAGAACATCCCTCTCCTAGTCTTTGTTGGCAGGAGAAAAAATATTGTGCTGTTGGAACATGTAGTTCACTTTTTTTGTCAACTGTGGCAAATAAAAACTTGAGGCATTGCATTTATACTTTGCAATACACCCATGACTGAAATTCCTTCATATTTTGATTCCAGTACATGGTTATTGCAGTTTTTTCAGTCATCAGTCAATTATTCAACAATCCAGAAGTCCCCAGAAAGACAGTATAAAACCAGTATATTTTCTCTATGTATATGATATTCAAAATGTTGAAATAAAAAGCTTAGCTTTAGGAAAGCTTCCTAAGGCCTGCGTTTATTTTATTTCTAGTTTGTAGACACAAAGTAGAGTGAGGTGCCTGATACTCAGTAGAGGTTTCACTGATAGTGCAGCATTAGGGTGAGGTATCTGATACACATTTCTCTACCTGCAGTGTCAGGGGACTTGACATGGCACGCTGACTACATGATAGCGTTTTTCCATGCTTAGAGAAAAGCAGGATAAATGTTGCTGGTATATGTATATCTGTTGCTGCCTTGGTTGAGGCAAAACAAAAGGCTCTTGCTACATTTCTTAGTGTGTTCTCTTCCCCAGGCACTGGAGAAACACCTGTCTGACAAGGTGGAGGAGAGAGAAGGGAGTCCAAAAACCATTTGGGACAGACTAAGTGTCTCTGATACAAGTGGGAACCGGGAAAAAAAGGTTTGAGTACACCTGAGTATAACATCAGGAGTAAGCTGCACTGGGACATAAGTACTGAGCTACACACACCTTGTTCATCATGACTTCAAGATGGGAAAAGTAATCTCAACTAATTGGATACCTTATTTTTATATTGCTGTAGTTTTCAGATGCAAGAAAATTTATTTTCCTTCTAGTGTAAAGCATGAGGCAAAGTTGTACATAGCTTACTGGACAGTCCATCTGGAAAGCTAGTACATGGATAAAGGAGAGAAAAAGAGGAAAATGTAAGAATAAAAGATAAAAAGCACATTTTTGCAACCAAGAATTGTACAAGAAATTCTCATTGTGCTGGAAATAAAATGGAAAACTGAACAGCAATATACATCAGATGACATCTAGTCTCTATGGGGCCTGAAAAACAGTACCTGAGATATTTTTGTTGTTTTGCTTGTTTTTGTTTTTCAGCTGAAGTTATTAAGCTTGTCGATTGTGTACATAGTATTCAGCTTATGTATTAGTATAAAAGCACAGCAATCATTCTGTAAGTCATGCAACAGCTTATTGCTCCATTTTGGCAATTGTCGCTGTCCAGCAAATGTGGAGTAGCAAAGTTTGTGCTGCTTGAGAAAATCAGGTTACAGGCTGGCTGGGAAGCAGGTCTCCCACATATTTCACTCAGCAGAAAATGCTCATGAAGGGTGCTGGGGTACAATTCAAGCTGTAATCATGCCACAAATTGAAAACTTGTCTTTAGCCTTGCGGAGAGCACACAACCATCTGTTCAGGTCCAGTGGGACTCTTACAGACCTTTTCCTTCTGGCTTACCTTGGGGCGTAGTGAACAGAAGCAATTTTTGATCTACAGCCTTGGGGTGTGAAACCCAGGGAGGCTGTGAAAGCAGGTGTGTAGCATTTCTGAGAGAGAGCTCTCTGTACCTTGTCCTGTAATTTTAGGGAACTTGCTGAATAATTTACTTCTAATAGACTATAGGGACTTCTCACATAGAAGTCTTCTGCCAGTTAATAATACTTATTACGTATATTGCTCTTCGCATCTGCAAAGCACTTTGCAGACATTAACTAATTAAGCCTCACAACACTCTGGGGAGGTAAGTATAAGTAAGTTATTATTGTTAAGTAAGGAAGGCTCTTGGCTCTCCTCTTAGTGGAAGTCTTGGGGGACATCCTAATCCTTCACGATGCAGCCCCTTTTGGTCTTCTGTCCCTCCTTTGAATTGCATTTGCAAAGTGACTTCAGAAATGAAACTGCGTTCCAGCTCCTTGCACTTCCACAAGGAATTTTTAAATACTCTGCAGCTACCTCCTGTGTCTACTCCCAGTGTCAGTGTGGACAGCTTTAGGTCAATCTTCTCCTGTGTCTCTTTCCTTCCAGATTATTGAGCTTCTTGAAGGGCTACTGTGATCCCAAGTGTAATGATGATTTTACTGGAGGAATCAGAAAACTCTGGGAAGAAAAAAACAAACCACAAACAAACATTTTAAAGAACAGAGTATGGGGAAAAATCACATGAATTTGCTACTTAGGAAATTAAGACTGCTATTTTAAAACCTGGTAAAGCTCCCATTAATGTCAGTCATGCAAGAACAGGGCTGTAATAAAATACCAGGAGGCCCTGTATTTCCAGCAATATACAGGTTTTCAGCATATAATATCCAGGAAAGCCAGTGGAAACTATGTGCCCAAACTTGCACATCCAAGAAGTCAATGGTATTTTATTGAGAAAGCAATCTCCAGTGCAATGCCAGTAAAAGCAATATAGACCATTAGTGCTTTTCTCACCTTTCAAAAGACTTTCCTGCAAACCTTGGACCAGGCTTTGACAGTTTGAGGTTTCTGGCAATGCCTCATGCAGGTATGCTGGGCAGAGAGGACTGAAAATGCTGTCAGCCCCAGCTGTCAGCCAAGGCTTTGAGAAGTGAATGCCAGAAGCAGGAGAGCATGCCTCATGTCACATCACATGCTGCTTTGATGGCAGGTCCATTGGAAAATCTCACCCCCAGAAGTCAAATCTCAGCTCAGCAGAGCTCCTCATGAGGATTTGGGGGTTAATATTTATAGCCATAATAGTGTTGTTAATATACCATATTAAACAGACACTTTGAAGCTCTGACAAGAGGATTGAGAGAAAGCAGAATAGCAGCTGCTCTGTCAGTCAATTTCTATTCTATGGAAACCAGCTGGTTATTATCATCTCTTATTATTTACCATTGAATTTAGACATTTTCCCAAAAAAAAAAAAAAAATAAAAAAATTAAAAGCCTACATGGCCTGCAAAAATAGTCTTTGGGGACTTTGAAAACTTTCTGTGGTCAGCTACATACTTAAGTTGATGTTTTTCCAATAAATCTCTTCACTTCCTCCTCCTGCCACCTCAGCTGCCGTATTAAAGTGATCAAGTTGACCACAGATTTACTAAATGGAAATATGCGGTTCACTTAGTCTTTAAACCATATAAATACCTAAGAGGGATTTCTCCAGTTTCCAGCATTCATCCTGAAACTACTGCTTAATTTAAATTGTTAGACCTCAGGCTTTTTTTTTTGCAGAACACATAATCAAACACTTATAATCTCAGTCATCTTCCATTAGAAGGGAAATTAGTATGTCCTGTGCAGTAGAACACCAATGGCAAGATTCTAGTAATGATGAAGAATCTTGAAAGGATTAGTTATTTGATTAAAGGTGAAACATTCTTGAAGATAATCTGGCCTTTTGGAGATCACCATTTTCTGAGAGGTACATGTGCTTGTAACTGCTTAACTGTGTTTTTTCAAGGGAACAAACCTGTGTGCACTTCACTGAGGCACATCTCAGCTTCCATGCTTTAACTGTGTGTGTAACATTGTCTTTTATGTTGATTGGGGGAGATGTATGTGTGCACATTTGTTTGAGCATTTCTTTACCTAGGTGTTTTCTGCACACGGGAAAAAAGAAAACAAAGAAAATCACTCTTTGATAAAGACTTCTATGTCTAAATTTCTCTATTTGCTCAAAAACAATTTGAAGATATATTTGACTGCTACTTACACTAAGAAACCAGGGAACAGAGCAGTAGCAAAGCCGCTAGCAGCGCCCAGCCTGCAACATCCCCCAGGCCCTCCATGCATGGAGCAAGCTCATTACAGAGACCACTCCATTCCATGGTACCCTCTAGCAGGTCCCTCCTTAAAACTCCTCTACATCATGACCCCTATAAAATACATGACAAGTGCAAAGCTAACAGGTGATTGTTGTGCTCACCTTTGTTGGCTTGCCAGGGTCTTCTGCTCCTCCCACCTGCTTGTTACATCCATCTGCTATCTAGTGTCTTATGACTTAAATCAGGCCTTGGATAGATGTGTGTGGAGGGATGGTAATCTCTTCTTTGTATGGTATTACATTCAGTAGAACAGCTGGACAGTATCCGTGGACAGTACTGCAGGACAGCCGAATGATAATACTTAATACAGCAGATGGCTGGAAGAACAAACTGAGAAAATAAGTAGTAGGCCACTTTGATTTAGCTGAGGCCCCTAAAATATTTGAAGCCTGTATCTGATTGTCAGGGAGGAACAGTAAGCCGTCAAGCCAAGCATACCCCACATAAATGAACAGAATCACAGAATCACAGAATGTTAGGGTTTGGAAGGGACCCTGAAAGATCATCTAGTCCAATCTCCCTGCTGGAGCAGGATCACCTAGATCAGGTCACACAGGAACACATCCAGGTGGGTTTTGAATGTCTCCAGGGAAGGAGACTCCACAACCTCTCTGGGTAGCCTGTTCCAGTGTTCTGTTACCCTCACTGTGAAGAAGTTTTTTCTCATATTTATGTGGAACCTCCTATGTTCCAGCTTGCACCCATTGCCCCTTTTGCTATCATTGGATGACACTGAGAAGAGCCTGACTCCATCCTCTTGACACTCACCCTTTACATATTTATAAACATTAATGAAGTCATCCCTCAGTCTACTCTTCTCCAAGCTAAAGAGACCCAGTTCCCTCAGCCTTTCCTCATAAGGGAGATGTTCTACTCCCTTATTCATCTTTGTGGACTCTGCGCATCTCTGTGCTTGGACTCTGTCAAGCAGTTCCCTGTCCTTCTTGAACTGAAGGGGCCCAGAACTGGACAAAATATTCCAGATGTGGCCTCACCAGGGCAGAGTAGAGGGGCAGGAGAACCTCTCTTGACCTACAAACCACATCCTTTCTAATAGACCCCAGGATGCCGTTGGCCTTCTTGGCCATGAGGGCACATTGCTGGCTCAGGCTGTCCATCAGGATCTCCAGGTTCCTTTCCCCTATGCTACTGTCTAACAAGTCAATCCCCAATCTATACTGACACATGGGTTTATTCTTTCCCAGATGCAAGACTCTATACATGACCTTGTATTTCATTTAATTTCTTGCTGCTCAACTCTCCAGCCTGTCCAGGTCTTGCTGCATGGCAGCACAGCCTGATGGTGTGTCAGCCACTCTGTTCCCTCATCCAGGTCATTGATGAATATATTGAATAGTACTGGTTCCAGTACCAACCCTTGAGGTACTTCACTAGATCCAGGCCTCCAGCTTGACTCTGTGCCTTTGACCACAACTCTCTGGCTTTTTTCCTTCAGCCAGTTCACAATCCACCTCACTACCCAATTATCCAGACCACGCTTCCTCAGTTTAGCTGCGAAGATGCGTCAAATGCTTTACAGAAATCAAGACAGAACACATCCACTGCTTCACCATCATCTATCCACCTGGTTATGCCCTCATAAAAGGCTATCAGGTTGGTCAAGCATGACTTCCCCTTGGTGAACACATGCTGATGGCTCCTAATCACCCTCTTATCCTTGATATGCCTAAAGACAGCGCCAAGGATAAGTTGTTCCATCAGCTTTCCAGGGATGGAGGTGAGGCTGACCGGCCTATAGTTACCCGGGTTCTCCTTCTTGCCCTTTTTGAAGACTGAAGTGACATTTGCTTTCCTTCAGTCCTCAGGCACCGCTCTTGTGCCCCACAACTTACTAAAGATGATGGAGAGTGGTCTAGCAATGTCTTCCACCAGTTTCCTCAGCACCCACAGTTGCATTCCATCAGGACCCATAGATTTATGGATGTCCACATAGCTTAATTGGTCCCTAACCCAGTCCTCATCAACTAAGGCAAACTCCTCCTTTATCCTGACTTCCTCTGGGGCCTCAGAGGTCTGGGTCTCATCAGGACAGCCTCCAGACACAGGTAGCTCAGATGAGTGCAGTTTTTGAAGGTCCTCCAAGGTCTGTCAAGGTGCTTTCATTTGGATTGTTCTGGGAGCAACACATAAGGAAACACTTTCTTATGTACAGTGAGGGATCAGATGCTCTCAGGTATTGCTATGTGCCATTTGGAGCCGAGAGCACTTTAAATTGCCTTTGCAAACAGATGTGCCTCAGCAGGCTATGTCAAAGATACCCATACCAGTCAATAGAAGTTTGACACCTGTCTGTCTTAGTAGTGTTTGGGAATTCCACACCTGCTTGCAGTTCAGTTTTGTAAAGGGTACTGTCAGCAGGCTTGGCAAGTGAAGTTTAAAAAAGGCCTACATGTTTTTTTGCCACACCAAATCAGTACTCCCTTGGACTGAGGTTTTTGCTGCTTTTTTTTTAATAGGGGCTGCCCTAAACAGAATAAGGGAAGCAGCCTGCCCTCATTCTTCTGGACTTCAGGGAGATTATAAAAAGAAGATACACAGAATTCTTTTTTTCATTAACAAATTTTTTTTTTTCCTTCTGAAATGTTTGTACAGGAGCCTGTTTCACCAGGGAGTCTTTTATCAACATTTACAATTTTGTTTTCCTAGGCATAGTCAAGAGCAATTTGGCTTGTTGCTTATGCCCTCTGTTCTTGAACACCTGACATTTTTGTGTTGTTTGACTACATGCAAAGTCATTGTCCTTCATCCTTTTCTGAGAAACTAAAAGCAATTTTCTCCTTCTTGATCCCTCAGTTCAGAAGAGCTTTAAGCAATCAAAATTTTAGGCCTGTAATTCAAATTGTATTCTTACACAGTTGTGTATGATTTCTGTAGACATTTCATGTACATTTCTGAGGGTAGAATTTGGCCTGGTAGGATCCTTCACTGTGTGCCAGCATGGGGGAAAATGGGTTTGTATTGTAAAAGAAATTTATCTCAATTAATACAGAGTGGGAGTATATCACGCATACAAGACCGATTTTCGTGATTCAGTGTTTTCACTGAGAGGATGGTAATAATCTGCACAATTTATTTTTCTCTGAAAATCCCTCTTCAGGCAAGATTTAAATATTTATGAGTGATCCACAGGAATATTTGTTTTGCAAAGCTTTTGTTTCTCTTGGGAAGTGTGCTTCTGCCAGGACCTGCAACTTTCAGTCAGGCACCATGCACGCAAGAAGGGAAGGTGCAGTTCGAGCGTGTGATTTATATTTGCAGGATTTGCAAAACCAGTTTATTTACACTCAGAAGACATAATCTTTTAATATCTTCCTCACATAAACCAGAAGTTTCAAACTTACTCTTCAGGAGAAATGGGTGTGTTTCCATCATAAAGCTGGTGGTGGCAAAATTGCAAGTCAAAGTGAACCTGTGAGGTAGGTATCTAACCATGAGAGCCTTTGAGGGTCCCACAAAGCACCCACGCTGAAGTATGGGGCTTGGGTCCTCTTCCATGCCAAATTCACAAGGGATATGAAGTTGTAATAATCGTTGACTACAAAGTCCTGTCTGAAGTTAACAGTGTATGATGCTTTTGCCAGCAAGGACTTCTTTGGTTTCTGTGTTGATATAGAGCTGGAGGCTGTCATTTGGGCGTGATGACAAGGATGTCATTCCAGAGCATAGCTACTGTATTTATTTTGCAGACTTTAGTTATTCAAAGATGACTTTTCTTTAAGGAGAAGAGAAAAAAATTTTAAGGTATGAGTTTTACATCCAGAACTCAACAAGCAGAAGCCCAAAGATATGGCTGCACCAGGTGAATTCTCTTCAAAATTCTCCAGTGGCTTTTCTGGGGCTTGGTTTGGATAATTAAGTCCTGGGAACCATGTCCTTTTGCTTGAGCATAGCAGCCCTGAGTCAAGTGTGTCAGGCATCTGCAGTTCCATTCCTCCTACAGATTTTGTGTTAAATATCAAGACAACAGTAAAGGGGAGAACACTGTTTGAATTAATATGAAAGACTGTATTCAACAGCTACAGTAATC
Source organism: Todiramphus chloris collaris (assembly GCA_025345505.1). Taxonomy (NCBI): domain Eukaryota; kingdom Metazoa; phylum Chordata; class Aves; order Coraciiformes; family Alcedinidae; genus Todiramphus; species Todiramphus chloris. Next base: position 27,535,884 of record JANVCC010010406.1, on the reverse strand, counting down.
TGTTATTTTAAATAGAGTAGCTCAAAGACTCCTATGACAGAAAGAACAGGGCGATTCAAGTGCCCAGAACAGTGCTACTAATCTAATCCTGAGCTGAAGCAAACACCCCACTGTTGGCAAAGCTAATTTCTGCTCAGAGTTACGCCAGTCTAACTCCTTGACATATTTAAAGTCTGAACCATTTATAAGGTTATTATTAGAGATTCTTCTCTTTCTGAAGCCAAGGGAGGAAAATAGCAAGTGAGGTAAATGTTGCAAGGCCCCCAGACTGTGTTTTTGTTTGTGATGTACAATTCGGATACAGACATCCAGTGTTGGTGGAAATAGCCTTGCTGGCACATTTGGCAGTCTGTTTAAGAAGGTGATTTCTAAGCAGAGATTGGAAACAAAAAGGGGGTAGTTGAGATCCTGAGGACTCAAAAATAAGGCAGTCTGTCTGTGGTGTGCAGCATTTACCTGTTCCCCCAAGGAGAAAGCTCTTCATGCATTTCAGCTCCTGTAATCACAGTGATGCTATGTTTTAGGTTTCTCACTGCAATGCAAATGACACGGTATTAAAGAAGGGCCTTTGGATAGGAATACACAAGTGAATAAAATGCATCTAATTAGAAACAACTACTGTTCATCACAAAGTGCTACATGATTGTGAAAAGTATAACTACAGGCAGTGCTACTCTCATCCACTGCTGGTTATATCATTTGATTTTCCATCTTTTTGTTCTGTGTAAAGGGAGGTATAAGCCTGTTTTGGCCCTACTGTTTATACATGAGTTACATGCCACTGTACATAAGAAATATATTCAATCTAAGGCAGTTTTCAGATGGGGAAGTTTTGCCCAGAACTTCAGTCAGGCCTTCCAGTGGCCTAAGTCAAATAAACAGGACCAGAGATGAAAGCAGAAAACACTCTCTGAGAGCAGTCACAGAAATCCTGTAAGCTGATGGAGAGTTGTATGCTTCATTTTTATTATATTGATAAACTATAAATACATGTAAGTGGGGAAGGAGTTACTTAGGGTGGACTGTTTATTTGTGCTGTAAGGGAAATTAGAAAGCTGAAAATCAGCTTGGATAGTGACAAAAATATTTAGCTATATTATTTAACTCTTTATGAAATTCATTACAATTTGGATCACTTCTGATGACACTAGATAACTCCCAGAACAAAGTTACCAGCACTGATACATGCATTAGAGAACAACCATATGCTGCCCAAAATATGAAGTAGATGATCTGAAACATTATCCCATCTTGAATTCCAGCTATGCAGTTAAGTTTGCAATGAACCTGAAATAACAGAATTACAAAGGGAAAAACATTGCTATGGCAACAAAATATTTCTATTTTAAGTGATCTTGGTGTAAGAAAAGAAGCAACAGTGGGATTTAAACAGAAACAGGCTTTGTAAAACAAGAAATGCAATCATTATTTTAAAACTAAATCATAATCTAGCCTTATTTATGATGTCATATCTACCTGTAATTCTCTTTTCTCTGGTATTTTCTGAGCTTACAGAAACATAGAACAATGTTTTACAGCTTTAGAAACTGAGACAGCAGTTAAATGAGGCAGTCTCAGGAAACATAACATTTTCTTAACAAAGCTAGGTACAGAATGTGAATGATACTGGATATAAGGTCCTAGCTAGTGTTAGGCACCAATCTGAAGAGCCTGCATTAGAAGTCCCTCTTGTCAGAAGATATGTCCATGTTCAGTGAAGCACTGTATCCCCACAGCATAACTATGCCTTTGACTGAATTGCCAAGAGCATATTGTAAGGACCTGTTTCCCCTCTGATTTTTGGGGAGCACAACAGATCTGTTTTCCTAGTCAGCTATTTCAATTACATGCCTAGGAGATGAATGAGGACCAAAGGTCTTAATTTACTCCAGTAGTTGATAGAAACTATAAAACTGTATTTCAATGCAAATTAATGCCATTTATCATTCTCCAAGCTGCAAAAAGATTCCTCTAACTTCTGATTACTGCAAGCAACAACATCCACTCTTGCTACAGGCTTGCTGCAATATAATGTTTTGGCCAAAGGACTAACTGTATCTTGCTCTGATAAACAAGAACTTTGTAGTTGTTAGTATAACAGAAGTTGAAAACAAACTCCTTTCCTCTCCCTATGGTTTTTGACAGCCAGATGGCTTGGCTGCTGTGCTAATTCTTTTGTTTGTTTGTTTTCTTTCAAAGAACAGAGTACTTTCCAAGAAAAATACATGGATAAGAATATTTTGTATTTTTAGGTAATGCTTTGTCTTCTGCACCACCATTTCAGTGACTTTTGGGGGAGTGACTCTTTGGCTGTTAAAGGCCATCTGCCAAAACTCTTGAGAATGAGAGAAATCAGCAGCCTTCTAAAAATGCTGCTATTATGATAACACAGAAATAAAGAAACATTTACACAGGTAATTAAAACAATTAACTTTTTTTTCTGGAGAATGTCTTTACAGAATTCCATTGTGATTTCTGGCTCCTGTTTATTAAACTACATCTTTAAAAGAAGCAGAGGTAAAATTCAGCTAAATTATATATCTAAAGAAAGGAGACACTACCTACTTGTCAAAGAAATAAAATCAAACATGCTTGTCCAAAGTGCAGACCCGGAAATCCTTGCAGAGCTCCTCTTCTATCTAAGCCTTGACTATACTGAGATACCTTGCAAGGCAGGGTGAACATGGAGTACTGAAGATTAGTACAGATTCACACCAGAAAGCCATCTACATCCTGGTATCTGGTTTTCTGCATGGGCCTTCAGAGAATCTCACCTGATGTGAAACACCAGGGAGGTACCTGAATTATTCTGGGCTTTAAACAACTTGGAAGTTCGTGCTGTATAGAAAGTTAAAAAGCCATGAAGATCCCAGCTATGTGGCTTATCTGTGGCTATGAAATGCCACCATCTTTGTTCAAAAACTCACACTGTGGAGAGCCTCAGTGCTCTGAAACCTCCACAGGCTCAGGGACTTTATGGGCAAGGGCCCACCCTCAGAAACAAGTCATTAGTGTGTGCGGAGGAGGATACAGGTTTGTTAGTGAGAGACCAGGAATGTGCTGTTCAAAGCAATGTTCCTGCCTGTGCTGCCTGGACAGATAGAGTTTGCTGACACAAGCCCTGCTGCAAGAGACAAGGAGAAAGTTGAGGTAAAAGTGCACTTGGATTGTATAGGTGACCCTCATGTTCAACACATCTCTCAATAAGCAAAGATCTGAGAAGACTTGGCAAGCAATGGATGTCATCTTTTCAGCTATACTCAGCTACCTCAAAGGCTTCTGCTTTGACATTAAAGCAAGCTCCAGTTTACTTTTCTATCTAGTGCTGAGCTAGGATGTGCAGAGTCCTGCACAGTCTTGTGAACTTAGAAGCAAACCAGATGATTCAAAGGCAGTTATTTTTTGCCAAAAAAAAGCAAATGATAGCTTAATTGTCCAATCAATTCAGAATAGGCTCTGCAGTGAAATAAATGGCAATTTGATTATGTGCTGCTGACACAAAACACAATTTGATTTGACTTTGGGAAAGTGATGGCTTTTTCTTTAATATTTGGTTACAGTCCTTCAATTGAGTGTAACCAAGGGAAAGCAGAATGCTGAAATGTTATGGTTTCTCCATGTTAAACTTGAACATGTTTAATACTTATTAAAAGATTAAATAATTTTTAAAATCAAATTGAGTGATTCAAGCTTGCAGAATAACACTTAATTGTTGGCTGTTCCGCCTCTGCAGAATAAAATCATGCCTGCAGTGAATGTGGTCTTTTTAAAGTCTATTTATTGAGCTTCTTTGATAAAACTATCTTCATTACCTCTCTTTTGTTATGTTTTGGGTTTGCTGGTTTTTTTTCATAGGAAAGACTTTTGATCTATTGCTGTAATTGTGGTTACATCACAGCTGGACAATTCTAGAAGAAGTAATTATATTCACATTTTGCCTCCTGTAACAGATTCTTCTAAGTAAATATACTATTTTGAAATAATCAAGATTTTGATCCCAGAACATTTAAGTTAATAGAATCACAGACTTTTAGAGTTTGAAGGGACTAGTCATTCCCTGATCAGACATCCTCTACCTATACTAAAATTTCACTTAGTAATTCCTGCATGAAGCGCTGTGACTAATGGATAGAGGCAGAATAAACTCCTAAGCAAATACCCAATTTTGATAGAAAGACATCTTCTAAGTTCTTCACAGAGTTACTGTCTCCCAGAATGTAGTCTTTTGTCATTAAGTATAAACATACATTTTAAATTATTGAATGTAACTTCTTCAATGACTTTATTTGATGGACATGTTTGCACTATTTACTGTATCTTTCTGTAGTATATTCTTTGTTATTTATAATTTCTCCAACCTCTGAGCCATTATGGACTTTACCTGTAGTGACTTCATTCCTCCCAAACTTCTATGAATGGATCCCTTCCAGACTACACCCAAATGATGGAGATTCCTTAAAAAGTCCTGTAGGAAGAGACCTCAAGTATATCATGAATTGCAATTCACTCATTGAAGAGACTCCACACTGATGCATTGCATTTACATAGGATAGCACTTTGAGGAGTAACTAGCTTCACAAAAAGTATCAGATTGCCTTTATCAAGACTCGTACTGTTCTGGAAAAACTACATTCAAGTTTATTGGAATCACCTATTTTCTCCTGCTTTCTACATAATCATGTTGAATAGTAATTTTATCTCAAGGACCTGGACCTACAGACTGTAAGATATTGAGTATCTTTTCACATATCTGACCTTGTGAAAGGAAGTCAGCAACAAAAGTTAAAAAGAAGTGTTGGGCTGATTTCATTCAAGGGATTTGCCTACTGGAGTCAATGGTGTTAGATGGACATGAGCAGGGTCCAGCATACTAGCTGTACTCTGGATTGACCAGAAATGTTCAGAAATAATTACATTTCTGTAGGTTATATTTTGTATACTTGCATTGCAGAAAGATGAAGACTTGAAAAGCATAGTGGAACCCAAGAGAAAAAACATTTACATTAAGACATCTCCCACAGTGGGTAATTTCAAGCTGGAACACGTCACAATGTATTTGTGTCATTCCCAACAATGGTCATTTTTCATGTATTTCTCACATAGAAGTAATCTTCTGAAGACAAGCTCTGACAGCAGCATTCTTGATCTGGGTGAAATGGATGGTATGAATGGTGAAGAGTACAAAGAGAAATAGTTTAAGTCATTCTATGAATTTATGAATTATAAAGAAAAATGGACAATGAGGAAGATTATTATGCTAATATCCCTAAAATTAAAGTTAATTTTTTCTTATTTAATCCATTACCTAAGAAGATAAATATGGTATCTGGCTCACATGCAGTCTTTCATTTTATCTTTTTGTTTTTGAAGTGAAAAAATGAAATATTTTCCTTATCTAATTATAGAGGATGGGCAAGACCATGAGTGGAAGAGCAGTATTGTACTGTGTCTTCTGGCGTCTGTCTCAAAATTCATGTCCTGTCTTCCAAGCCAATAGATGAAGATGTGTAAGTATCTGTTACTGCACTGTTGCATCTCCAGCATAGAGAATCAGAAAACACACCATCTCTATGCTCTCTGTTTCAGGAACACAGAATATCCTTCTTTGCCCGGGATCCAGGTTACTCTTCATGCCTATCTTATTCTGCAAAACCAAACTCCCAAGAAATTGAATGCTGGTGTTGCAGCCCTAAACCCACATAAAACAGGCCTTTATAAACCAGTGAGGATGCTTGCATGTAGGGATTGATAAGAGTAGGACAGAAATAGTTGTTAGCTAGAAGTAGTTATGCTAAGGCGTGCAAGGCTGAAAAACAGCCAACACTGCCCCAACCCTGAGGAGATAAGAGCAAGGATGAGAAAAGCAGAAGCACCTGGCAAAACAGGAGGATAAGAGGAGAAAAACAGGGTGCTGAAGGAAGAAACCCAGGAGAATCGCCAGCCAATTAAAAGTGTTTAAAGTGTGAGTGGACAGACTCTGGGTTTGAGTGTGGGGTCAATTAGAAGTGACCTGGGTGTGTGAGCAGTATTGTCTCATGTATAAATATAGCCTGTTGTACTTAATAAAGTGACTTCTGATTACAACCATATAGGCTGTGCTGTCGGAGTCCGTCCCTGCACGCTACACTTGCATAGGAAGCATAGGGTGTAGGCAGTAGATAGTGGTTGGGAGGACAACAGACATACTAGGAAGATGTTTGCTTACAGTGTATAGGTTTCATAAAGCACCTTCCACTGCAAACACATGTCCATTTCTGTAGCTCTATATCAAAACTCTTCTGTTCTTTCTAAAAGAACTGGTGAATAACATGGGCAACATGCATAACAAAGTACACTGTGTTGTCTTGGAGAAGGAAGATTTGTGGGAAATTCTCCCTGTGGAGTTTCAATATTCAGCCTCCTAAAGGACTCAGAGAACACTCAAAGAGGTCAGTGGGCTTGACTACTGCAGTCAGTGGAAAGATTTCCTCTAACACTGCAGGTGAGGACCCATATATATTACTATACAGTTCACAGTAGGGTACTGTTTGCAACACTCACTACATTGTAAAAACACTTCAGAGATATATCGTTCAGCAAAAACCCAGGTTCCTACAAACTTATTCATATATACATGGATCTGAGGGTTGCAACTGACTATACAGAAATATAAAATATCTCTAGATCTAGTAAAATATGTTTTGTGAAGTGTCTTGAAAATTACATCTGTGAATTTTTGTGGATTCAAGAAAGATATTTTGTTTGACTAGTGATTTAATCTACCTGTGGGAATGAATACAGTCTTTCTGGAGGTTCAGCTGCCATGGTTTGTTTGAAAAATGACATTGACATATTTATCTAGTTTACATTTTTCTACTTCCAGTATCTTGTATCTTCCCATTATCTCAAAATCCTAAATTTCTTGGCTCAAATTTAGCAAAATAAACTATTTAACCATCCCAGTATTCATCAATTCTTCACCTGATCCATCATTTCTGTTGTTAGATGACTGTCCTGGAAAAGTGATGCCTGTGATAACATCTCTGGACTTTCTTCTTTATCTCACACCTCTGCCTTTTTCCTGTTTACAGCAAATTAGAATTACCTCTTTTAGAGTGCCCAGGATGACCAGACTGTGAAGATACAACCACATTTGACCCTCAGGTCTGATGTGGCAAGGTAACCAGTTCCTTCCTGCAGGAAGCTGTGACCAAGAAGAGAGATGGCAGGCCGAATAACTGTCTTAAAATAACTGCTTAATTTCAGCAACACAAAGAATAAACAATCTAAAATCAGAATTTTTAAATTGCAAAAATGTCTATCTTACTTAAGGAGTTAGTTTGCTGAATGCTTGAATAGGGGCTAAACTCTCAAGTAATCTCTGAAATCTGGGGTCATCTTGCTGCAATGTTAGCCCCTCTTTGCTCCTTATGGGACTTCCTTTAAGCCTAACTGAAATTTCTTGCTCCTTGACATGCTTGGACCTGTAACTAAACTTGTTGAACTCAGCAGGGAGTTGCAATAAAAGCATCAAATTGAACAGCTCTATGAAGTATCTGCTGGGGAGTATATATCTGGTTTCAATTCTGTTGTCCTGGGCACATTTCCTGACACTCCAGTTATTGAATTAACTCACTGTATGAATACATATGCATGGAGCAGATAGCTCAATAACCAATCCAACTTATAATAGTCCTAAATTACTTCAGGCAAGTCCAAATCTATTACATAGATCATTTCCATCTCTGGCATATTTTGTATGAAATGAAAAGAATTGCTTACCTTCTATTACAAGATACCACATGAAATCATCTTGATCTGCTCATTAAATGAAGATGATACATGTTCTCTGATACATGTCACAAACAGAAAACAAACATGCTGCACACAGAGCTGAACTACCTCTTAGGATAAGTCCTCTCCAGGGAAGGGAGCAAATCTAGCATGATACTCATGTGTGATAACGTGGGTCATGAATCTGTTGCTCACAAAAATTTGATATCACAGACCTCTATGAAGAATCAAGTGTGCTAAAAGTCACGGCCAAGAAATTGTTTCTCAGATTGATTGTTAAACTATGTCTTACAAAAAAACCCACCAACATACTTTGTGCCTGAGCTGACAGAGGAGTACAGATTGGAGTAATTCAAATCAATAGCAAAATCCTCATATACCTTGATGAAGCCAGATTTTCACACAAGGAATTTTAATTTACCAGAGAACATCAGTGCTTACTAAAATCACTTCTGGATATATCTTTTTTTGTCTGTTTTCACAGAAAGTAGAAGTTAACTCTTCCAAAACTAGAGTGGATTAGGATTTGGAGAAACATCTGCTGGAATAGTTCCCTAAGTACTTTGGTCTCCAGACGTCAAAAATATAAATTCTAAAATTCATAATATTAACATCATATATTTTTTTAATATTATCATTGAATGACTGGATACAAAAAAAAAAATATATCAAAAATTAAAGATATGGACATACTGGAAAGGCAAGTTTCACAAGGATGGGTAGCTAGAGCAGTATCTTAAGACTCACCATAACACAGATAAAAACACCACTTTCATAGGGCAGGAGAAATTACTACTCAGGGAGTAGAAAAACGTGAAAAATGAATAAAAATAGGAAGTTTGAACACAGAGGAAGAGATAGCAAGCTGGGACAGTGATTGTTACCTTGGTTGGTTATATCTCCCAGTTCTATGTCTCTTCATTTCACTGTGTTAGGAAGATCAGGTGGTACAGCAAGGAGTGGACATGTTCATACCTTCTTAGTTCCCACAAAAGCCACAGCTTCAATGGTCACATATTACTAAAGCTCTGGGTGAGCTATTGATTTTCCTCATGCAAATGGAAGTGACTATCAGGAGTAGAACGTGAACAGACTTCATAAAAGCAAAAGGGAAAACAGCAGAAAACACTGCTGCTGTGGTGCATACCTCGGTTATGTCTGCCCATTTCCTCCTGCACAGCTGCATTCGTTCTTCTGTTTAAAATGCAGTTATTGTGTTATTGATTTACTAGATATATTTTTAAAAGCATTTAGGATTGGGCAATTAGTTACTGCTTAATGCAGAATGTCAAAACACAATGATCGATCCACCTAATTGATAATTGATTCATTATTTCATTCACATGGTTTGATGTGGACCTAGTCCAAAAGAATAAGGGAAAGAAAAATAAGTTTGATTTTGTGAGGAATATTATACAGCAAAACATTGAGGAAAGATTGATCTTGAAAGGAAACAGTTTGGGGATAAAAGTAATTTTCCAGTAATTGTTTGTTTGCTGAAACAACCACTCAAAGGAAAAGCTCACAACAGAAGAATAGAAGGAGGCAATACTGAACAGTGTACCTTTTGAAGTGTATTTATTGTAACCCAGGCAAAGGGTATACCCTAAACCATATCATGAAAACAATTCTGATACATTGTCATTTTGTTCACTCTGAAGTAAAACATAGAATAATATTCCCTATAATTAACAAATCAGCTTTGAACCAGAAACACGGTGCAGTGGAATTCCTCTGTAAATGGCAAAAGTTTTGGGATAGTATGTGGGACAGAAAAAAGGATATGGTAGTGGAAATTGTTCTGCATTGTTCTGAGATGAAGACCAGCTTCTTCAGCCATATGAATAGAAAGGCAGGGCTGAGGTAAGTGCCACATCACAGGATCACCAAAAAACAGAGGTAGAGAAGGATATCTGAAGATCACCTGATCCAACTACCTGATGAAGTAGAGTCAACTATAGTAGATTGCTCAGAGTCATCTTCCATTACTTTTTAATGTCTTCAAGAATGGAGACTCTACAACATTTCTAGCCAGCTTGTTACCACTTTCTTGTTTGCTTCTCCTTGTGTCAGCCAACAGGAGAGATGTGTTGCAGGATGCTTACTGTTGTATATCCTGCAATATAAACTACATACACAGCTGAAGCATCCTGGCACCTCTCTCCAGGTCCAGAAACTAGTCCCTTTTCTGCTGTATTGGTGCAGCTAGGAGACACATGGGGTAAACTTTTCATCCAGATGTTGCTTTCTGTCTCAATATCCATTAAAAAAACAAACAAAAACAAACAAACAAACCTCCCAAAACCACAAACCCCCATGGTTTTGAAAAAGTGTGTTGTGCAGCTTCTCACTGGGCCACATTGCCTTCTGCACATATTGAAACATTAAGGAAATAACCACCACAGCCATTGTTAGTCCCAGGGTCCTTTATTCTGAAGATTTGTTGTTCCCAAACCACTGGAGATATGCAGCTGTTGTACTAGAAGGCCAAACAAAATACCATTGGAAATAATTATTTAAATAATGATGGATGTAGCTTGTGAACTGTAACCCATTAATAACTATTACAGCAAATTATGACTTAAATATTCTACAAACAATCAGTTTAAACAAATCTGTATCCCAGGAGGCTGTTCAAAGAAGCTGAAACCACAACAACGTATTTAAACAGCTGGAGAAAACAGGAGGTGCCAAAAATTGTTCTGTTAGTTGCATGCTGTCAGTGGATTAAAAATAAATATGAAGGGATGATAAACACTCAGGTTAGATGCACGGTATTAAATCAGACCTTGGGGAATTAATTCTGTTTTCATTTAACTGGTGGAAAACTGATGTGACCACTGGTATTTGCCTAGTGCAAATACTTTTAACACAGGGATAAATATAGGTCATAGTAAGAAAGTCTAGAAAAATCCGGATCATTTAAAAACACTCAAAGTAAAAAGGCCTCTGAAATTCAACCAAGTGAACTTCAGGAGTAGCCAAAGGATTTTCTGGGTGTTGTCTACCTTGACTTCAGCAAGGCTTTTGATACTGTGTCCCATGACATCCTTGTGGGAAAGCTCAGGAAGTGTGGGTTAGATGAATGAACAGTCAGATGGGTTGATAACTGGCTAAACAATAGACATCAGAGGGTTGTGATCAGTGGTGCAGAGTCCAGCTGGTGACCTGTAAGTAGTGGTGTTCCCTAGGGCTCAGTTCTGCGTACAGTCTTTTTCAAGATCTTCATCAATGACCTAGTTGAAGGGATAGAGTGTACCCTCAGTAAGTGCTGATGATACTAAACTGGGAGGAGTGGCTGATACACCAGAAGGCTGTGCTGCCATTCAGCAAGATCTGAACAGATTGGAGAGCTGGGCAAAGGCAAACCTAATGAAGTTCCATAAGGATAAGTGTAGAGTCCTATACCTGGGGAGGAACAACACCATGTACCAGTACAGGTTAGGGGTAGACCCACTGGAAAACAGCCCCATGGAGAGGGATCTCAGTGTCCTGGTGGACAATAAGTTATCCATAGGACATGAATGTGCCCCTGTGGCCAGGAGGCCAATGTTATCCTGGGGTGCATCAAGAAGAGTGTGGCCAGCAGGTCGAGGGAGGTTCTCCTTCCCCTGTACCCTGCACTAGTGAGACCACTTCTGGAGTACTGTGCTCAGTTCTGGGCACCCCAGTTCAAGAGGGACAAGGAAATATTAGAGAGTGTTCAATGGAGAGCTACAAGGATGATGAAGGGACTGGAACATCTCTCTTATGAGGAAAGGCTGAGAGCCCTGGGGATGTTTAGCCTGGAAAAGAGAAGACTGAGAGGGGATCTTATTTATATTTACAAATATCTGAAGGGTGGGTGTCAAGTAGAAGGGGCCAGTCTCTATTCAGTGGTGCCCTGTGATAGGATGAGAGGTACTGGTAGCGAGGTGAAACACAGGAAGTTCCACCTCAACACGCTGAAAAACTTCTTCACTGTGAGAGTGACAGAGCCCTGGAACAGGCTGCCCGGAGAGGTTGTGGAGTCTTCTTCTCTAGAGACTTTCAAGACCCACCTGGATCTGTCTATGTGTTCCTTTGTTGACAGGGGGGTTGGAGTCAATGATCTCGAGAGGTCCCTTCCATAACCTGCCATTCTATGATTCTATCAACAATTACTTATTATCTTCAAGAACTTGTGAAGGACAGAGAAAATCTCTAAGGACAGGAGAAGGTCAAATGTAATACCTACTATTAATAAAAGGACAACTTTATGACCTGGGAAAGAATGGACTCATCAGGTTAACTTTAATACCTAGAACATGTTAAAGCAGATGATTGCATAATCAATTCATAAACATCTAGAGGAGAATGAATGTGATAAAACACTTCCAACATTGATTTGTCAAGAGTACATCACATCTGATCAATCTGATTATACCTTCGAGGAGATAACTAGCCAAGTGAATAAAGAAAAACAACAGACATGACATATATTGACGTGAAAACTCTTGTTAAGACTTTTACATGGTGTTGGGCCTGATGTGGTCTCTAGTAAAGGAAAATACAGTATAGAAAAGATCACCATAATGTACACACCTGATTGCTCTATAACACAAAGACTTATTCATAGATTGTTAAGTGACAGATTATTCTAGTGAAGCATATAGGTGTCTCCGCAGAGCTTGCTTCATTCAATATTTTCATTAATGACTTGGTCTAAAGAATGCACTTGCAATTAATGGATAACCTTAAGCCAGGAGGGCTGAGTCATATTAAAGAATCAAAGATCAGAATTCTTAATAAACTGAAACAATATTCTGAAATTAAAGATGAAAATCATCAATGCAAATTATTTTGATGAGGAAGCAGGAAGAGCAGAAATGAAGACACTAACTAGCAAGCTGCAATAATACAAAAAAGTTTTTGAGAGTTACAGTTATGTCAAACTAAACCTGAGGCAGCAGTCTGATGTTGCTGGGAACAAAAAAAAAAGGAAACTCTTATTTTGTAATATATTGGCAAAATATTATGTGTCAGATGCTGGAGGAAATCATTCTTTTCTGTGCATCATCTGGTGGACCTCAGCTGGACAAACACATTCTATTGAAGGTATTATTGCTTAGGAAATGTATATGAAAGATTAAAGAGAAGCTATAGGAGAAAAATAAGAAAATTAAGAGGTCTATAGAACATCATCACTGTACAAATTTGAAAGAAATGTGTTTCCTTCAGCTGAGAAAGCGTAACTCAAGGAGTGAATATGGTAGTAGTCTTTTACAATGTGAATGGCTGATAAAAAGATTTACACACTACCTGTTGGCTTTGTTTGAAACAAAGAAGATTTTATTTCTTTGAAGCATTGTTTCAGGGAAGTAATTGAAGCTGTAAGGGATAGAGGGGAATAGATAGCATCTGAGCAGCCTTAGTTGCCTTAGTAGAAGTTATTAAGAGACAGACTGCTGTCAGTGATGGTCCAGGACACATCCCAGGAAAAATGGACTCCAAGAAGTCCTTCTCTTATTTCGTGACGGTTATTATGGATGTTTTATATTGGAAAAGGAATAACTGAGCTATACCTTTATTTATGAGATGGAATGGTATCCACTAAAAATCATCCATGTGTATGCTTTTCTGGGGTAAAGAACAAACCTTCAGTGTCCACATCAAGAAGTCAAGAAGAAGAGAAAGCCTTCCATTTCATATTGTATCTGACCGATTCCTGAGGAACACAGTGCAGGCCTGCTACAATTCTGTCAATACAAGCCGATGTGTGAGACATCAGAGCAGCTTCCTGGGAACGAGGTAGGCAACCACATGTAGTGTGTTGAACAGAGCAGGGTCTGGTGTCAACAGTGTCCCCAGTTTGCAAGGCATCTTCCTGTCACGCCCATCTTACTGCTTCTGTTACTGCCAGACCAATGTTACCAGATCATTAAATAAAATTCAGCAAATAGCATAACACTTGGGTATTTTTGTTGAACTTTTTTATCACCAGCTGTATCAGCACATCTCAATGGCCAAATCAGAAGCAGCACCAGTCATTTTGCAGAGCTATGGTAGATGTCCCACCCAGTGCTAAGAATGGAGATTTTACTGACTGTTTTAGCTACAGTTGCAGCTTTTTCAAATGAATGCTGTAGCAGGTGGAAGAATCCTGTGTATTCAGTAAACATGATGGTTTTTCAATGCTAGGTGATTACATGGCAAGTTGTTCATTCCACCCACAATATGCTTTTCTCTATGCACTTGTATGGTGCACTTATGTAGTTAATTGCACACCTGCTTATACATACAAGAGAGGGAACATAAAATATATTTAGATTCACTTTAACTTAATAAGATGTTTTATTGAAATTGCCCACTATGATTTCCTCAATTTTTAAAAAGCTGGAAGGAATTGGTATTTGTATATCAAAAATACTTGAAGATTTGCTTCTCCATGTTTTGAGGGTCAAATGTGAAGGTATTAAGAAAGCAAGAGAAAAGAGCATGCTAGAATGATGGATCTCAGAAAGAATGAAAATGAACAACGCTCTCCAGTTACGCTTTCATCTCCTTTTATATAGACAGTTACAATATTAAGAATCATTCACCACTCATCATGTTTCTCCAGCATTAAAATGAAGATGACTGTGATAATTTTTTGCCATTTCCTCCTGCTGTACACTAAAGATACATGCTAATATTGCTACCAATGGAAAAATAACCCATTTAGCTGAGTGCTGTTTAAGAGATTGTATTCACAACTTCTTTCATTTCACACACATTAACCCAGTAGTGATTCCTGATGGATGATCAAGTATCGGCTGTATTCTGCAGTCTTCTAGGAAGATTATTTCAGGCAAGCCTCAAACTATTTAATCAGTTATTTTCACTTTCCATACCTTGAACTGATAAAAATGGTAGATAAATACTGCTATATTTAACACTGATACTGAACTACTGAAAACGTAAAACTGAGGAAAACCCTCTTAGTTCATGTGAGGCTAACAATCCCAAAGATTTGATACTGTCCAAAGTAATTATACCTACCATTCCACAACAGTGTGACTGGCTTCATAAAAGCCGCTCTCAGATTTTAGTAGCAGAACAGGAAGTCTCTGCTATTATGCATTTTTTTGCTGCTCTGACACCAGCTAGTAATGCTGTGGTTCAGTGCATCTTCATAAGACCCCACAGAATGGAGTCTAAATACGAAGAGTTCTTTGTTCTATCTCAGGTCTTCGGAAACAGTAATAAAATTTGATTTCAAATTATGGACCAAATAGAAACCAAACCAATGGAAATCCAACATGGCTTCCAAATCTGTCCAAGAGAAGGCAGCACCTTCTACTCTGTGCCATGATTTCTGTTTAGGAGGATTTATTTCCTCCCAGTTCCCCTGTGCTGTGCTACTTCCAGCCATCAGCCCACAGTGGACTTCCAGCAGCTACAGGCTTTGAGTCAGTGCAAGCTGCAGCCTATGGCAGGACTCTTATCAGTAGAATCTTCTCCAGCACCTCAACTAGATGTGAAGTTTCCTTGAGTTTGGAGGATGACTACTTTGGTGGTCTCACTGGGATTAACAAGCAAAGATTTGAAGCAGCTTGATGGCTATTAACCAGATATATTTTTAGTGGCATTGTAGGTCAGAAGGGTTCCTTCTTTGTTAAAATAGACTTTTAATGGAGGAGCACCAAAATAAAAATCAAGGCCTTTGTGAAGCAAATCATGATGGCACAACATTTGGGTTTTTCTTTGGTCTCTCTGTCAATCATATTGCATTTGTGGAAGTATGTGTGGCAGAGAACAGGATATGTTTTCTGTCATGTGGAGGCTCATACTCAGTTTGGAATCAATTCAAGGAAACAATTCACAGCCATTCTAATGTGTGTCAGTTTGTACTGCAGTGAGGGAGGTCACTTTTGCTGTTTTACTTACTCTTTGTGGGAAGCTGGCCTGAACACGATAAGAGTAAACAGCCCCCCATGCTGACTTTGTTGAGTCTTTTGTGTTTGTTTTATATTTCACAACAGATCAAATGTTAAGCTCTATTTCAAGATATTAAATGAAGCAAATAATGTGATTTCAATCACTCAGTCATTTTTGAGCATACCGCATTACCTAATAACCAAGAAGATGGGATTAGAGCAGTGAATTTATGTAACTGCAGTAAGGCATAATAATATCTGAGGAAACTGTGGAAAGGGGAAATGAATTCAGGTATAATATATTAATAGGGGTTAGGGATTCATAAAATTGAGCCAGATCATTCTGAAGAGATTCAAACCTCAGTCATACAATTGAAGCCTACTTTATTAACTTCTGGATTAAATTCACATGTCCTCCAGAAAGGGGGTTGAAACTCCAGTGCTTGTGGCATGAGAGCTGAGAATGAGATTTGAGGCATATGGGAAAGTATTGCTTTTATATTAGACTCAGCCTAATAGACGTCCACAGCAGATTCAAACACCTGGAGGTGAGGCGGTCTGCAGCACAAGCACCCTAAGCTCTAGGACAGTCATGTCTCACAAGGTGTCCATGCATACATGCATGTTTATCTTCCATACCCACCAGGCAAGTGCTTGCTGGTCTACATGCAAGGCATTACAACCACCAGTCCAAGGGGCTGCACTGCATAAGTCTAGCTGTTTAGACATAACACTGAAATGAACTTGTGCTGAGTTTTGCCGGAAAAATCCCAACAACAAAAAATAGTCATCAAAATTGTCATGTCTCCCCTATTCTGCATAAGTAAGACCAAACTAAACTAGTAGCATGGAAAAGTCCAACTGATTCCCAGATGTGCATGCTGAAGGCTGCTGGGATGGGCAGAGTTGGAGAGAAATACAAAGGACATGAGACAAGTTGTCCGTGCAGCTGTGGAAATGCCAAGGAAAGTCCATGCCAGCGATTCCTTTCCACTCATTCACCTGGGCTGCAGTCTCTGCTCCCTGCCTGCCACCGCAGTCTCTGTAAGCCCCTGACTGCAACAAGCCCTCCATGTGGAGCTGCTTCCAGCAAAACTTGACAAGAGATGCGTTTTTTAAAGATACCACCAGCTTGTGTGCAGAGCAGACAAAAATGAAGTAGAGGGAAGTTGATTTGAAAGTCATTATGGAGTATTAATTGTTTTTGGTGAGAAGATTTGCGTACGGGCACAATTTATCTGTACATCTATATATGTATAAATGTACACATGCATATTTTCCTAATAGAACTTATATTTTTAAAAATTGGATATGAACTCCTAATATTTTACCCTCCAAATAGCCACTGGGACAAATTTATGAAGTCTGAAAAAAAAATTCTGAATTTTTCAGAAGAATATATTTTAACTTACTTATTTTAGCAGAAATCTCATTTATTAGGATAGTAAAAACAGACATGCCTTCTTGTACTTGAAAAAAATCTTGCCTGATTAGATAAAATAACCATGCTTGGAAATAAATGTCTCTTTACACTTCTGGGTAAACCACAATACTGCATAAAAGATATGTAAGATATTTAAGTTACTGCTGTGTAGCTGTGTAGAGTAATTCTCTAAATGTCTGAAATTGCATGGAGATTTTGGTACTGATTCCAACAAAACCAGTATTTTACCCAGTGAGTTTTTTAGTTTATGTACTTCATTAGGCCTAAGTTTTTTATTAAAATCAAGGACAAAAATGTTTCAAGATTTTCCGGAGTCCTACAGTGTTATCAATAAATTTTAATACCATAGGTAATGCCTGTCTAATAATGAAGAGCCATTTTCCTCTGTGGGATTTAACATGCATATGTAACATATTGTAGGTTTTCATTATATGTTAGTTCATGGCAGTTTTTATACAATTTTTCTGTAACTTCAGAAAATGCAGTAAATTTATTTGCTTCCATTACCTTAATTTGTATTATTCATCCTTAAATATATTTATTGTGTTTATTCTGCTTGCTTTGGTCTCTCTGTCAATCATATTGCATTTGTGGAAGTATGTGTGTCAGAGAACAGGATATGTTAGCACGCTAGCAGGTTTGGGGTTATTTTTTAATAATAACACAAAATTATTTTTATTTCTCCTTGTATCTCAAGCAAGGCATATTTTAGCTTGGACTTTTATTTGAAGAATATGGTATTTAATACTTTTACAGCAGCTCCTTGTAGGTCATCTCAACAAATTCCTTAAGGAAGTTTAAGATTTTCGAGTATATGCAGGAGGACAGATTCACAGTGAAAAACTTCCAATTCAGAAGAATTTTGTTTTCTTTTTCTTCTTTCTTTTCTTGCTTGAAGGGTCAAAGATAATTTGGAAGGCACATTGGGCTATCTGGAAGGTGGCGGACAATAAGAAATGGATGCCAGTTGGAATCAGTAGACAAATTTTCTCTGAAGTAGCAAGGGAGCACAGAAGACAGGGTAGCCTGCATATATACAGGTTTTGCCCACATCTATAACTATATATGTATGTTTATGTACATGGACACACATAGACATAAAGTTAAGGGAAGTAGTGGTAAAATACCTGTAAGTTCAGAGAAGGAGCATCCACACTGAGGAAATAAAATGGATGCTTGAAATTCA
Source organism: Todiramphus chloris collaris (assembly GCA_025345505.1). Lineage (NCBI taxonomy): Eukaryota > Metazoa > Chordata > Aves > Coraciiformes > Alcedinidae > Todiramphus > Todiramphus chloris. The sequence continues at coordinate 27,517,604 of JANVCC010010406.1, read as the reverse complement.
GAGGAAAATTCCATACATTATTTTCTCACAGTAACACAATTAAATTATGTTGCAAGCCAGTTACCCCCCTCTCTCTGCCTGTCTGCCCAAACTGTGCGGCATTCTGTGATCTCTGCCTAGTTGCTCAGGTGTTACCCTGTATAAGTATTAATGCATCAAAAGAAAGTACCTGTTCCCTATCCGTCTGGGAAGGGTGATTCTTTAGACCAATGTCCCCTTGAACAATGTAATGAAGAAATCAACAGGGAGCACTACAGTAATTTTTGAGGAAGCTACAGCTACCTGGTTGTTTTCAAATAAAATCCATGCCTCTAAAAAACAGATGTCTGTCAAATAAAGATGGTGTATTACCTATGCAGCAGGAAACTTCAGCGGAAAGGGATATATTCCACATGTTCCCTTTTAGAAAATACAGTAATTTAATCAGAAAACAAACAGCCTCTGAAAGGTTCAACAGATCAGCTCCATGAATCAGCCTTGCCTCACTGCTTGAAAAAGCCACCCATCATTTCAGAGCCATGATACATTTCATTTGTATCAGCATCAGTCTTGAGAAAGGTAGGGTACACAACAGACAGCACAACTGTTGCCTTCATGTTCTTATTCATAACCAGAGCAGACCAGGGCAGGACTATACTCCAGCTTGGAAGCAGATGTCATTTACATAAGCCTCTGGATTGTGTTTTGCACAAATCCTTTCTTTTTTAGTACTTTTTTTTTTCTAAAACTGGCATGACCAAATTAACAATGTCTCTGTGGGAGCTTGCATTTCAGACAGGATCCTCAGGCACTGCCAATGATGCACTCAGAAGGCAGGTGTGATCCCCTCGTTTCTGAACTCTTGTCCTAGAAAATGCAAATGAGACCCCAAATCAGGTGTCCAGGCCCACCTACTTGGTTTTATTCTCTGACTATTGCTTTTCAAAATTCAACTTCCAGTCCTCACACAGAAATGTCCTGTCAAAGAAACAGCAGAGGTTCTGAGTGCAGTGAGTGGAGTGAGCAGCTGGGACAAGGCCAGGGGATGAAATCCCTCCAGGGACCACACTTCTTCCCCCACACAGGGTTGCTGGCTCTGACCCTGCACAAAAGAAGGGTAGGCAGAGGGACACCCCTACCAAACTCTACCCTTGCATAGCAACAGAAGCAAAAAGTAAACTATGTGGGAGACAGTTTGCAAAGGCTAGTTTGGACCCAACTGAAATGTTTAACGACTGAACCATGTTTTCTGGGTCATGGTGCCTTCAGCTTATCTCATCATCCTCATACTGGACCAGTGTGCTCACATGTCACATTTTTCTCCCTCCTGCAAAGAAATGTTCAGGTAAAATTGGATTTTCCAGTGTAAGGCTTTCTGAACTGTTAGATCTCTCATTTTAATTGATCTCCTAATCAGTGTGTGCAAGAGATGCTGTGATGGCTTTTATTCTGCCCCTATTGTATAAGTTACCGTATTCACTCAGTCAAAACACACATCAATTGTGAGAACATGACCATCACATTACAAGGACTGTGATGCCCCAGTCAGGACAGTTTCTTGCTTTTCCTTACCACATTGGTATTAATTACATACCCCTTCATCCCATTACCAACATCTCAGTTACTTACGTAACAGAGGAACTAATGTAGGAGAGGGAATAAATAAAAACATTTAAAAATCAATCAATTTTCCTCTTGCAGAAGCAACTCTTCTCTTGTCTGCCCAACATTGCTCTCTACAGATAATGGAGGTTACAAAGCAAAGTCAAGCCAGAATTCTCAAAGATGTGTGGTGAGATGGCAAGATACAAAAAGATTCAAGGTGGCAAATAGGATATAAGGGAAACCTTTTTCACCATGCAGCTAGCCAAATACAGGACCGAGTGCCCAGAGAGGCTGTAACGTCTCTGTTGTTGGAGGCAAGAAAGCACAAAACTAATTGGACATGGCCATGGGCAACCTGCTGTAACCGCACCAGTTTCAACTTCCAGGTAGAAGGTTGGACTGGATGACCTCCAGAAGTGGCATTCAAACTATAATTCTATAGTTCTACCATTACATCTTTTTTTCACAAGTTTCTTTGGCAGTTCTGTACACTTCAACATGGATTTTCAGCAGATTTAGCTGTTAAACTATGGTTAGGAATGTGCACAGATAGCATTGTTCCTTTCTTAAAGGCGATTTATGTCCCTTTAACTTTACTTGGTCAGGAAAATATCTGTGTTGAAATTAAATGAACTGTCCTTGAGCTGAAATGCTCACAAGGATTTTTAGTGGTTTAGTCTTATGTATATATAGACTTCCAGATACACATACTGATTGAACTCACAGCCATCACTATTTTGGTGCATAATGCTGAAAAAGCTTTGGTATTTCTTGCAATTTTCCTAGAATGTCCTGTAGATTTTGTAGCTTTTAGTCTTTCACCTTTTTTACAGGGAAGTGTTTTATGTCCTTGTCATTTGGACTTTATGGGCATGACCCTAGCTGTAGGTACAGAAAAAAAGCCAAATATCCCATGTCTTTGGGGTGAATTGCATTTGCAGGTCTGCTGTCTTCCAGGCCCAGGTTCCTTTTCCAAACTAAAAAAAGACATCTGCTTTCAATATTGCTTATATCTGTTACAAAATTCAAACAAATAACAGATTGACTTAAAATGAATCAGCACAGAGCACTTTCAGTCCACGGTGTGACCACACTTTCACAGTCTGTTGTAAGGTTAGTGTTTATGAGTATGTTTGTGCTAGAACCTCTGGCTAAGTTGATGCAATTGGGACAAATTTTTGCACTTTCTGTAAAGGCCTCAGGTAAAACTTTGGATCAGGCAGAGAAAGTGGATAGAGTTATGGAATTACAAGATGACTTTTCAAAGACCTGAAAACCTGGAATTCTCCTTTCATGCCTCAGAATAGGAATGTTATGTTGTACTACAGCTAAAAGAAGAATTTTTCTTCAAATGTCTAAGATCACAAAGAAAAAGATCAGTGTCACTCAATTGTATGTTACAGCAGCAACATGAAAAATGTAAATAGTTCTAATTATTATAATTACATGATTACTCATACAGCTAAAGTTTATTGACTTACAATGCTAATAAAACACTGTGCAACATGGGACCTTCATTGTTTTAATAGTATGTTTAAATTGTTCCAATGAACTGATACGTGAGAAGCTGTGGTAATCAAGACAATTTTCAGAAGAATTTCTTGACATTTGGCAGTAACATCCTTGTTCAGGTAATGGGACATCTTAAACAACTGAAGTTTAGCTACTTGAGATTTCAGAAAAAAATGTCCAAGTACCACATAAAATCTTTATGTAAAATCTTATTTTCAGACTTGTGTGTATGTCTGTGTTTTCTGTTGGAGAAACTGCTATTTCTCAGTAAAGCTGAAAATACTATGTAGGTAGCTATCTATGCCTTTAGGTATTAGATTTGAATAATTCTAGTTGAAAGGAAGCATCTGAAAGTAGTCTTGCAATGTTATACAACATTTGGGGGACATCATTGTAAATAAGTGCAAGATTTTTATAAGAAGATTTTTTCCCATGCCAAAAAGCTTTTCCTAAAAATAGGCACTGGCTAAGAAGTAATTTAGATTATGGAATGCTTTCTCCTTTAGTAAATGCCCAGTGAAGAGACATCCACTCAGGGGTCTGATTTACTGCAGCAGTTCCACATGTGCCTTACCCTAAAAAGAGCAATCCTTCTGAAGCCAGAGTGACTAGAATATGTGTTTAAAAGTAGTCTGCATTTGGAAAACCTTTAACATTGGAGAGATGTAATCATTCAAGGAGCAAGTCCCAGGACACTTGGAAGCTATTTATAATAAAATTTTCCTGACTATATTTTGAGTTTTTTAGCAGTATTCTAACCCTTGAAATAAACTTGCCAATAGATGTCTCACAGAGAAAATCATAAGTCCTGTCCTTGGAGGAGGTTAAGGGAGAGAGTCATCAGAGTCTGGAACTAACATCAGGGTTCAATTCTACTTCATTAATAATCATGCAGGCACTAGACTGTCATTGTGAAAAAAAGGGCAAATTGCAGAGTACATGTGACAGGGCGTGGTTTGTAAAAGAGTTGATGTTTCTGCTGGCTTTAAAAAGCAGTGGAGATGTCTGTAGAACACTGTGTGAATTTTTGTGGTGTCACAGAAATACCCATTCTTTACCAACCTTTCTATTTCTCCTTCCACCTCCTCCTCCCAGCCATAAGTTCTGCTGCTGTGGAGGCTTTAGGTGAGTGATCTTGTGTGAAATGAGACTCCAAACTGGAAACAAAAGGCTGACGGTAATCTGATGTGCTCTTGACCTTGTGTCAAGGTTGTTTAAATAGTTGCCACAAATGAGAGAAGAGTTCAGGGCAAGGCTTTTCAGCCAAAAATGCTTTTGAAATGGATCTGCAGAAAAGTAAATTTTCTCTCTGTATCCACTGCTTTTCCTTCTTTCTCATTCTCTTGCATCTTGGTTTCTTCCTTGCTCTTTTGGCGCCAGCACTCAGCTGTCACCCAGGACTGCCCATGGAGCTGTCTTGAAAGGACACATTCTTATCTCTTCCGCTCTTCCTCATTGGAACTTTGTCTCTCATGGCTTCAGGGGCTGCCCCCTCTCTGAACCCAGTGACCCTCTGCCAAGGATCCTCCTGGTTAGTTTGGATCAGTATGTCAAACAGAGACTGCATCACTACTGTAAACTACAATGGTTTTGCTCTTGAAAGTAGCCATGTAAATTTTGCTTCCCTTCCCTTCTTTCCACTATGTTGAATGAAGTCTACCTTTACCAATAAGGGATATAATTTTGCCATAGAATTCCTGCCCACTACTCATAACCTTCACTGTAATGACTGGGAATAATCATTGTCTGGGATTGAGCTGGGATAGAACTAATTCTGTTCAGTGATTTTACTTTTCAGCTCAGCTCTTCTAACTAACTACACTTCTAGCAGCATGTTTTTGCAGACAGTGTCTGCTTCTATCAGTAATGACCCTCCATGTTTGCAGTTACTGCCAAGTACTGATGTGCAGAAAGGCTCTTGTTTACTCTTGCTCCTGTGCAGACCAAGGTCACTGCTAAATCTTGTGTACCATGTTGGGGGTGCAGAGACTAAAAGGCTGCACCTGCAGGGAGGGGTGGACAGGACAGGTAACCCTAAACTGACCAACGATGGATTCCATCTCATAGACGTCATACTCAGTATAAAGGTGAGGGATCACAAGGGTCAAACTCTCCAGTGTCTGGTGTCCAATCAGGACTCTGTCCATTCTGCTGTTGATCCCAATCTGTGTGTTCCTGAACCCAGTTCCACAATCTAGCTTCTGAATGTGGTTCCAATCTGCCACTTAGTCCAGCCTGGGACTTCCCTGAAGCCTGATTCAGAGCATCAGTAGTGATGCTAATGTGATTGCCATCACAGAGGCTGGGTTCAACATTGGTTTTGCACGTATTTGTATATATTCCATTTTAATGCTATTATCTCATTACAGCTGGTCTACTTTTCTTTTCTAATCCATAAAACTCTCTCCCTTATTCCCTTACTATTCCCCTTTTGTGAGGGGAGAGGGATTAACAGAAGGAATCTGTAGGCCCTGACAATAAATCTTGTAAATCATAAAGTAAAAAAAAATCCAAAACAGTGAATTGACTAGAAATCTATCTGCTCTCACAGTGAGCAAGATTATAAATACAGGTGCTTTTGAAGCATTCTTGTAAAATGCATGACCTTCCTAATAAAATGATTATCAGATTATATTTGTCTGTATACATTACTGCATATTTTCTATCGTTTGTTCACTTCATGAGCCACTTGGTGTTTCATAGTTTATTCTTGTGGTAGAAGGACATAAACAATCTGATACAAGATTGGCAATACAAGTGGCAATAATATTTGTTTCCTTTTTTTATAGCTAAGAATACAGCCTAAACCCCAAATATCTGGTAATAATCGTGGTAGCTGTAGCAGCTCTTGCAGTTTTCTCAGGGCTGGGGACGAAATGTGATTATAATGTATCAGCTTCCAGGGTCCTGCATGTGCAGATTTCCAGATCTGGTCATCTGTCCCTGTAAGTGTTGGAGTGGTGGCTGAGATGGATGTAGTTACTTGGAAGGAGGGATGCACACTCAAAAATTTAGCTCCTGAGCAATTTTTTTGTTCTGTCAGTTCTGGTTTTATTGTGAATCACAGAATAATTTCCTTCTTCGTTCTCAGAGGTCTGAGAAATTATGACAATAGCAGGGTCTCCACTTTGAAAATTGTTTTGACACCCAGACAAGGTGTGCAGAAATAGTCAATGATTTTAAACAAATCTCGTGATATTTAGAGGACTCTGAAGCTTTTTTTTTTTTTTTTTTTTCGGTTGGCTTCATTCCTCGACTTTGTTTCTTCCTTCTAGCTTGTGTTTTGTCTTCTTTAATCTGTAATAGAAGTCATCCCATTGAAGGCTGTCTTTTGTTCTTTGTATAAGAAGCTATAATGGAAAATAGACACTTGCCAGTGGTGACCTTATTTTAATTTTGGAGACAGATACTGCAATGTCTCAATACACACACTATGCACTTAGCAGTTACAGAACAGCCCTTGTGGGAGACATATGTCTGGGAAACACACAAGTTATGGTGAAACGTACAGTTGTCTGTTAACAAATCAGTTAAAAAGTCCTTGTACTTGACATTTGTACCCTGAGCTTAAAGTTGACAAATAGAGACATTTTCCACTGGAATTTCCATGATTGCAATCTGCTAGGAAAGCATAAGTTAATTGAATGCATTTAATTAAATACAGGATCGTAGCAAACCTTCGCTCCTTTTGAAACTCCCCATCCCACCTCTGCTATGGGCTGAGTGCAGGCGAGCTAATGATCTGTGCAGTTTCATCACAAGTGGTCCTGTACATCATCGCTGGAGTCTTCAGGAAGTGCTGAGTGAAGACCCAGGGTGCAGGCACCACCTGCATGGACATGTGTGTTGGTTAATGTCCTGGGTGGAGAGTCTAGCCATTCAGCAGTGCCCCAGGCATTTCCTGCTTCAGGACTCATCCAATCACATGTGATTTTAAGTACTTAGTAGAATCTGCTCCTGTAGGTGTAGAAACAATCATGCAGGACAGTCTTCTGTTCATAGCTAAGAGAATTAGGATATACTTTTCCTGTAGTTTAAGATAGCCAACAACAAGAAACCACATTCTTAGATGGGACTAGTGCTCAATTGAAGTATGGGAATTTACAGCCTAGTCCAGGTCCTTTGCAACAGAGACTCCCATCACCACCCAGACATTGACTGACTGTCCTGTTCAAGAGCTTCAATTCTTCATGAGAGTATCATCCTATGCAAAAGGTCCCATTAAATCAGGTGGATTTTGTTTGCTTGTTTGTTTGCTTTTTAACAAACAAGAGGTCCACGAATGTCTGGGCAACACATCCAGTTTGTCCAGACTATCCTTTTCCTCCCTGTGTTTTATAGCTCTGAGTTGTTTACCAAAGAAACCAAGGTATTGTATGTAAAGAAATAAATCCTAAAACCTGTCCCGTATTTAGTACTTTGTCTGCCAGTTACAATGTCCCCATGTAATGTATCTGATGTTATATATGCCTATTATACAAACACCTTTCTGGTTTTGTCTTTTTTGCAGATGTCATTAAAGGTGACAAACCCAATTTATGGTTGGGTTCTTTTTCTCTACATTTGCACGACTGTAGTAAGTAAAGTGCTACAAAATGAGAAGTTAACAGTCAGCAAGAATTTGTTTTTACCAGACCTGCTAAAATGTTCAGCTCAGTATTTCTGACGCTTTGTAGGTTACCTGCATCTTGTCTTCCAGACAAGACTGCAAAGATCAAATACGTTTACGATTTTCTTGTTCTGTCTGATCTCTCCCTCTTTCCTCTCCTCATTGAAGGACCCTGACTTCAATGAGTGAAAGAGCAGACACAGACAGTTTTCTGTCTGGCAGTACTTGAATTGCTTAGGCAATTTGCCTAAGTAAGTGGTTTGCTCTCATGATAATGCATTTTCATGTAGGAAACAAAATGAGAGGGATTGAGGAGCATGCTATACGTTAAATGCATGAAGGGCAAAGCCATCTCTCTCTGTGTGACAGAGTACTCCCTGATTAAAATCAGTTATATTGCTTTCGGAGTTGGCTTCACAGACTTTACGCACTGTTGGTTATTTTAGAGATTCTCAAACCTAAATAAAATTAAGTGTGAATTATGTCCTGCTGTCAAAAACAGAACACTGTTCCCTTTTTTTAAAATGTCCCCAGGAACCTTCCATAGGTTACAAGATCTTCCAGTCTGGGAGGAAATATCAGATCTTTTACATCTCTTGCCTCTGTGGGATTTCAGACCTGCCTCTCAAAATAATTTAGAAAGCTCTATGGAGCTGCTCAGTCGAAGAATGGGCTTTTCTGTGTTGTCTATAGGTGGCGATGCCATGCTGTTGACAGTGTTTTCACTAGTGATCAAGTCTTCAATACAAATAGTCTTGCAACTATCCATTTCAGTGAAATGGAACTGAAATACAATATGTGACAGAGGC
>JANVCC010010406.1:27445119-27508990 GCA_025345505.1 Todiramphus chloris collaris | reverse complement strand
TTTTTTTTTTTTTTTTTAAGTACCGTCTCTTTCCTTAAAAGCAAGGGCACGCTCTTGGCTGCCTTTCTGTAATTCTGCACTCCAAAGCAGCAATGATACACAGACCTGTCCTACAAAAGTAGTTTGTGCAGTCACTGTTCCTGCTAGTAGTAGTCTCTCCTGCTAGAGAGAAAGAATATCATATAAATGTTGCCTTAGGTTTTAGCTTTCCAAACAAGGGCCATTTTTGGAGGATATGGAGAGCGGACAGTATGCATCAGTCTATTCTGTTGGCATGTCTCCTTGAAGCCACACTACTGAGGCCACTGGAGACTTGAAGGACTGAATACCATACAACTATCTTATGTATCTCAAAATGCCTTAGAGGGTGGCTTTGAAGAGCCTTCAAGACAAATTTCATTACCTGTTCCCTAGATTTTGTTTTAATACACAGAAATATATTTCCCAGAAACACGCTGTGTACTTTCACACTTATATTTTGAAATTTCCAAGTTGGTCACAAAATGGAAGACAACTTAAATAGACCATCCAGCATATCACATTTCCTACAGCATTTTAACATAGTATGGGATTACATACTGTGTACATTGTGTACTGCAATTCTTTCTATGCCAAAGTATGTCACTATACACTGAAACAGCCAGTGATATGGCATGCTGTGCAGGACACCTCTAAGTGCTTAGATAAGAAGGTGACACTAGGAGAAGTGAGCACTTTAAGACTATGTGTCTAACATCATAGTGATGTGATTGCATGTCAGAATAACTTCCTATGGGTCTGTGATTCATGGCAACCCTATGGCAGCTTGAGAGTCAACTTCTTTCCCCTTAACTCCACCGCCTTCAGGTTGCACAAATATTTTAGCATCTGAATTACAGACAAATTGCAGACAAAATGCCTCATGAGTGACCTCAAAAACATTTTGACAGAAGTCAGTGCAGTGGAAATGACCATGAGTTAAGATTACCAATTATCTAGCTCTTTCTATCTGTTAGCCACGATAGACTAGACCTTTCTGGTGTCAACATAAATTACAAAAAGGTGAAAATGGTTAAAGCCAAGCAGTCACAGGGGGCTACCTGATGAAGCTAATCTTGAAACATTGGCATCATTTTGAGCAGTTGCAGGTTTCTTTCTAATTTCCTTCCAAGCTGACATGGCACAGTGTGAGCCTTCAAAGTGTACTTTCTGAAAAGTTTTATTAGAAAATGCACAGATTTTTTATAGTACTGTGTTTTCTGTGTTCTCTTTAGAGAGTATCCAAACTTGAAAATGAGAATGACCTCTTCTATTTCAAAGATTTTGGAAGAACATTACATAACTGACCATCAAAAGAGATCTCTGTATTCTTGTTTTGAGGGAGCAGTAATAAGTATTTCCATAGCAGAGCCTTTCCCCAACTTAAATTTGATGTCAATGTTTCAGAAATGGTTTATCTTGTGGTTATCTCTCAAAGAGAATGATGCTGTCCCCCAGAAATGATGTGGATTTCTCCAGGGTATCATACCATCATTTTACATTTTATGTAACACTGTGCACAAATTTCCTTCAAGGCAAATATTTATTGTAACCCCTATGTAGTTTCATCTTGAAATACTTAATCTTTTAGTCTACAAGAAAAAGTCCTGTGTATTGACTGACAAATGACAAAACATATTTTGGGAAACTCTGCCATGAGTAACAAGAAGAACAATTAGAAATGCACAGCTCTAAAAAAAAAAAAAAAATCTGATGCTATCAAAATTTATGGGCACTGATGATGGAGCTCTAGTGGCATAACAGCACTGCTAGAGGTTTCTGGTATTCCAGTATAAATTCTACATGTCATTCTGGACTGTGATATTGGGTCATTTGGTCTGTTCTGTGTGAAGAAGTTAAGGCAGAAAATAATGTCTCTGTACATTCTTCCCTTAGGTTGTAGATGTTCTTTAAATATCGCTCTCAACCACCCATAGCCTGATGGTGGTACCTCTTCTTTGAAGTACACTGAGTACTTCTTGGAGGTGAAAGAAATCCTAGAAAAAAAATGAAACCAAAAACCTGAGGTGGTCTCAATCAACCTGAAATGGAGTGAAAAAGAGGAATCAATACTCCAAGCAACCTTAACCTGGGAAAAATGCTGGCAATTCAGCATGGTTTTTCCACCAAACTCTTTCTTTCTTCACAGAAGAAAAATGTGAGCAAGGAAATGAAATGGCTTGCTGTTTCCTTCATCTCACTCTGCACCTGCACCTTCCCTAGAGGACATTCAGTAGGGATGCAGTTTGAAAGTGAATGTGGAGGAGATGCTTGAAAAAGGAAACGGGGTTTCTGGCAAACATAAATATGTCACCCTATTAACTGGCAGCCGTGATTTGAGAGTGAGCTTGCTGAAAAGAGTCATTGAAACAGGTCTGTGTTGTGAATCTGAGTTGCTGAATGCGACATCGCTGACTCTCTCACAATGGAAAATTGCTGAGACTATAATTTGTATGTTCCTATGAAGAAATGACAAAAAAGATGAGTTTGGCATGAGCCTGCATCTGTGCCATTACTCCAGCTGTGTGTGTTTACCCCATGCACTTATGTACTAAAGTTCTCACAAAAGGCACAATGAAAGTCAAAGTAATGAATTCTGATTCATCATGCTTCATCCTGACTGAATCAGTACAAGAATATGCAGTTACTTCTATCCTCATCTTAAATTATAACTTTTCAGTTTAGATAGCAACCTTTATAAGGCCAAACCTGCCACTTAGAACTTCACAGAATCAATCACAGAATCACAGAATTACATAATCACAGAATGCCTTTGGTTGGAAGAGACATTCAAGACCATCTAGTCCAACCTCCAACCCAATGCTGCAAGGTCATCATTAAGCCATGTCCCTAAGCACCAGGTCCACAAGCCATTTAAATACTTTCAGGGATGGCAACTCCACCACTGCCCTGGGCAGACCATTCCAATGTTTGATAACCCTTTCAGTGAAGAAATGTTTCCTAATATCCAGCCTAAACCTCCTCTGGTGCAGCTTGCATCCATTCCCTCTGGTCCTGTCACATGTCACCAGGCAGAAGAGGCTTTCCCCCTCCTTGCTCCAACCTCCTTTCAGGTAGTTGTAGAGAGTGATAAGGTCTCTCCCCAGCCTTTGCTTCTCCAGACTAAAAAATCCCAGCTTCCTCTGTCACTCCTTGCAGGACTTGCGTGCTCTGGGCCCTTCACAAGGCCCTTCACAAACCTCGCTACCCTTTTCTGGACACACTCCAGCACTTCTATGTCCCTCTTATAGAGAGGGGTCCAGAACTGAACACAATATTCAAGGTGTGGCCTCACCAGTGCTAAGTACAGGGGGATGATCACCTCCGTATTCCTTCTGGTCACAGTGCACACACTGCACACACTGCTGACTCATATTTAATCAACTACACCCCAGCGTCCTTTTCCAGCTTGCACTTTTCCAAGCACACATCCCCAAGTCTGTAGCTTGCCATGGGGTTGTTATGACCCAAGTGCATGACCTGGCACTTGGCCTTGTTGAATCCCATGCAATTAACCTTGTCCCACTGATCTACCTGTCTAGGTCCTGCTGTAAAGATTCCCTACCGTCTAGCAGATCAACACACCCACCCAGTTTGGTGTCACCTGCAAATTTACTTAGGGTACACTCAATCCCCTCATCCAGATCATTAACAAAGGTATTGAAGAGAACAGGCCCCAGTACTGAACCATGGAGGACACTACCTGTGACCAGACACCAGCCAGATTTAGCTCTGTTCACTACCACTCTTCTGACCTGGCCATCCAGACAGTTTTTTATCCAGTGCAGAGTGTATTTATCCAAACCTTGTGCCGTAAGTTGAATTCCATTCATTGAACAGATGTACCCAACTTATGCCAGTGTCCATAGGAATGAGAACAAAACTGAAGGAAGTACAACTGAGGAGCCCATCAAGGAATGATGCCTGGCCACTGCAGGCCCTGGAGTCATAGGAACAGATTGAGATGGGACTCTGACTTTTCCTGAGACAGGACTCTAACTTTCCTGAGACAGGACTCTGAGCTTCCCTTATGCTCTTCCTGTCTGTGCACAGAGCTGTTTTTCTGCCTGAGGAAACCTGACATTCTGATCTGCAGCACACCTGCACAATCCTGCAAGCCCAAAGCTTGTAACACACTGAATACTGTGCTTGTTGCTAAGTCTAGTGAAAGAGGCATATTGAGGCAGATCAGAGGGGGTTTTGTGTCCTTAAACACAAAACAGCTAAACAAGTGTTTAAAGTGGTATTTACCAATAGAAGATGCTGAACATTAACATTTGCATCTGCATTACAGAATAAGCAGCCCCTTCAAAAGCTGTAGAAATTCAAAGTGAGATTGAATTTTCACCGTCATCATCTAAAAATATTTGGTGTAGATATGTTACATGTAGTTTAAGAAGACTTGTCTGCTTGGAAGAGATGAATATGGAGATGACTTGAAGGCACAGTAAAGTTACTGCAAGTACTGCCAAGTCAAACAAAACAGTCTCATATTTTGATTTTTTAAATCTTAGCTAATGTCTAAAGGATGGTCACAAATTATTTCCCCGTTTCTTTTGTTTTTAAATCTCAAGCTTATCAGAGTGCCATTCACATAAGCAAGTGATAAAATTTCTCTAGGATGAGTACAATCTGTGTGTTTAGACAGACAGCTGTTACCAGTGATTTATCATCAGACTGTAAGATTGTATTGAGTGAGATACCACAGACAATTTGCCCTGGTTGATGGATTTGCCACTAATGACTAACATGATGGAATAGAAAGCCTGTCTTCATACATTCAACATGCAAGCAAACTGAGAGTCAATGCCACCAACTGCGGGGACAGTATAAGAATAAAAAACAAACTGGAGAAATTGAAGAAATGACTTCTGCAGAAAGAAAAGATGGACTGCAGAAGGGCACAAGGTAGTTCTATAAATACAGGAGGGAGATGGAACAGATAGGTAGTATAGCAGAAATGGTATAGGAGTTACGATGCATGGGAAGCCAAAACAAGTCAGTAGTGTTTTGCTGTTGTAAATGAGGCAGACACTATAGAAAAGACTTTTAAGTAGACTTATGGCTAAATGTGTGAAATAATCCTTCCACTCTGCACAGTTTTAATTTAGGTGCCATATCTCATTTTTACACAGCACTTCCAGAAAGCTGTGTACTAATTAGAGAGAAGCAAGAAGTAAACAACAAAAAATGTTCAGAATTAAAAAAAAAATAATGTGATATACAAGAAATTGGAAGTAATTGAGATCTTCAGCTTCAAAAGAGATAGGTTGAATGTAGGGCCATGTTATGTCTTAAAAGAAACTAAGTGTTCCCATAAAGCAGAAGCAGATTGTTTTTCTCTGTCAGAGAACAGTGACACAGCGGAATCAACTATTTGAAATGGTTGTGTTATCTCTGCCCCGTGGTGATTTTTAAGAATAGAGCAGATAAGCATCTCTCAAGAATGAGAAAAACGTGCTTATCCTGCTTTGGGTCAAGTGTATGGACAAGATGACCTCTCGAGAGCTTCTTCAGGTCTGTTTTCTAGCATTCACAGAGTTTAAATTGTGTAGCTGTGATCTCACAGAAACGGAGAAGAGGTACATCCGTCTTTGCACTTGGAGATGGATGTAGGGTTCTTTTGAATTCTTTTCACATGCCAGCCTCTTTGTTTTAGGGATTTAAATTACTATTTCATTACTTAAGAAAAAAAAAACCAAAACAAATTTGTACCCTCACTAGAATTTGTCAGATTGGAATAGGGGGAAAAATGCAGTGTAATTCATAGAAAACCTTCAGTCTTTTGTGAAAGAGAATCTTTTGAAGTTAACAGCATATGAATTTGGGATATTATAGCAGATGTACTGATTAAACTTCTTCTAAGGGTCCTTTTTAAAATTGCTAGACCAGAAACCATTGATCCTGTAAAATAAATTACTAACAGACAAGAGGAAAAGCTTTATGGTTAGGACTTTTATAAATGGAAGAGTGTTTGGTGATATAGCGCTTTCTGTTATTTCTGTGTAAAATGGTATAAAAGAAAAGCATTCATAAGACCTAGATTTATCAAGGCAAGCTAAGAAGACTATCAAGGGTGTGTGCATTGATATAACCTTCTGTCCCACGGTTCATGGAGATATAGTTCCCTCTTTTATTAAGAACCTCTAGGTAGGCAAGTGTCATCCTACTTTGGTTACTCCTCTGCCCCACCTGTCATTTTTCTTCCTTCCTCTCAATAATCTCTTTTCATGTCTATTCCACAGTCACTCTAGTATTCCCTTTAGGCACATGATCTTTCTAAGCCTTGCTAAAGGTAGTGATGAGAGAAGGTGAAGAAATGCTGCAGCGCTGCCTCTTTCCAGAGCCTGCCACCTCTATGCTTTGTTTGTCTGAAGGTCAAAGGGTGGTTTAGATCAGATTGCAACAAAGTGACCATAGTACAGGAATGAACCAGCTCCTTTGAGTTTCTGCTACCTTCTCTAAGGTAGCAAGGCCACCAAAAGGGAAAGGACAGCAGTCAAATTGCAGAGCTGCATAGTACAGCTCCATTTTCCCTGCAATGTTCATCCTGCCCCATCCTTTTCCCACTGAAATGAACTGAAAGTGAATGAGTAATTGAGGAAGCCAGGGCTCACGTCACATAAGGACACCTCTAGGAAAATGGTTGTAGAGGACTAAGGTATGACAAGGTAGGCTTTCATTCGCATAACACCTCACCATTTACTTGTGGCTTTTGAGGCCTCTACTTTTTAGAGGGGTCAGTTCAGACCATCTTACATTGCTTAAACAATATTCTGTCTCTGCTTTATTTTTGTTAAAACTATGTAACTTAGTTAAATTGATTTTTTTTTTTTCAGATGATGTACACAATTGTACTTGGTGAGGCCAAGGCAGTGCTACATAAAAGATATTTGTTTGATGTGATTCATGGTTGAAGGCAAGATGTGAGCAATATCCTTAGTGAGATTTTACAGACACCATTGCCTTCATTTCTGGGAGAAAAGCTTTAGACAGTCTAGTCTACCAGGGAATATCACGAGCAAAGCAATGGTATTTCTGTTTTCTGGCTTCTAAATATAAGAACAGCTCTCCATGTACCATCCTAATGAAGGATGAGTCTTGAGCCTGCATCCATCATGTCACTGTTGCTATTAATACTGTTCTTGATAACAGAAGGTTGGAAATGTTTATAGTCATTTAGGATATGTATGCACTTCCACTGGCGTGGGTTGATATCAGTGTTCATTATGTTTCGTGGTTCATTGTGCTTGACAATTTTTTCTGAATCAATAGTTCTATTTCATGCAAAGTCACGCACTTTGCACTGGACCCACTGCACCAAAAATTCAAAGGTGTCAGTAACAAATGTTAGTGCTCCACTGACTTAGATTTGCTTACTGCTTGGGTCCTTCAGGCTTTGGTGAGGTCCTTATCCCACAGAGGATGCCCATGCTGCATCCCAAACCACAGGAAGAAATCTGTCACATGTGAGCAGAGGGAAGAGATATCAAGGTCCACAGACTGCTGAGCTATATAACTCTTCAAGCTAAATGCAATGGCTGTTATACAGATATACATCTCTGTCATGTGAAACCATACTTCTTAGTAAATTTCATCAAGAATTTATAGATAGATTCTAGCCTACTCATCTGGCTCCTGCTGGTTCCCTATCTCCAGCTAAACATCCTTAGCCTCTTCTACATGGCCCCTTGTTTACCTGTTTTCCAGAGTTTTCCTACTTTTCCTATAAGGGCACCAACCAAATTCAACCATGAGATTAGGGCACTAGCAGTCATATCTTTATAGTTAAGGCAATCCCAAAATGTTGCGTCAAGATCCCTGGTAGGTCCTCCCAGCCCACAATGTGTTGTCCAAAGCAAAGCCAATGGAAAGGAGTAATTGCTCAGACCTGTGCTTGTCTATCAAAGGTGCTCTTGCTGCAAAGGTGTTCTTGAATCATAGGGCAAATGTATGTGAAGGCAGAGTGTGATATTCAGAAAGCAAGTTATCAGATTGCTCTCCACAGAGGTATGAAGTAGAGCTCCTCTCCAAATCCACACCTGCTCTGCCCTTACTTACACAAGAAGTGAACTGACTATCCCATGCACTGGGGACATTTCTAAAACACCTAGAAACCTTTAAAAGTTACCTTTTTCCCAGATTTCCTTCCCATGATTCATGAACCATCCCTCAGTGTTCTCTTGGGACATGCTTTTCATATGTCTCTCTCACACCTGACTGTGTGTTAGAAAGGGAATGTATTTCTGTGAGCTGTCATGCCATCCATCCACCACAGCCTATATACATAGGCAAGGTAAATGTTAATAGAAGGCCACATCATTGATGGGCACTACATTCACAAAGGTGGGGCCTTGATTTCCGTGTCCTTTCTTAATTGTTGGTGTTTGGTAACTACAGAAATTAATGCTGCCATTCAAAGGGTGCTCTTGGGACTGTTCTGGGTAGACTCTGACTATCTTACTTCACAAAGATGTTTTATTACTTAGCCCTGTAGCAGTTGTCTCACAGCACCAATTTTTTTCATGTGCCCCACTAAATGCAATTGCAGCTAAATTACAGGGTTATAATGAATGTATGATGGGAGCTTGTTTTTTGTTTCCTATGTGTATAGAAGCACCAGAGAAAGAATGGGAGAGAGCAAGTGTGAAATGTGTTAGTAATCACATAAAATCACCACTGCTGCTTTCAGGAACCAAGTGCATGGATGAGGAAAGATGCACAAGTGTTCTGCCCTCCTTCTAACTATGCCAGAACTCAGATTTATGTTCAATTTGTCTCAGAGATTCAGCCCAGCAACATGGCAAGGGCCATAAAAAACAGTGGTACAGACAGCTATATCCCAAAAAGCTCAGGAGGTCTGATTTAGTCTTTTTCCAGGTCAGAAAATGTCCATAAGCTAGGTGTGCTCTTCTGAATAGAAAAGGCCAGAACACCAGGCAGTGATCCACATGTGATAACTCACTGAACTGCACACATATCTGCACGCTGTACTCAGTCTTTAAAGAAAGATACAAGCAGCTGAAGTTTGGTATCAACTATTTCTACATTAAAAAAATTACAAACACTTTTGCATGAAGTCTGTCAGCTCTTAGAACACAGTAAGACAAAGGGTTTTCAACTCACCTTCCAGGCCAGACAGGACCTTTACTGCCCATTTCACCTGAAGTGATGGGGAAGCCCTAAGTATTGGTCATAGGGAAAGACCTAGCTGCTCTTGAATACAAGATCTTTCAACTTGCTTTCATCTGTTGAGCACTGGGCTGGAAGCATCTGTGCTAGAAAGGAGGGCATTACAACCTCACACTTTGACACCTACACTCCATCCTGTAAAAGCCTATTATTTAGGATTTATGTGAGTGAAGTGAAATTCATCACATGTGGAATGTTAGCCAAATCCTCATTGCTTTCTCTCCAAGTCTTATGTAAATCCAGATGTTCCAACACACTGAGAAGGACAGGCTCAATATGTTGTGCAGCACATATGTGTGCCCTCTTAACTCCTTTGAAACTTCAGAGGTAAGACTGGATTTAAGACTGGATTTTAGACTGGCATGATATGGATCTGTACAGAGATAAGGACATGCAAGAAATCTTACTTTCTTTTCTCATTTTGCTGTTGGCTCTTCTGAGCCAACTACCTCACACTGTCAAAGTCCTCAAACTCCTCCTGTGAGGTCCAGCTCCTTGGGCAGCTCTATGGGGGCTGAAGTTCATTCACTGAAGAGTCCTGAAACCAAATTACTCTATGTGTTATACTGCAGGATATTCCAGCAAAGAGGGAAACTGGTTTTGACTTTCAGGTAAGATTATTAAGGCATTATGAGACAACTTAGATGAAATGCCTCAGAAGTCAATGCAGACTCTTCTCTGTCTGTTGTATTGTGACTAAATGTGGATTACACCATTTTCTACTGAGATAAAAGAAAGAGAAATAATGGTGGGATAATCAGAGCAATTCTGCTTTAGCAGAGTCAGGGCCTTAGTCAGATATTAAAGATTACAACAAGGCAAGAAAATCCTCTGTGGCATATCAGTTTCCCAGCGGTATCTGCCAAAATAACATCACTGACTTCCCACCCTTCTGACAATGCTCCTGGCTTCAGATGCCACGCCACTGACCATGGGAGTCACACAATACCTTCCAGGCAGCCCCATAAGGTGTCTGCACAACTGGAGACACGTCTCAGCACTTGACTTGAAGCTTTCTATCAGTCCAGATAGTCCAGGTTGATAGAATACCCAAGATTTTTTTTTCTCTCATCCTGAAAATTTGAAATTCAGAATCAGATCCAGGTTGTGAATCATGAGCCTTGTTTCCTATTTTCTGTATACCCTGACAGGATGAAATAGGGATGTGGTTGAACAGAAGTAAATATAAGACTAAGGAATCATTTTAGCTGTTATCATTGCTTGTCAGAAATCTGTTCTTCCTCAGAGTTTGGGGTATTTTTCTTCATTCCCTTTCATCTCATATCAGTCCATCAAAACCATTCTCTCACTATACTAAAACATTAATGCTGAAAATATCATCAAACCTATATAGTTTTTTGTGTGCTTCACATGTAAATATTTCATAAAGGCACTTAAGAAGAAAAGCTAATCATGCCTCAAATGCAGACAACAGCCAGTAGTACATCTATGTGTTTTGGAAAGATCGTAAACCTTGAAGAAGGATCCTAGAAGCCTTTGTAATCAAACCAAGATCTCTTGGTATTTTCAGAACACATGGAAAAAAGTATGAATGAGATTTGAAGCCTACAGTTTCATAGTCTCTCTCTCTCTCTCAGAAGTTTATCACAGTCAGCAATAGTTACACATTTATGCATAGGTTGAATACGGTTCTTTGAATTATCTGTGTATATGAATTATGCTTGGCAGATAATTTTCTCTCAAAAAAAGGCCATTTGTGAGCTCTTCCATCATTACTGAGGGTTTTTCCTGATGGGTCCTAACACAGTTCAGCACAATTTAGTTGTTTTACACATATATCCCAAATATTTTAGTAACAATCTCCAAGTAAGGAGTAGAAGCCATATGGGGACAATTGCACCATAATTTTCCCTGACCTCTATTTCCTTATTCTCTATTAAAAATCAAATTGATGCTCTTGGATGCTCCTCCTTGAGCCTGTTCTCACCAACATGCCTACTCCAAAAGCATCACCGTGATTGCTGGGACTACTGTCCCCCAGCGGACAAGTGCTGCCTTCTTGGCCACAGCTGACAGCTTTGGATTCTTATTCTAAGCCTACTTCTCAAGGACTGGACATTCTCAGCTGGGGTCAAGAATCCAAAAAATGCAGCACAGGTTCATCTCACAGGTTTCTTTATCCAGGGTGCCAACATAGCTCATGTATGTACCAGTGGTAGTGTCATCCACTTCCCCAAAAGCCTGAAGACAGAGTCCCAACTACACTCTCCTTTAAAATGTAATTAACTGTTTCCTCGGACATATTGTTGCACATTCTCCTGTTACTTATAAACTCACATTAGGCATCTTTCATGAACTTTTAAACTGATTATTTACTTTATGCTTACCATAAGCTCACATTAAAATGTCAGATATTATCCGCATCAGGTGTCCAGTTTTTGCTGACACCTTAGACTATGCACCCTACTACAATATTGCAAGTGTAGCCTTGGTTAATCCTTTGATGATTTACAGACATCCTGTTCATTAGACTGTTCTTAGAATATTCTCACTTAAACTCTCACACTACTCATTACTGCAATTGCCCAGGTACAATAATTAATTTTCATTTTAAGGCTTCTCTAGCACTACTCTACCTTACATCACAATGAAATTTGTGGAGCAATTGCCAAAAGACAGAGAGAGAAAAAGAGCTATTTTCTGTGTAAATAATACTGTTAGATGCTCTCCTGGTAGATGGAAGGAGTAGAGATAAGAGCTCAAATTATTTTTACAGCTTTTAGTTTCCTGGTCAGAAGTTCACTTACCTTTAATACTGTCACATGACTTCCTAGAAAGTTTTGCTTTTTGTGATCCATAAAGCAAAATAGCTTATGTGTTCTAAAGTTCAACTGCAATACCTCCGGTTTAAGCACATTAATATCTGTAAATATAAAAACAGTGCAGGAAAATTATCAACTGTGCAAGAATAACACTGCTCTGTTTCTGAGCAATTTCAGATGCTGTTTGTAAATTGTTATGAAAGCCATGAGGACATTACAATGGCAGCTTAAATGCTGAATTCTTTATACCATTTTCTGTCCATTCAAAGTTAAATAAACATTACACTAAAGAAATTAATTTTGGAAATTGGCAGCATTTTTAAGAAAAAAAAATTCTGGTTCCTACAAACTGTCTTTGAGCAGCTCTGTTGAGAGAGAAGACAATGCAAGCAGTCAAACCACATCTTGTCTGCAAGCAGAACCCAGGGAAGTGATTACTCTTAAGCAAGTCCATGATTGAGAGATCTCTTCAGCTTAGATGATGCAATTATGTAAGTTTAATTTCACCCCACTTGTTTGTGTGAAGTCCTTAAGAGATAATTGCATATGAGAAGTCCTCATTACATTCTGTACAGAGATTGGCATTTCTGACCATGAAAGAATATTTGAGGATAAATCACTGCAAAAAGATCCCATTACTCTTTGGAACAGTATGAACAAGAGACTGATAACTATGCTCTAATGTTATCAGTATAGATTTCTCACAGTTACATTATCATCAAGAGAGCAATTCTGAGACTATTTCCCCGATCAAAAGGAAAATTTTAAATTGCTAAAATATTATGGCTTATTAAATAAGTATGTGAATGTCATTTTAACATAACCAAACTTAGTTCATTTTGAAGCCACAGTTGTCATTTAGTGTACAATACTCTCAAAATAGTAATAATATATGACAAGAATTATCAAAAACATTTTGAAAGCCCTTTATCCATTGATAAATGGATAAAAGGACATTTCCTTTATCTCTCAATCCTGCAAGTGAACCATAATAAGCATATGCCACACTTATATATATGCAAATAAGGGAGCTACCAATAGATGGCACTTGATAAAAGTTGGCATCATTTTGGGGTTTTGCAAGACCAATGCATATAGCAGCTGTACACAGCAAACAACATCTTCCAGCTGCTCTTTGCATTAACATTTAACAGCATACTGCAACATTTGGCTCCAGTCCTGCAAAACATGTAGAATGTGTGTATATGTGCATCTGTGTGCATTCTTTTGTGCTTACTTTTGCACAAGTACATCAGACCTAAACTGGAAGATATCTGTCCAGTGCTATCAAAAGCAGAAAGTGAGTGCAGTTGCACAGTTCTTTACCTAAACCAAGAAAATAGCATAAAGTAAAACCAAAAAATCCTCCTCAACTAATAATATTGCTTTGCACAGTTCTATGTCTTTCTATTCAGAGGATCAAAATAAATTTTCAAATATAGTAAACCTGTGTCTGTTTGGCATGAGGCCTTGTGTACCTAGTTCTGACATATCAAGGATACTCAAAAGACAGGAAGGGTACCTGAAGAACTTGATGTATACATTAGAGAAAAACAGGCAATCTTAGTAATTGTCTTAGTCTGCTTCATTTTGGAATAGACTCCATTTGCTAAGACAAAAAACTCAAACATAAACAAGTTCTTTCCTGTCACAAATCTTAGGGATTTCCCTGTGGTTTTATTATCCAGTGCCCCCATGTTAACTGGGTTTATACTTTGAAATGCCAATAGCTTGCCTGTTGTTAATATCTCATTGTGGTTTACAGTTTTTCCTCTCATACATTCAATGCTTAGTCTCCACAGAGTATGGCTAGGAGTACGCGCTCTAGAGGATTTTCAGAAAAAAACCAAGCCCTTAAGATGGACATTTTATCCCTTACTAGCCTGGCTGGTACAACTACCTAATCAGGGCAACTTCCATTTCTAAGTGGAGGTACCAGAAATACCAGTAGGCCACTAGACCATCCACGTCTATGATACACTGTAACTATATGTTTATATACTATAAATATTTCTGATTATCCAATATGCACTTATTCTATATGTTTCTATTTATTTCCACTCAATGTGTTTCCTAAACATATTTCTATTTACATGCAATAATTTTCTTTCTTCTCATTCAGTTAGATCTGCTCGCTTTGTAAACATTTATTATTGATCCCAGTTTTCACCACTGATATTACAGATTACTGGAATTGGCAGAACTATTTGTTTGTAATATTTGACACAACAACTAAGGAAGAAGTGGGGATATTTCTTCTAGATTATTAGAACAAGCTGCACCCTCAATTTCATAGCTATTTTTAACTGCAACCTCTTTCCCTTCATTTTGCTGCCCTTAATTCTAGTTCCTCCCTGCTGCTCTACTGGTAAACTGATGCTGATGATAGCTCCCATCCTATTGCATGCTTATCTTTCAGGAAGAGATGTTCCCATATATACCCTATCTTTATCCCCTGATGCTTTTGCTTTGCAAATGGAAGATTGTATTTCCGTTGCCCTCTGTGTCTGAAGAAAAAGATACAGCACTAAGGAGCTTTTCTGTATTGCTAATCAATGGGGTTTGTAAGCAACTATGCTCATCCCTTTCCTACTTTGGCCCCATTAGTACTATTCCCAGGTATTTTTCCTTGGCATTTGTGCTTTATCTCCTCTGCTCTGCTCTAATCTTCATTTTCCCTGTTTTTTCCTCTCAGCTTCTCAGTCTGATGAATCGATAAGGTGCACAAGAGGTGTGACTCCACTTTGTTGGTTTTTCCCCATCTTTTTGGCATTGCCTCTTGCCAACACATGATGCTGCAGGAAAGCTCCAGGCAGGATGTTGAGGATAAGCCATGAATTCTATATGGGATTAACTCCTGCTTGGTCTTCAAAGAGGGAGGACACAGAATCACAGAATTTCCTAGATTAGAAAAGACTTTTATGATCATCTAGTCCATTCAATAACCGAACTCTGACAAGACCTCAGATAAACCATATTCCTCACCACTATGTCTACACAACTATTAGATACCTCCAGGGATGGGGACTCAACCACTTCCCTGGGCAAGCCGTTTCAATGCCTGATCACCCATTCAGTAAACTGTTTCTTCTTAATATCCAATCTAAACTTCCCTTGGTACAACTTAAGGCCATTTCCTCTTGTTCTATCAGTTGTTGTTTGATTGAACACACTGATTCCCACCTTGACACAACCTCCTTTCAGGTAGTTGTAGAAAGCAATAATGTCTCCTCTAAGCTTCTTTTTCTCCAAGCTACAACCCCAGTTCACTCAGCTGCTCCTTGTAAGATATGTGCTCCACACCCTTCACCAGTTGTGTTGTGCTTCGTTGGACATGCTCCAGCACCTAAATGTCCTTCTTGTAATAATGGGCCCAAAACCGAACACAGTACTTGAGATGTAGTCTCACCTGTGCTGAGTACAAGGGTAAAATTACTTCCCTGATCCTACTGTTCCTGGTGCAGGCCAGGATGCCATTGGCCTTCTTGGCCACCTGGGCACACTGCTGGCTCATGTTCAGCCGGCTGTCAGTCAATACCCCCAGATCCCTCCCTGCTGAGCAGCTTTCCAGACACTCATCCCCAAGCCTGTGTTGTTGTGGCCAGAGTGTAGAATCCAGCATTTGGCCTTACTGAAACACATACAATTGGCTTTGGCCCATTGATCTAGTCTGTCCAGATCTCTATGCAGAGCCTTCCTACCCTCAAGCAGATCAACACTCCCACTCACCTTGGTGTCATCTGCAGGCTCAATGAGGGCGCGCTGAGTCCCCTCATTCTGATCATTGATAAATATGTTAAACAGAACTGGCCAGAGTACTGAGTCCTGGGGGACACTACTTGTGACCAAACACCTACTGGATTTAACTCCATTCACCACTATGCTTTGGGCCCAGCCATTCTGCCAGTTTTTTCCCAGAAAAGTGTCCAGACCATAAGCAGACAGTTTATCCAGGAAGATTCTGTGAGAGACAGTGTCAAAGGCTTTATGGAAGTTCAGGAAGACAAAGTGATCCTCATCAACTAAGTGGGTGACCAGTAGAAGGAGATCAGGTTAGTCAAGCTGACCCATGCTGACTGGGCCTGATCATCTAGTTGTCCTGCGTGTGCTGTATGATGGTATTCAGGATGACCTGCTCCATCAGCTTCCCTGTCACTGAAAACAAACTCACAGGCCTGTAATTTCAGGACGACCTTCCTTTCCTTCCTGTAAATGAGTGTCACAGTCTGCTGGGACCTTCCCAGTCAGCCACGACTGCTGAAAAATGATGGAAAGTGTCTTGGTGAGCACCTTCACCAGCTCTCTCAGAACTCTTGGGTGGATTTCATCTGGTCCCATGGTATTGTGTAGGTTTATGCAGTGCAGCAGGTTGACAACAATCTCTTCCAGGATTGTGAGCGAATCATTCTGCTCCTGGTCTCTGTCTTCTAGCTCAGGGGGCTGGGTTTCCCAGAATACAACTGGTTCTATTACTAAAGACTGAGACAAAGGCAGCATTAAGCACCTCAGCCTTTTCCTCATCCCTAGTCACCGTGTTTCTAATGTATCTAATAGAGTATGTATCTAATAGAGTATGGAAACTCTCCCTGGCTCTACTTTTGCTGCTGGTGTATTTAGAGAAACATTTCTTGTATTTCACATCACAAGCCAGATTGAATTCTAGCTGGGCTTTGGACTTTCTAATTTTCTCCCTACATAGCCTCACAACATCTTTGTAGTTATTGGGTGTGTCCTGCTTCTTCTTCCAAAGGCCATGAACTCTGCTTTTAACCCTGAGCTGCAGCCAAATCTCCCTCTTCATCCAGGACGGTCTTCTTTGCCACCGTCTTGTCTTACAGCACTTGGGGAAGGCTGCTCCTGAGCCTTTAATACTTCCCTCTTGATGAGTGTCCAGCATTCCTTCAGGACGACCTCCAAACGGACTCTGTTAAGCAGTCTCCTAAACAAGTCAAAGTCTGCCCTTTGAAGTCCAAGGTGGCATTTCTGCTGCATTCCCCCTCATCTGAACCCCCTTAATTATCTAAGAATGGAGAATTCAGTCATTTCATGATCACTGTGCCCTAGACAGCCTCCAACCATCACATCACCCACCAGCCTTCTCTGTTCACAAAGAGCATGCCCTGCAGGGCGCCTTCCCTGGTAAATTCACTCACCATCTGTGTAAGGACACACTCTAGGAACCTCCAGGACTGTTTCCTCTCTGCTGTGTTTTAATTCCAGTGAACATCAGAGAAGGCAAAGTCCCCCACAAGTACAAGGACAAGCAACTGCAAGACTTCTCTCAGCTGCCCATAGAATGTTTTATACACCTCTTTTCTGATTGGGTGGTCTATAACAAATCCTTATCACAATGTTGGCCTTGTTTGTCTTCCCCCTGATTCTGGGCCATAGACACTCAACCATATTGTCATTATAATTAAGTTCTAAACATTCGTAACAGTGCCTAACATACAGGGCCACCCTACCACCTCTCCTTCCTTGTCTACCTCTTTTAAAGAGATGGTTGCCATTGATTATTACAGTCCAGTCATGCAAGACATCCCACCACGTTTCTGTGGTATCTAATATATCATAGTTTTCCTGATGTATCATGGCTTCTAGCTCCTGTTTGTTATCCATGCTACATGCGTTAGTGTAGATGTGCTTCAGGTGGGCAATGTTCCTGACACCTTTTTGTGGGTGGAAGCCCTAATTTGTACCTGACCATTCTCAGGTGTTTCCATGTCTTCTAACGCCTCAATAACCTTTACACGTTTGCTGCTCCATGGATCTCCAGCCCCTACCTCCACTGAGGCAGTAGAATGAGGGTCCTCTCTAGCATACCATTGTACAGATGCTGGCATGGTTCCCCCAGAATTATCTCTAGCAGGCCCAGTTATATCCCTTCCTTCCTTCCAATCTA
Organism: Todiramphus chloris collaris; assembly: GCA_025345505.1. NCBI lineage: Eukaryota > Metazoa > Chordata > Aves > Coraciiformes > Alcedinidae > Todiramphus > Todiramphus chloris. Next base: position 27,491,095 of record JANVCC010010406.1, on the reverse strand, counting down.
GATCTGTGCCTGGGGGAGAGTAGGAGAGTCTGCCATGTTTTTTTTGAAGGTGAATACAAATACTTCTTCTTTGGGATATACCTGTAGTCATGATGTGACTCTGCACTCACTACAAGCAATGTCTGGTGGTCCCTGTACCTCCTTGTACTCCACAAAACCATTCCCAGTACTGCTCTGTCCTGATGCCATCAGAGTTTGTTCCTAAGCAAGCTCAGTTTTACTTCCACCTTCCAGGTATCTCTTCTTCTGCACTTGGGTTTAAACCCTGAGAGGTCTTCAGATACAAACTATCTCAATGCTAACATGTTTCCTCACCTGTTTGTAGAGACAGTCTTGGAACATTTACTCATTTGAGTAGAGTTGATCAGAACTGTAAGCTAGGGGATGATTGAGGCCTTTGGCTCAACTATGTGAATGCACTGGCTAATGTGCAGTGGCAAGGTGTATAGCACAACAGGACTGTATCTGCAGAGCAATCCATGAGACGCAGAGGACCTGAAGTCCACACTACATGTTTTGCAGGGGCCTTAGTTCATACTAGCTGTAGTCTGAGGCTGTAGGCTGGACACACATTAGTGGCCAAGGCTTATCTTCTTCTTGCTCAATTTGCTTGAAGAGTGTGCCCTGCCATGAGAATCACGCTGCAGTAAGAAGGAGCAAACAGGAAACTCACTTCAAAGCACACACCGCAGCTGAAATGTAATGAGAATAGAGGCTTATTTAGCAACCTATAGTAACCAAAGTTTTCTCTTGGAATATATGGGATTTTTGGAGTCTAAATACTCTTCCGGATCTATCCTTAGCTGTTACTTCTCACTGCTGTTATTTACTATATACTCCTTTTCTTCTGATATTTATTCCATAAAGCATTTCCAGATACAGCTGGCATCAGGAATGCTGCATAAAATAAGGTCATATTGAAGATTTCTTTCATAACTAGAACATAAGCCAAATATTATTCATGCCTGGGCTATTATGAAAAGTTAGGCCTTTTATAACAGCTTAAACTGCCTTCTGCTTTCTTTGTTGTAGTAGGAAATACACTAGTTGGCAAGGACTCATCTGGTATTCAACTACTGTACCCAACATCCCCTCCCACTAAGGATATTAGACAGGGTTCAGAGCAGGGCACTGAAAATTATTAATCACATGAGAAAAATGTTTAGGAATACAGATTAAAAAGGTTGGTTTTGTTTATTTGTGGAAGAGAAGAATAAGAGAAGGCATGATAAGAGCATACAAAGTAATGAATGTTACAGAGAGCAGAGTAGAAAGCTCTGTCCTTGTCTTATAACACACATGACAACGAAGCATTCAAAGAAATCAAAAGGTGGCAAGCTCAGATCTGATAAAAGGAAATGTTATCCTTTACAAAACATAATTAGTCTGTGGAAGCCATTACCACTGGCTGCTTTGCTGGCCAAGAATGTAGTTCGAAGTTAAAGTTCAAAAAGAAAAGAGAATGTGTTCTTTGTATAATAAGCTATATAATAGTAATCTTAAAGGGGGGGAGGTGGGGGGAGGGAAAGGTGTCAGAAAACCTCAAGCATTTCAGAGTGGCAAACCACACAGTAACTAATACAACTAGTTTGAGATAGGCTATGTGTTTCCTATCTGCTTTTCACTGGATTTCGTTAACCTACCTGAAAGCACATGGAGTGGCCTCTCTCACAATGCATCCATCTGGCATCACATATGGAAAACAAAACACAAGGCACCTGATATTAATATGCCAAGTTGGTAACTTTAGTGTTAAGGAGCCTGTGGTTATTACTGTCTTTGCCTGCTTAGTTGTGATGAGGGTTACTGCCAGCACGTGGAGCACAGCATCTTAGATTGCCTTGGCTCAGTTTACCGCAGTTTATCTGGAGGCACTCTCAGACAATATGAGACAAAATGCTCTCATACTTAGCCAGTTGTCACTTCATGCATATTTCATAGTCACAGAAAAGGTCTTTTCCACTCTTCCTGCTGATACCAGTCAGAAGAGAAACATATCTGGGTTTTAAATCTTGAGATTCTTCAGTATAAGCATCCCTTATAACAACCTTTCCAATATTAGGTCCCTAGTTTTTCACACCTCATGGACATGCAACAGTAGATACAAGTAAGAAAAAAAAAAAAAGCCCTAAAGCTGTAGCAGAAGATAAAGGTTGCAGTTATTTTGGCATGGATTTTTATCAATTCAGAATACTTTAGCTACCTCCATAGTTTGCTTTGCACTCAGGAATTTGTTCCATTAATAACTTAAATAAACCTTTTACTTAGTAACATGCAACACTGGTGCTCTTCCAGCTCTTCCAGCATTTTCCTGGTTATATTTTTCAGTGGTTGCTTGATTTCCAGGCAGAGAACCAACCTCATGGGGAGATATGGAAAGACATAAATGTGCCTTGGGAGGAGGGAGGAAAACTTCTGTGGTTTAGAAAAGAAAGAGTGAAAATGACAACAAGTGACCTATGGGGACAACTCAGTTCCTTGGAAAGGTTGCCCATTGTCAATATCAAGGCTCCCTTCTTGGCAGGGTGAATATAGTCTTATATATGAACAGGAATCACAGGTTTCCCTTTCATGTGAAAAAGTTATTTATGGTCTGGAATATGGACTTTGAATGAGACAGAAATTCAATGCTGCTCTTGATGCAGTGTTTTGGGAGAAGACAGGAAGGTCAGTGATTACTTGAGCCTGCACAAAGTACATTGAAACAACTGCCAGATGAATTCCTTCTATCAAACAATTTTATTAATATTAACATGCACATTGCTTGGTGACCATAGTACAATTAAGTAGGTGTCTGAGAACAGAGAAGCAAAATACTAAGGTAAATAATCCTTTGCTTTTTCCAGCATGGATACATGAAATAGCTTGAGACAACTTAAACTACTTGAGACTACTGAGTCTTTCCCTCAGTTACTTTTGAGGGAGTAATAATTTTAGAAAAATACAGTGGAAACCCTTGTTGTATTTCAGATAATTCCATACATTATATTGGTAATGGTGCATTCAACCCCTGCATCCAGATCATCAAGATATATATATATTGAAGAGAACTGGCTTTAGAATTGAGCCTAGTGACTGGTCACCAGACAGCTGTAGCCCCATTCACTGCAGTCCTATGAGGTCTGCCCTTCAGTTTTTTACCCAGCACATCGTGAACCTGTTCATCCCACAGCTGGACAACATGTCCAGAAAGATGTTGTGAGTGACAGTGTTGAAAACCTTACAACAATCCAGTAAAACTACACCCATCACCTTCCCTTCATCCACTAGGCAAGTGACTGTATCATAGAAGAATATCAGACTAGTTAATCAGGACTTTCCCTTTGTGAACCCATGTTGACTGTGCCTGGTGATTGCATTATTCTTTAAAAAATCTCCGTGATTTTTTCAGGAACTGACATTAGGCTAATACATAATAGGGTTTTTTTTTTAAAGTTCAAGTAAGTGACAAAAGAATGTACTTTACAGCCTGTCATTTATGATAAGTAGTTATCACAGACCATTTCTGAGAGTGGGATTGAAATGTTTGCTTACCAGTGAATAATAGGCTCTTGTACAGGAGTGAATTCCACATAATGTTGATGAAAAAATGTAAATGCTTGCTGCTCATTTTAAATGAATCAGGGAAGGCTCCTGCATGCTAAGTGCTGGGTAATCTGCTCTACTGTTCCACCTGAATGAAAGTAAGCTCCACCATCCCCATCCACGTTATTAGTATTTGTCATAATTAATGAGTAAACATTGTATATGAGATTATTTTTCCCCTAATTCAGAGAAATTTTAATTTTATTAGAATACCCTAGCTCATATAAATGAACACAATGATATTTTGTTCTTTAGAGACAACATTTTATCTATTGTCTCTTGAAATAAGAGAGAGCGGGAGAATTCCAGTTCATAGCAGTTTTTCTCACACTCAGCTCTTTCTAAAACAAAATGAAATTGTTAGTCACAAGCTAGTTGTATTCTTTAAAGAAATATTCCCAGTATATTTTCATACCCACCCAGAGAGATGGAGCCCCTGGAACATTTTACCAGTTGAACAGGAACTAGGAGGCTAAGGAATATAAAAGACACAATGTTCTTTCAGCCAAACTCTTCCTGTTTTGATAAGACCGTCCTTTATATAAATAAAAGGTCTTAAGTTTCTGCTGATTCAGGTTCTTAGACAAGCTGTGTAATTCAGACTCTAGTTTAAAAGAGAGATTGCCATCTGCATACACAGACTATGAAAATAAATGGAAAAAGGGTCTGGTTCTTAAATATTGTGTAAACATTTTGATAACTCTGAGGAAAGTTAGTAGTGAATTAAGATGGGAAGTGACATGAAAGGAAGCTCAGACCTTGTATGTCTCTGATTTATATATGCTGTTGCCAAAGCTATTAAAATAATGTCAAGCATGTAATAATAAGCTTTAATAAGATATCTCTGACAATGGAATAGCGCCTAAAACAATGAAATATCATGGTTAAGTGCATTATGTGCTATAATGCACCATTAAAAGCCGTTATATGCCAGCTTCACAGAGAAAGAGATGCTATGGATTATCAATGAAATGCTTTCAAACACTCAATGGGATTGCTTTGCCTCAGACTTGTAATAGTCAGCCACTTCAGGGAGAGCCAAGCATTTTCATCAAACCAGATGATTACCTCCTGGGGCTAGGGATAGGAGATGTCAATAAACTCTTGTTATGTGAAAATTTCGCCTGGAAATGTGGCTTTTTCCTTACAGATCTGTCTCAGCATTTTATCTATATATCTTTTTGCATTTTGTAAGAACTGAAGTTATCTGAAGGATCTGAACACTTTTGCTTTACTGCATAGTAAGATTTCAATATCACTGTTACAAGATTACATACATCTCAACTGTCTATCTGAAATGTGTGACTTACGAGGCTTGTTTCTTTTTAATATACTAATTTTAACACATCTTGAGAAAAAAAGCACAAGCCCACAGGCCACATACATATATGGTTCTCACTCCCATCTTCCTGGTGAACTGACTGGAGCTCTCACATCTCCTCATATCATATATAAAGTATGGATTATCCCATGTGAGATTTCTGTCTTAGGAAACAAAAAACCCCAACCTTCTTTTGGAATCTTTGGATGTTTTTGAAATTATCTGAGAGAGCAGTAAGTACTTCAAATATGATTCTTATAATCATAATAGCAGATCTTCAGTTTAGCTTAAGGAGGATTAAAAGTGTTGTTGAGGCAGTATGCACTCTTTACTGATAATGCATTTGGAAACTAAACCAAACTGGACATCCTTCAATATAAGTTTCCTCTTCCTCCTCGCCAAAGCCCCCCATGACTCTGTTCTTTCCAACCTTGAGGTGTTACCCCTGTACAAATTCTTTCCTATCCCAGAGCTGACATCCTTACTTTGATACCTGAAGGTTTCCAAGCCCTGTCTGTTCTGGTGCGCCCCCATCCAGTAATGCTTCATCACTGAGGGGGTCCTTGAGTTCACCTCCTTCATGGTTCTCCTCACTCTCTTCCCATATCTGTGGTAAGACCCACCTATGAGGAAGAACACTGCTGGCACTTCAAAATACTGACAATTTTGCACACATACCTACAAGCAGAAACAGTTTGTACACAGTGGTTTGGAACCTTCCCTCTGTCTTGTGACAGTATTTATTTCCAAGAGTTTTGCAAAGTTCTTGGCACAGCAAGCTTCCATCCTTCAGTGTGTCTACAAATATAAAGGGGATGTGGGGAAAATTCTCTTAAGAATTTAGCATTAGGTTAACTAGTCTACAATAAAAGGTGAGGGCAAGCACTATTGTTCATGTCTAATTACTGTACCAATTTTTCCTGCCCATGCCTGATCTTCAGTAAGGGCAGAAACCCTTTCCAGACTTAAGAATGCACCCTGGATTTGACCTGCACCTCCTGGGCTCAGGGATTGTCAAGAAATTGCACTCAAGGAAGCCACTGGGGTTCTTATGTACTTGCTTTGAAAGATCTTTTGGCTGACTGACCTTTTTAATTTCCTTCACATGCAAGTCCAATATTTCTATTTCCCCTACAGAATGTCATTCTAGTTCCAGTATAGTTAGCACTACTTCCTAGAAAATAATCACTTGCATAGGAGTAAGCAGATTAAATCTTTTAAGGGCAACCATGATAAACACAGCCATGGTTTGTAAGTGAAAGAAGTTGGAGGGGTTAGCTTAGTCTCATTAAACCCCTCTTGGAATGAGCTATAGTCTCTAATTATGAAAGCCTGGGGCAAAGAAGATTGACAAAACCTGAAAGATGCAGAGAAATTCAGCAGTAAAAATTACCCAACATATGGTCTCATTCTACCTAGATTTGTCAGTCTCTAAACAGCAAAACTGAACCTAAATTTTGAACCAATGTTTCAAAAGAGAAAAGAGAAAGCCATATAACACTTAACAGCTATTCAGATCTACACTTAAGCACATTTTCTTCAAATGTGGACAAACAACAAAGCAGTGACTTGTCTCAATAGAAACTAACCACTCTTCAAAATATGTTCTTTCTACAAAGAATATAAATTACCACAAGAGTGAATTTGTAACAAATGTCATACTATAGTCACATGGTGTCATGGTTTAAGCCAGTGGGCCTTTGAACAACAGGGTGTTAACTTTTTGGTCTATAAAAAGGTGTCCCAGATTTCCCCTGAAGAGAAGGTACAGGGATCTGTCACACTATTTGTTTTTCTAAAGTCCCTGATCTTATCAAATAGGAGGCATTTTGCACTCCTATTGTCTTATAATGTGCTGTTGTGATTTGGTAGCTATCCTGTGAAATATAAGAACTTAGGCTTTGGAAACCAGCCTGTTTTAAATAAAGATCGAGGCAAGAACAGGCAGTTCATGTGGAAGTTTCATTTCACTCTAAATATGCAATCTGAAGAGTTCAAGTGTCATTTACTAATTTTTTGTTTGTTTGTTTTGCTGTATCTCATTCATGTATGATGCTACATTAAATAGTTCAATCTATCTTGACATAATACTAGCAATAAACAGCAACTAAAAAGGAAAGCTGTGTTACTTTTTCCCTGTGGGAACAAAAGTGTGTAGGAGAAAGAAAGAAAGAAAGAAAGAAAGAAAAATGAGGGATCATACCTATAGACATTCCCATTTCTTAGGCCAGATTTGCAAGAGAAGGTGTTCCCAGCACTTTTAAAGGCCTCATCACTGTTTTTATGAAGAGGCATTGGATCACCGCGACGTAAAACAGTAATGTTAGGGATTTGTCATAAAACTTCCTGCAGTTCTCCCCACCCCACACACCTTCTGTGTTGCTGTTACAAATGACTGTCCATGTTTCCTTCCATCATTTCCTTAAGGCAATTAAAATTTCCCCAAATGCATATCTCTGTGACTGTCAGGTCACCAGCTAGCTAGTCATTGCCTGCAGGAGAACCATCATGGAAATAGCTGGTATTTTAAGGAAGAAGGGTTGTGAAATTGAACAAAGAGTTTTCCTTGACCCAAACCAAAACATTTAGCTCAAATATGGGTATGTAAATGATTTTCAAGTATCATTGCTAGATTAGCTTTGAAACAAAACATTGTTCTAGCTAAAAAACTGAAACACCCGCTTTAGAAATACCAAAACATTGTGTTCCAGAAAAGATTTCTGTTCTTTCAACTTGAGCTAATTGACGAACTAGAAACAAATTCAAGGATTATTTTGGACATTTCAAACCTTCATTTTTTGGCAGACCTAATTCCAACCCTAATATTTCACATAACCAGAGGCAGCAGTATAAGCACAGCAACTTTCAAGTTTACATGCTGCGAGCTCCTCTAGAGTGACCCTCAAATTTTGGAGCCACCTTTTCTGATGCCAGTGAACATATTTAAATTATATATATATATATTTATTTTTTTTTTTTCCATTGGACAAGTGAAAGAATGTAAGGTAATGTAATTTGAATGTCAATTAATGTACTTGGGCTGGAAATTACTTCACGTCCTCAACAATTAGTTTCAATACCTACTGTCAGCACTATGTGAGGGAAGAGCTTTCTTGTTCTAAATATGGCTCAGAGAAAACTGCTGGAAGTAAAAGTTCTCAGCCTAAATCTTTTGTTTTCCCTCGCTAAGCACTGGTAGGCAGCAGGAAATTTTCACACTTGTTCACAGCACTGACATTTTCCTGAGGATGCCTCCCGCAGAATGAACTAATCACCTCTCTGTGTGTTCAAGACAGTCAGAAGATACAGCAGAGATCCCACAAAGTCTAGTGCATCTGCTTGAATCCTTTCAGGAGAACACTCCACCAATAATTAATTTTTTGGGAGCCATAAGGATTCTCAGAACTTATATTCTTAATAACCTTCTCAATAATTAGCTTGCTAAAATCACCTATGAAAGACAATTTTTTTTGCAACTTCAAGCTATGAGTTCCTGTTAGTCTCATATTTCAGGCTTGCAGAATATTGATGTCAAAATCTTGCCTTCTATAACTCAGGTATCCTGTTAGAAATTATTCCTCTTCTAAACTGTTGAGGTGAAGGCTTATAAGTGTACTTGATTTTGTAGTTCATCAAGCCCACTGAAACTGAAATACATAGCAGTAAACTCAGGCAAATCTCTGGAGGATGAAGGCATGCAGAAATAAAACAGTCTAGTAGCTCAGATCTTAACTGAGATTCAGAAAGACTCAGTTTCTACTTTTTGCTCCTTTGCTGACTTTTCCTTTGTCCGGAGAGAAGATATTATGGTCCAGACTCTGGCAGTATTGACCTGTTCCTTCCTTCTGGTAGATGTATCTGAATGAAATGATAGCAAAATGATAACAAGTCTCAATTTACAATGGTTTTTTTTGAAGGTAGATAAATAAAAATTTGTAAAATGCTCAAAACACTAAGGTAGAGAGAAATAAACAAAACCCTAAGATGCATGGCTATGCAGGTCTGACAGATTGCATGACTTCTACTAGCTGGAACCTACTTCAGCAGCTACACCTCCTGCTGTGCCTTGTGTGAGTCTTGCAGATGTGGAAATCATTGCAAACCCGCTGGAACATGCTGACAAATCTGAACAAGGATGATGGTTACAGTAACTATTGCATATGCATTTTGCTTCCTTCTGACTTTAAGAACTGATTTAATAAACATAAAATACTGCACTGATTTTAGTTTTCAGGTCCCCGAATCCCAGAGAAGCTATTAAAGCTATTTCTTGGGAATTTCATTCTTGAACCATTTTACAAGGTGGTTTGTGGTTTTTTCCTATTAATTGAGAAATACCTCCATGCCTTAGTTGTTGCTCACTCATAGCTGACATGATTTAAGTGTAAAGTTACAAGCCATTTAATCAATAATATAAAATAGGAAATTAAAAATACACTCACTGATGCTATTCCAGTTATATGCATTGTAGCAAGAGAGACAGACTGCACTTACTCTTTGTTCTTCACAAACAGTGAAGAAAATCCTTCTATATCTTTGGATTTTTTTTTAACAGAAATTTGACATCACCTTCTACTCATGTCTACTGCAAGAGAAGCAATTATTTTTCTTTCAGGATGCAAAGAAAGGGTAGAGTTGGTGCTAATGAATCTGAGACTTCTGAAATTCACACAAAGGGGGCATAGGTTCACCCAATATGTTAAAGGTAATTCTCTGAAAGAATAGCAACTTGTCTTCAAAGTCTTTTGTGCAAATCATTGAAGCTATTTAATTACAAGCATATAGTCTACGCAGTTACGTGCACATATGTAAGTTCACACCATGTTTATGCTTTTACACATTTGAAATCATACTCAACAGTACTGTTGAAAGGTATCCACTTCCCTCTATTTCTGTGATCACAGGCTTAAAAGCTGATTTCTGTAAAGACATTGTGGGCCATTGTAATGATACTCATCTTCTTCTGAAGTGCATAGTTGTGTTCCCTTCTAAATAACTGGGAGTTTGACATGCCTTTGTAGTGGTCAGCTAAAACCACTTGAGCTTGTTAGGATAACAAACACAGTTAGATATAGTTAGATTTTCTCTGAAAGTGGCAGGTGTCTAGCCTACAACTGTGGATAGCAAAAATACTAATTCTCCATGAAGCCAGCTGCTTTATTTACATAAGCTGTGAGTTTTCATGCTTGGTGGACTATCTGATCTGCTTCATCAACTTGTTGCTTGTATTGTAGTGATATGTTAGTATTTGCCATCGCAGTAATCCTTGTCAGGACAAATGCTCAGATGGAAGTTATGACTTTGATTAAAACAGAAACCACATATTTTTTTCTACACTAATCCATATATTTGTGAATAATGCATTTTCCTATCACACTGTCTCCTTTCCTCTCCCCCTATCCCCTATTCCTGTCCCTTTGGTTTCATCTTCTCATCCTTGCACCCCCTGCCCATCTAATGCACACAAAAAGACCAATAATTCCTGTGTAAAGGTGAGCTCTGAGTACTCTCTGCATATCATGTATACATAGTGAAGTAAAAATGAAATGACTTATAAGTGTTTTGCTGTTTCTTAGTACACGGATGAACTTTCAGAAATTAGCCACTTCTGTAGTTCAAGACCAACAAAAAAATAGTCATGCAGACTGCCCTTTGTGATAGGTGTTTTCTCTGATCGTGGCAAATCTTCCCCTTGCTATTACCACAAAACATGAAAATCTCACTTTCCCTGGCTTCAGACCCCAGTCTGTAAGAAAGCCACTTTTAGAAGTCACGCTGGATTGTGATGTGGGAAATATAAAGAATGGTCAGACTTTGAACATGAGTAGCCTCACTGAAAACAATGGGAACACCTATGTACCACTGGAGAGCATGTAACTCAGTGTAATGCCTGGGGCCACAGCAAGTATATTTTTTATCAGGCAACTGAATGCAGCAATGTACCACTCAAAGAGAGCTCTGTGCTAACCACTTCTGAAATATAGGCTTTCATGTCAAGACAGTTTCAGGAAATCCCTGTAATACTCAGGCAATTTTTCCAAAATTTATTTTCAAGCTCCAGTCGATAGCTCTTCCAGAAGAAAACACAGATGGGTTTCTTTCCTGCTTCAAAATATGGTATGTCTCTACTCCTAGAAATATTGTTGACTATAGCAGATAATATCAAGAAAGTAAGTTGAATTATCTTCTTCCATTTTGGTCCATTTACTTAATATATCCCCGGTATAGGTTTGAATGTAATTGAAAGACACATTTTTTGATGACAAAATTCCCTCTTTCCTGCAATTACATGGAGTGCTTTTTGACTAAAGTAAAGAAGTGGGAAGGAAGATCTCCTGCAACAATGTCCTTGTTTTATTTAGGAACATTATTTACTAAGTGCTCATTCACAGTTTTAGAGAGGCAGTCTTCCTCTCATGCCTGTTATATAACATTTTTTTAGTACTACAGTGATAGAGACATATGCTCTATTGCTGTGCTCTTTGACACCGATCAGCTGTGTAATGGCAATATCAGAGTATCCTTAGAACATCAGCATTCACTATTATGTTCAGGTTATAACCTGAAGGTCATTTTTTCCCTGGAATGGGAAATTTCTGATAGAAAATCTGTTTTCAAAGTCCTAATCAAAAAGGGAAGGAAAAAAAAAAAAAAAGAAAAAAGAAAAAAGAATGGATTTGCACTAGTTTAAGAATAGTCAGAAAGCCATTAGGATACATGTACATGCTCTTTTTAGTGGATTATATGAGTGGGTGGGTGGCTGTATGTGTGTCTATAAATATGTACATAAAACACATACCATGAAAATTTTCACATATATATGTATATACATACATAAATATACGTGTATAGATTTATAGACATAAAATAAATAATGAGACTGTCTACTGACAGATGTCGTATAGGAGATGCTGTACTGCTAAGTCCCTTATTACACTTGGCATTTAGGACTTTCTGGGTGTCTATGCATCCCAGCACACTCTTCAGTTCCAAAGAGAACTACCAGACTTTTCAGAGGTTCATCTAAGCTAAGGCTATACAAATTTATACATAAGATGACCATCTTTATTTCCATACCTGACAGGAACACAACAAATTGGGACTTAATATGGGTGGCACCACAGTCTGAGGGTGACCTGTTTTTTCCTTGAGAAAAGCAAGACAGTCAAGTCACCAAGAGGTGCCAAGTTATCCAAGCTAAACAGCTGTCAAGAAGTGTTGACCTGAATGAAATAATCATGGCACCATCTCTCTCCAAAGGAGATTTATGCTCACAGACCTGTGGAACACAGCAGCTTGAAGGGACAACAGGATGCTTTCTGAACCACAGCGGTTGAGGACCAAGGGCTTTTGCTTATTCACTTACAAGAATAATGGCTTGGGGGAGCTTATCTGTGGGGATTTCACCTTCCAAAGACACCTGCCTCTCCCAGTTCCCTGAAGACAACAATGCTTCTAGAATATATTTAAACATTTTGGATACAGTTGCATACAGACACATGCATGCATATGTTAAGAAAAAGTATTCCTCCGGGACTCAAAACTTTGATACTAGGTGTATAGGAAAAGGTCATGAACTAGCTAAAGAGTGTGAATTAGCACAAAAACTATGTGTGAAAGTGCCAGGATGTAACTCACCAAAATGATCTGGAATTAGTCCTTCCTTTATTGGTCAATTACAGTATTTGTCTCAGGCAAAGAAACAGCACCAGGAAGCACTTCAAAAGTACATCCTATATCACACAAAATATTGTCTTTATAACACAGAGATGTAAATCTGTCCATTCCTTGGAATACTTCTCTTTAAGCTAAAGTAATTTACTGAGTATTCATGTACCATTTGAAAGACTCTTTGAAACCAGCAAACTATCAAATCAGTACACATACCTAATTTAATAGCAGAAGTGGGAATCATTGTATTTAACAAAGTTGAGTGATCTGAACGTGTCCTGTTCATTCATTTTTCACAGAAAACAAAAAGCACTTAGCAAGGAGTCTTTCAACAATTCAAGAGGTATCACATGCAAAAAGAGGAGGCAGTAGATGTAATATCTGACAACAAACTCTACTACTTTGTCTCCTCTGTTGAAAAGTCCCATGTTTGAGATGAAGGCCCGAAGCTCAGCCTTTTAGGAAATTTAGACACCTGGGGACCCATTCAGGTGCCTTGAATAGGCACTGAATGCCAACTCAGATGCCTGCAGGAATCTTGTCTGGCCTCCGGTTCCCACCCCAGAAGGAAGGAAATCTACTTCACCTTATAAACTGATAAGCAACATTTGGAGCACAGGGGAGAGCTGGAGTCTGTCATTCTGTCAGGTGCCACAAGATCCAAGTTCTCTATTTGGATTTTTTTTGTACATGCATAGACACCACTTCAGTTCATGACCCAAGTTACCATTACGAGAAATTTTTGTTTGTTTGTTTTATTGCTGGTAATAGTGCCACATTTCTTAGATTTGGTTTTACGTGTTATAAGTGGCAAAAACTGTGTTAAGTAGATCAAAGGGTGACTCTATATCAGATCTTACTTGGACTACAGTATCATTTCTAGAGATTTTCTCAGCACTACTTTAACTTAGTAACAATCAAGAATCTACTGCAGCCTTTCAGAGATTATTTCAATGTTGTCAATAACATTTGGTGCTCTAGTTTTCCTTTCCATTTTTAAGGTTCACTTGGCCAGCTCTAGCTTCCAGGTACAAAGACACATACTTTTCTTCAAGAGACCAAACATATCAAATATACATTCCTTGTGAGGCAGTCAAAGGTTTTGTAGGACATCAATATATAACCTTCTTTTTTAACTTGAGGTAATTTTGCAAAGCATGTTTCTCCTGTTTTTGATTACACCATTAGCTCATCTCTGATCCTTTCCAAAGCTTGACATACTAATCTAGGAGTGAGGAGTCAAGCACAAAGGCTGAAGCATTTGTCTATTGTAGATGCTGAAACTTTTCCAAATCCACAGTCTTCACCTGATCTGCCCTCATTTGTAGGCACTAGCTGAGTTTTGGCTGTATGAGTATGAAATCGTCTCTGTTAAAATGCATGACTGGACAGATGAGTTTACGAAGTGATTGATGTCACTCCTTCTCTCAGTGATTTGTCTTCTACGCTATTTAGCTCTCCCCAGTATTTATGTCCTCTGCTGCCTCTGTTGATTTTAATTTTTCTCCCAAGTCATTAATAAATAGTATAGACAGCTTTTAATCCACATAATGTGAACCATGCTGATTTTGTATTGTTCTAAATTCTTAATCAAAATGTCATGTGGTATCAGACAAAATGTTTTACAGAAGTCTAAATATGTTACATTAACACTGTTACCTTTAACAGTCAAACCTATAAACCCAGCAGAAAAGATATCAAGCTAGTTTTATACACATTTTTTTAAGTAAGCTTATGTTGGTTGTGCTACAGGCCCCTACTCTGGATACCCACACCAATGATTTCCACATGTATAAGTTACCCTGAATAATGTAATTGATTTTTTGCTAACAAAAGGAAAATGGAGAAAAATGTATTTGCTACAGATATTATTCCACTCATTACATGTACCTCTTCCCCACTTTAGTTGCTCTATTGCATAACGTTTTGAGAAGCATATTTTTAATGGACTACAGTTCAGCCTGAAGGGATTTGAGGATGGGAAGTGAAGGGGGCTTATAGGTAGAATAGCTGAAGATCTATATGCTAGCATATATTTACAAATTAATGTACTTTCAGTGTTAGTGGTATTTTAAAAAGAAATCAAACAGAATTCAATCTCTTTTTTCTTTTTTTGTTTTTTTTTGAGCATTAGATAGCTCAGAGATATATATATATATAGACTTTTTGCTATCTAGGTAAGTTTGGAGGCTGGTCTTTACACATTCTTGAATAAGATAACTGTGTCACAGTAACTTTATCCCATCGTAGGACAGCAGAACATTCTAAACACAACAAGAGAGTATTTTCATTGCAACGTAATGCACAGCCTACTACAGCTAGGGAGCAATCAACTATTTATAATTAAAGGAAGTTAAGGGTTTGTATTTTCCCTACTATCTTCCCTGAAGGAATCATATTAAGAATGTAACACTTACAAACAAGGTCACAGTTAAGACGTTCATTATTAGTTGTGAATAGGATTCATTTTAATGATAATTCCACTTGCTTACACAGTGTTCTTAGATGTGAAAAAAAGCCATGGGATTTGGCCAAATATTGTCATGGTAACAGAAAGAAAGGGAAATAATTCTAAAAGGGCTTCCAATAAGCAAGAGCAGCTAGCATTCAGTAAGTAGCCTTCAATAGAAGTTGACATCTGTTATTCATTTGTTGTTTTTAGGTTTGGAGAAAAGCAGGATAATTGGAAATAGTACAGTGTTCTGGGAACATATTGAGTGAAAGGGCTCTTAGGGCTTTTTAAATATTGGTCTATTTATCCTTAAAAAAATTTAGCATGCACCTTCTTTGTCCATTTATAAATTGGACAAGCTAGTTGGAAGGTTGTCTAGACTCAATTATAATTGAGCACTGGCAGATCAAAGCAATTTTTTTGCTTTTAATAAGACAAACTACCATTTCAGCTCAACAAGGAACACCTATTTTTGGAAACTGAGAAGATGAGAATGAATAAATTGTATAAAATTATGTGTTTACCTCACATTGGAGATAGACTGGAAGACACATTAACCTGCTCAAGAAACATGCACCAGTACTGGTGATTTCCACTTCTTTTGTTTAAGGACACCCCTGTGTCTTACAAACCAATGTTAAGACAATCCTCATGACTCTACTGGTAAGAAAGAAGCAGATCATAATATAGTTGTGGAACTTGGAGATAAAAAATACAAACAAAAAAACCAGCCACATTTTTAACACTAAGGATGGTTACCAGTGAAACAGTGTACCATTGGATTTTCACATACATGGAGACATGTTGCAGACACCCTTTGCAACATGTCTGAGAGGTTGCCCATGGGCCTTTGAGTGTGCTCTGCTCAACATTAGAAACCTTGCTTGCTTGCCTAGATTTGACAGTGCAACAAAAAAGCCATTTTGTCCTGTAAATCCATGAGACATTTATACACCAGCTTTCTATGGAAGTGTATTTAAGGCACACACAGCTTTTGCAGTAGAAGCAAGCTAGTTTGTGGTTAAAAGCCTAGACATTTGGCAGGAGTGACAGAAAGGCAAGCAACAATTATTTTACTTTATTTATCCTGAACATTATTTCCTTATGGATTCATAAGAATGAAGAGTTAGAAAAAAAAAAAAGAGCGAATAATACAAGTTTAAAACTTACCTGATGCTACTTAAATTAGAAGTCTGGAAGGATACTGCTGTACAAAAGATTTGTTGATATAGTCTTAGAGAAATAAAAACTATTTAAATTTCATATACTTCTGTGTGTATTAGAAGCATTTCAGAGTTTTCAAGGTAAATAAAAATACTTCTGTTAAATGAAGCAATTAATGAACACTTCAATAGTGTCTGTACAATCTGATATTTTAATAATTTGTTGTTAATATTACGTTTCTGTTTTTAAGGGTAGATACTATACAAACACAAGGGAAGATACGTGGACAGAGTTGTAAAATGTTCCTAAGTGTCCATGAAAGCACCCTGGCATCCAGTGGAGTTGTCAGAAAGGTTTTTAGTATGCACCAGAATGGCTAATTTCTTAATTATCTTGACTTTATGGACAAAATTTCCTTCTGTAAAGAACCTAAAATCAGTACTGCCAATGAAATTTTATTATTTTGATTCTTTTTACAGCTTGCAAACAATTATAAGTTTGTCTCGCAGATTGAAATTGTTCCTTACTGTTTCACATACTAGTGTCACTAAATTAGACCTGAAGACAGGCAATAAAAGGTGGCAATCTATGTATGAAACTACCTAACCAAACATCTATTATTCATCCTTTTTCTTGCTTCCTACACAGCATGTAGGGGTCTAAGGGGTCTAAGAGGTCCAAGATCAATAAATATCCAACACAAAAACCTTCTGTCCTATGATGGAATGATGGATCTGTACAGAAGACGTCAAATTGTTTGGAAATGTTTGTGTTTTTTTTTTTTTTTTTTAATTTCTCTGGCTCTGCTAACAAGTGCTTGTGACAGCCAATAAGCCAGAAAATGTGTGCCTGAAAAATAGCTCCATCAGCACTGTTTATGTGTGTGTGTATAGACACACACATATACACACACACAGAGTTTTATTCCTACACACCCCTGAAACCTGAAACCAAAGAATTAAAGCATAGTGGCCGTGTAAAATAAGACACAAGCGCATAAAATAAGATGTAAGGTAGTGAAGTTCTGCTTTGATGTCATTTTTTTCATGTGTGTTCAGAGGAATAAACTTCTGGCTCAGGGCTGCAATATGCTGCTTGCCCTGAAGCTCTGATTATCTCTGCAGCATCCTGAAACGTCGTGTTTAAAGGCTCTATTAAGGATTACTGCAATGGGTGTCACTTCACTTGTTTGTAATTTTCCTTAAAAAGGTAACAGCACATAAAACTCTCTATTTTTTATCTCAACCAACAAAGAGCCACAGGCACCTTTCAGTTTATAATATTAAAACAAAACAAAAATAAAAAATAAAACCAAAACAAAACTAAAAACAACACAGCACCAAAAAATATCCCCACATGGACCATCTCCAAAACCATTTAAATTAAAATATAACAGCAGCATGGCACCACTTTCTCCTGCAACATGCCACCCATTCTCTCTTTTTATCTTCAAACTGGCAAAAGTACATCAATGAATTACTGTTAACATCAACTCTCCCAGTCCTACTCATTCAGGCAAATTCTGGGACAACAATAAGTTGGCTGTCAACTATAGATAATGTGTTGGATGTAATTTCCAATCTGAAAGCAGACTTTTGGACCGCTTTTCAAAAAGGTCTTGGGTTTCAAAGCCATTTAATTTCGGATAGAACTTTATATGCAATTATGTGCAGACATTGCCTTATGCATGCTTCAGCACCCTATTTCATCGTCACAATAGCGCATCCTGGTATCTCCGACCTAGCTTCCAGCTGAATCATGTGTGACACAGCTCATGCCTTTTACATTCCCTGCCCCAAGATCAAGTTTCCCGTGTCTGTAATTCATAGATTCATAGAATAGAATCATAGAATGGTTTGGGCTGGAAGGGACCTATAAAGGTCACCTAGTTCAACCCCGCTGAAGTGAGAAGGGACATCCTCAACTAGATCAGGTTATTCAGAGCCTGGTCAAGCCTCACCCTGAATATCTCCAGGGGTGGGGCCTCAACTACCTCCCTGGGCAACCTGTTCCAGTGTTCCACCACCCTCATGGTAAAGAACTTTCTTCTAACAGACAACCTAAATCTACCCTTCTCTAGTTTAAAACCATTGCCCCTCATCCTGTCACAACAGGCCTTTGTAAACAGCCCTTCTCCAGCCTTTCTGTAGGCCCCCTTCAGATACTGGAAGGTCACTACTAGGTTGTTACTAAGTCTTCCTGGAGTCTTCTCCAGACTGAACAACCCCAGTTCCCTCAGCCTATCTTCACAGGAGAGGTGTTCCATCCCTCTAATCATTTTTATGGCCCTCCACTGGACTCGCATCAGGTCCATGTCTCTCCTGTA
This sequence comes from Todiramphus chloris collaris, assembly GCA_025345505.1. NCBI lineage: Eukaryota > Metazoa > Chordata > Aves > Coraciiformes > Alcedinidae > Todiramphus > Todiramphus chloris. Next base: position 27,472,576 of record JANVCC010010406.1, on the reverse strand, counting down.
CTGAGGGCTCCAGAACTGGACACAGTACTCCAGGTGAGGTCTCACCAGAGCAAAGTGTCAGAGTAGCCTGTCTAGATCCACTGGCCATGCTTCTTTTGATGTAGCCCAGGATGTGATTGATTGATGCAATGCTGTCCTCAGATATTCTCCATCTAGGGATGATGGGGAAGCTCAGAGGAGACTATTATGTTAACAGCTTTTCAGCAGCCACAGAATTCTTAATATTAGGGCAGTTTGGGTACAGTCTTATTTTGTGTACACAAGAGTGAAAAACGAAACCCAAAACATAAAAATTATTGAGTGTGGGGGTCTTTGTTTATTGAGACATTTTGAAAATACATATTCTTGTGACTATTTGTCACAAGGCCAGTCTTTTTTTTTTTTTTTTTTTTGTTTTAATTTTATATTACATTTCTATGCCAGTTTTTGTCCTTACTGCCTTTTTCAGCATTTGCAACTTCATAAACTGAGAAGACATTCGAGCAGTGACCATCACTAATGAAGGGCAAACCCTGAGGAATGTTGTTCGTGCTGATTTGCCTTCAGAGACATAGTGGTTTTGCCACCTCATACCAATGTCAGTCACTGTGAGACTCATCCACTCAGCTAAGAGCTGGTGGGAATTAGTCTGGGGGCCAGGTTCCTGAGGGACCCCTCTGTCCGTCCCACCTCCACTCTCACAGTTCCTGTCACCCAATGTTGGAGTAACCACATTATCTTCAGTAGTCAAAAATGGGCATGGAGAAGGTGGATGGACGATTGCAAGTACTGCTGCTTGAGTTTCTATGGCTGCTGCTGTTGGGTTTGCTGGAGAAAAGGAGGCCAAGGGTTCACAGAGCAGAAGCCACAGGTGTTGCAATAGTATTTACTGCTGTGTTGAAGAGATGACTGTCTTCAATACATATTCAGGGGTAATGACAGTATTCTACAAGCTGTGGAAATAACCTCAGATATATGGAGATTATGTAATAGGGATGGAAATGAAGTAGGAAACTGATTTATTCTCATTGTTGTTTACTGTAATTGAGTGCAATTTATTTAAGGCCACTGTCTCTCACTCTAAGGGAAAATGTAAACATTAATCTTCATAAACTGTATCTTCGATATCAGTGGCCTGGATAATTATTTTGTTACCCCCTGTGCATGTGCAGTTTTTCATGTTCAACAAGAAAGATAGGAGTCTAATCAGCTTCAGTGTACATGTGAGCTTGTGTACACATGACAGTTCAGGCAAACAGGAGACAGTTATCATCTTCAAATTGTCAATGCCCTCGCTTTTATTTAGAGACAGTTTTTTATTTCTTTTGGACGGTACTTACACTTTGTAAGTATGTATGTCTAAAACCTCAACGATTATACAGAAGCTTCATTTCCCTTGCTTATCCCCTATCCCAATCTTTGTTGCAGGAGTAAAATGCAGATGAGTACAGGCTACATTCTGAGTGTTTGCCTTGGTTTTAGAACAGATTTTGCTGACCTATTAACCAGTGCACCCCTACCTTATCTGTCCCATGCAGCTCCCTTCTGGTGCATTTCAAGGTGCAGCTACATCTTGACTGTGGTATGTGTGTCCCATGTACTATGGTTCTGAAGACCCAGCCATGGTTTTATGAAGACAAAGAGATTCACCGAGCGGGAGTCCATCCTACTTTACGTGGAGCTGAAATAAGCACCACCAGTGGGCAAATATTCAGAAACAGTGAGGTAAGCAAAAATTACTAACTTCCCATTTCTTCTTGACCCTATGAAAAAATCCATCTCCTAATACTGGCAGGAGGTCAAGATGTGTGACCCCTCCCACTGTTAAAGGCAAAGCTATGAGAAGATGTCCTGCAACAGAAAGGAAGACAAAAAGCTCAGCTTTTGACAGTTTTGCTGAAACTAGAGGAAGTCACCAATATTTCCAACTTAGTGGATTGTGAGATTTTACCTGCTTTACATTATTCACGGTTCCTTGTCTGCCTTATGTCTAGGACTAGGGACAAGTGAATTTGCTCTGCTGGAGATGGTGTAGTGGAAAGGGGAATTCAAGCCACCCAGTGACAGAAACTTTGCTCAGATAGGATGAGACTACCAGCATCTTAGTAATGTTACATGGTCATTCGTGTTTTACCAGGTAGCTGCAAAATGTCCACATGCTGCTTCAATAGCATCAGCAAATAATATTTAAAATGAACCAAGGATAAAAATCATGTGTAGGTAATAAGAGAGTGCACTAATTAATCACACATTTACTGAACAAGTCTTCATGTGCTCCTCAAAAAGAGCCATAGCCTGAAAAATTCTTCTTCCACAATGAATTTCATATCAAAGACAAAAACTAATTAATTTACATCAAATCCATCAGGAGCAGACTCTCAACAGCCTAATGAAGACTGACTCAGTCTTGTACCCACCACTGAATCTTTTTTGAAGGTCCCTTGCCAAAGCCTGACCAGACTGGTTGCTTGAGTTACCCTGCAGCCAAATGGGCTGGGGGAATTTGCAAGATAAGGTCCTCCCTGCAGGTCACCTTTCACTTTCTAACCTAGGCCCTTCAGAGGAGCAAGGGGGGGTACAGGGCTCATAGCTCACTGTTCTTCAGTTGAGCCTTGGAAGTTGTGGTTTCACACTGGGCTTTGACAGACAGACCACCTTTTAATGCTTCATACCTCCCTACTGGCTGTTATTGTGCATTTTGTGGTTTATTCTCTAAATGTCTATGAGAAGATTAATAGTTTTACTGCTAATGGTCTCCTGATTATAACTAAATATCTGCAAAAGCTCAGGGCTAGATTTTCTTATACCGAGTTGCACAATCTAGAGATGCTGGAGAGGGGAGAAGGAAAGCTGGGGAGGCCTGTGTCCCTCTTCCTACATGTACATGCACACGTCCTCCTACCAGCCTGCTTGTTTTCTTGTCTTTGTCTCCAGACTTATACAAAGCCAGGCCTGATCACACCAATGGTATCAAAGAAGGGTCTCCCACTGGAAGCCAACATTTGTAACAACACAGAATTAAGTGCTCCTAGGCAGTGTAAGCAGCTTCTTTATATATAGCCCCTATCCAAATATTTATGAAGGGCTGAACTTTGAGCCACCCTTCATAAGTCTAAGTGAAATTTTCCTGTAGACAGTGATGGAATCAAACTGGTGTAGATTAGGACTGCTGGATAATCCTAGGACACCCTGACAGATGCTTTAATGTAGGTTCAGCTTAAATCAATTTAGGATTTGTCTCTGTTCTCTTAACACTTAAGTATAGCCAGGAAAAAAACGTTTTACAGAATTGGAAGTACTGGTACTGGCCTACCTCTACATTTTCAGGAACAGAGCTACTATTCACAGAAAAGTAAGTTTGGGGCCATGTTTACTTTGCCTTGTGGTACCCACTTAGCATGTACAAATAGGACAAGGAAAATAGCAGGAAACAGATGATAATGCTGGTGTCCAGCCCCATTGGCTATTGACTTAAATGGAGGGTAATTAATACGAACTTGAGACTTGGCCATTTGCTTCATGTAGCACTGCACAGATTAACTTCTGGATCATGCAAAGTGACTTGTGAAGTTAGATCAGTTTTTTTTGGACCAGTACTGGATGAAGAAAAAGAAAATAAAGTAACATTTCTGGAAGCAGCAAGATGCTTTGTCTTAGATTTGGACTTAAAAATTACATGAACACTCAAGGTCTGTATTCAATGAGACTTTTATAGGCTTTGCACTTGTCTCTAATCCAAGCTCTGAGTACTGTTGAAACAGGACTTCAGACCAGGTTTCCTGTGTCCAAGCATGTTATTTAATCTCTGTCTCAGTAGTAGGAGGCCACTGGTGCTTTCTCCTCAACATCTTAGTGAGTGGCAGCTGAAAACGCAAGAGAAATGTCATCCTGTGGCAGTTGACAGGACTTGCCTGCCCTTTTTTGGTTCTTGGGGGAGTTGGGTTTTTTTTTTTTTTTTTTTTTTTAATAAATCAAAGAAAACAAGCAGGATGATGCAGAAGGTTAATTAATTATTCAGCATTTCACTTAAACAGGCATCTATAGGAAGGCATCAGGAGGCATAAGAATGAACTGCCAAGCAACAAACACGGTGAAAGGCTGCAGGGAACCAGCAGCAGGTCTGAGGACAGCATTGCTCCCTTGCACCCTTCTCCCCTACCCTTCCCAGTCCTTCTCTGTGGCAGGGCATCAGATGGTATCAGCCTTCATGTGTGACGTCCAGATGCAGTTCCTTGTCACAACACTTTTCTGAAGTTGTTCACCAAATATATCTGTGTTATGGGTGAGAGGCAGAGGTTTCCTTCTTGCACAAATAAATAGTTTTCCATTTTTTTTTTGGATGAAAAAATCTCAGAAGAACAGGTTGCCTGCGGTAGGTGTACATAACAACGGGATATTCAGAGTAAAGAGCATTAGTAGGCGTGGGTTTTAAGCCAAAGTACGTGACTATATCTACTCAAGTGACAACACGTGCATCAATCACTCTTACTCCATCCCTTTGTTTGGCATTATGTAGTTTTCTAGTCATGTGTCCTGGGAGCAATACAATGAGGAAAGTATCCATCTGTCACAGAGTAAAGCTGTTCTGCCACTGCTGCTTCACCAAGGCCTTGCACACTGGGGCAGAAAGCAGGATGCCTCTGTACCTGCACCCTCCATCCCAGGCCCATGACCTAGAGACCTGAAGGAGAAGCATGGTGGGAGGGAGGAAATCATATTTCTCCTGAGAAGGAGAAGTGAAAGAGTTCAGGAAATTCTGCCCTGCAGTCTGTCAGCTAAACATCAGGATTTATTACCAACTATGGGAAAGCAGCTTCTAACTAGCCCTACGAGAGACACTGACAATTGAAAGAAGATGACAATTTATATGTGTCTCAAATAATTTGTTGCTTTGCAGACTAAAGTTTGGTGGGCCTACAACCTGGGAAAACATGCAAGGTGAAGACCAATCTCTCCAACACACATTAAAAAGCAAAGCAAAACCATCACCTCTGTGCAAGTCAATGGGATTTTTTTCACCAACTCCAATGGAGCCAGGATTTCACCCTGAGTCTCCATCATGAAGGCCAGCGTGTCCCCTTGGTTTATGAAACATGGGATTTTTCCATCTTCAGTGTACATTGCCATTTCTTTTTCAACAATGCATTCAAAACCTGAAGTACATCTCCATGAAACAAAGGGGGGTACAAAAGTGCATTTAATAAAATAAGCTTTATAACAATGGCACATGATGTTCACTGAGTTTGCTAATTCCAATTCATGACCAGTATAAACGCAAACTGCAGCATTCATTTTCACAGGAGAGTGCTGTAGTCTTAGAAAAGGAGGATCATGGCATTGACCTTATGTTCAGGATGAACAAACAGACATGAATAAAAAGAAGTCCCACAGTGCCTGTCTCCACTTAACTGTTTGTTTACCACATTGGCCTTGCGAAATGTACTTGAGAAAATAGTAGCTCTTAAGAGAAAGCATTTCAGTAACTTTTTGCAGTTCTGCTGACTTCTGCAAGTCCATCAAGGTCTCCAGTTCAATAGGGTAATAGTTTCATTTTTAAGATCTTACATTTTAATTTGAATAAGCAATTGCCTTCTTTCCCTTCTTTCATGTTTCGGTCTTAATGGAAATAATGTGGAAAATGTAATCTCACAGATGTGGAGGATTCAAAACTAGTAATTGTAATAGCACACAAGATCTTGATTTCTGTGTCCTGCCTTAAGCTTTTCAGCTGCAAATGTTTGAGGTCACTAAAATCAAGCACACAAATAGCCCTTATATTGAAGGACCTCAGAGTTACTTTGCAGTGCATTAGTAATTTCATTTCTAATGTGGTCACCAGGTGGCATGAAGCTGAAAGATGCCATTTATACGAGGGTCCTATAGAGTTTGATAGTTTGCTCACCATGGAACGGAGTGAAGTGATAAAAATAATAAAAATCTATACAGTAGGGCCCTGGGGATATTAAACAAAATGTATGGTAAGTGCTAGATTGTATGCTTAGAGGCAAAGAAGACAGGCAGTCCTGAGAGTATGTGGAAACAGATCTTTGGGCTCAGTGTCCCTGAATGGGCATTAGGGGACACAATGCTAAAAGCAATGCAACAAGAGAAATTCCATTGATGCGATAACAAAGTTAATAAGAGCACTGAGTGTATGAACAAGGAAGAAGTGAATAGGGAAGGAGGTTAAGGTAATTTTACCTCTCTGTATAGTAAACAAAGCTGACTACCAGGAGAATCCTGAACAACTGTAAAACAATGCTGAAAAACACGCAAAGAAATACAAAACTGATGCTAGGGCTGAAACAAGTAGAGCATTTTCTAGGCAGAAACATAATAAATTTGGCTTATCTCATCAGAAAACAACTGAAGTGAATAAACAAGAAATAATCTGATGATGGAAGGAAAATAGATTAATCCTCACAGAATCATTAATTTAGTGTGGAAAGGCACAACAAAACCAGCATGTGGAAAAAGTTCCAATATATTTAGATGAAAACTGAGGATACACCTTTCCTTACTTAATCCAAGAGAAAAAAAGACATTAGACACACTTCCAAGGGAATAAATGAGTACTCACCTCTCCCTATCCTGACTTTAAGTCTAGTTGCCTTACAGAAAAGCACACATAAATAAAACAAAGTTAATGGAGCACAACACAGCCATAACTAGATGAAATGTAATGGCCTGGGATGTACAGAAGGTCAAATTAGATGATCTAATGGTCCCTTATGGCCTTAAACTTCATAAATCTTTTCCCACGAGTTGCCCTGATGAGTGAATTCCCTGTCTGAGCCAGAGTTGGCTTTGAGTTTCCCACTCCAGTTTCACCGGGATGGCAGCGTTCAGGACAATTTCAGGGTTAGGAGGTTTGCAAGGGGCTGGGAAGAGGTTCATACCTGGCATCCCACACATGCACAGGGCTTGGCTTTCAGCCTTTTGGTTCTTTCTGTGGACAGTCTTTGAGATTTGTGTCTTGACTTACCTGTACCCTAAACAAGTGCATCTTGTCAAATGATCTTATTTTCCAATCTCATTTTTAGGAAATACTGTGAGCCGGTACCCACATCTGTGGGCCCACACATGCACCTGAGTGTGGTATTCCTCCAGCTCCCCACTGAATGGGTCACAAGTCCCTGTTAAACTGGTATGGAACAATACCCTAAAAATAGGGTTTTTAGGTAGAAAGACGCTCTGCCTGAAGGGTGTTTGTATCGCTCGAAAAACAATCTCATAGTTTCATTTATCAACCATTCCTTGCTTCAAGGGCTTTGTGCATCGGAGAACACATTTTTCTTCTTCATCCTGCCAAGCTCTCCCATATATTAGCATTTCTGTGTAGAGTTGATTGACTTGTTAAGAGATTCAATTTCTGTAGTCATCACAACAAAGACAGACGTCCATCAAGATTGTTAGAAATTAGTGATCTCCTTTCATTCAAATTTAATCACAAGTGAAGTTTAACTTGCATTTGTGAAGAATGAGGAATTCTGATATGGCTTTATGGTTACAAAAAACGTATAATGATTTTGATACTGGAGCCAAAAGGACATCATCAGACAGGAAGAAAATTGTCTCCTTGGTAATATTTAAAATACTTTCAAAATGAAGTACCTTGAATTGATGCTTTCCCAGCTCTTGAAGGGCATAGTAAATTCTCTAATGTATTGGAAATTATATCTAAATGTAATCAGCAAAAGCACTAATACAGTTTATTTCCAGATGAGACCTTGAAATTCTGCCCTATTGTTCAGATATCTTTCTTACACTTTCATCCTCTTAATTAATTATTTAACACAATTATCCCTTCTTGTCCTCCATGTAAGTAGATGACAGTTATATTCAAAATCAGTTTGATGCTGTCTTCTGACTGCAAAAGTCACTGCTATCTTACTGTATGTATATGTGTAGAAATACATACATGCAGACATATTTGTACATGTAACATAACATAAATACATTTCACTTAAAAAAATATTAACTCATACTTACCCCTCATGTTCCATTACATTAAATATATCCTGAACAAAACAAGGAGTATAAAAATTTAAATAATACTTATGGTTTTACTGTGTGTGTCTATGTGTGTGTTCTTCTGCACTGATATAAAATGCACCACTTTTATTTTTTTACAATTGCAAAAATTTACTGCAATTTAAAATTTTAAATATTAAAAAGAATCAAAAGTAAGATAATGGTTGTTTTCTTTCATAAATAACTGGAAAAATATTTAGTTCTAAATTTATGTGACAGATCAGATCTCCAAAATACTTACATGTATAAAAGGTATCCAGAAATCCATCCTTAAATACCTTTTTGATTAGCAACGTCTCATTTAATTTGACGTTTGTTTTCAGGGCAGTCAGCTAATTTCAAATACTCCCATTGACTTCACTGGGCTTTGTACAAATTAACACACTATAATACAAGAAAGAAAGGTCTTGGGCTTTGACACACACTCTGCACTGTACCTGAGTGAGACAACAGATTAAGTCCAGTTTTGTTCTGCTTTCTATTCTCTATAGTATGAAAGCAAGTATGAAGGAATGTAAGACTGTATTAGCTGTCTCTAGGTTTTCTGGGGTACTTTGAATGGTGGCAGTAGCAATTGAATTGCACCCTAAAACATGAACAAGTTTTTTTGCCAGAAGAAAGAGATTCTTCTGTAAATGCATCCTTTGCCACCAACGAAGTACAATTTTTACAAACATAATCAGGAAAATGCACCACATTTCAGAAGATGTGGGTGACTTGAGCTGATGTTCAAAAAGCTTTTGAAAAATCATAGTTCTGTGCTTAGATCCACAAGTATGGAGTCTTACTCTGGAGCAAAAGTGAGTGAAATTAATAGGATTACCATTACAAGTCCTTTCAATCAAAGTGAAATAATTTGGGAAAATTTAAGCAAGGAAGAAACTCATTTTATTGTGAAATATGCTTCTGGAAAAATTATACCTCTCTGCAAAATTTTTTATTAGGTCATTTTTAAGTGAATAGTACAAAAGCAACTGGAAATTCAATCTGGAAAATCAATGGATTTAATTACCCTTTTAAATAGATTTTTTTTGGTGGGTTTAATAACTTACAAATATTAATAAGGAATTATTATATGCTCAGAATAATTTTGCTGGTTTTCTTAAATCAGTATTTTCCACTACCAATGTTCCTTTCCCTCTGCTCTGGACAGAGACATTTCTGACTGACATAAAGCAGATGAACTCAGCAGGCTGTTCCTACATCCCTAGAAGCAAGCAAAAAAACAAGAGACAAAACGGGGAGGGGATGTTTCCAAACTCTGATAAAACAAAATTAAGCTCCTGGCAAGAATTTGTGTAATGTGCTTTGTGAAGACCCCTCAAGATTTCTAATCAAACCTTGCTGCTTCTGCTAATCCATTAGTAAACTTTGTTTTATCAGTGAGATTTTTTTCACATTCTGTGAACAAAGGATTCAGATTTTAATGAAGGCTGCTGTTGCCTTGAAGGTGATTTAGCAGACCTTTACAGCCCTGGGGTTAATTAAAGGATATAAAGATAAAGTTAAAGATAAAGATTAAGATACAGTTACTAACTCGGAAAATGCAGGGTTTGTCAGAGTCCTAAATGTTTCAGTAGGAAAATTTCACTTGCTGCAGCTACAACTATTGTTTTCTCTTCAGTTTAGCTTTCATTTCATTTTCTTCTACAGTGTTTCTAGAAATGTTCTAAACTATTATTTTGATGACAGCTGAATGACATCCGAGAAAAAACATTTTGAAATGTGCTTATTTTTTCCATGTACCTTTCACCCCCCCTTCTTCCCATTTACTTGGGCAAAGCTGTGTTTGAAATGCTAAGCCACTTCTGTCCAGTGCAAAAGACAAAATTGGCAGGAAAGGCTGTAGAAAGATTTATGATTATTTTGACAAAAGATGCTCCAAAAGATGCAGTATAATTTAGGAGTCAATGTGTTAACTGTTTTCAGGTGTTCTGTTTTCTAAAAATGAGTGTGCAACTGTCCATTTCCCTGCTCCTAGTGGTGTCATTCTGTCTTTACATCAATCTTTCCTTGTTTTCTGGTTATAGTTAGGAGAGACAAATCAACATATACAGTAGAACATTAGTAGCATACAAAACATAGCTATGAATATATAAGGCTCTAAAGTAAGCTTTATGAAAGCCTTATAAATACATATGGCTTTAAAATTCAGTCTGAATTAGTATGTCAAATGTGAGGGTAAGCTGTCCTGCTTATTGCTTCAGAGGCATGTCATCATTTTTCTGTTTTGGGTATTGTGGATACAGGCATGTAGAAAAGCTGCCAATTCCAGTTATGAGGTAATTTTGTTGTAGCAACTTTGCTATCCAGAAAACAGGGATATTACTAGGTGTGAATCACAAGGCAATCTGGATATGCTTCAATTTGTCATGACAGTGCAGTCCTGAATTGTAGTACCATCTCACCATACCGAAAAAGCACAGTGCCTGCATCAAAGTTTCCAGGGATGGTCTCTGAAGATTATGGCCTGGTTACTGGTTAGTGGTTGTTACAGCCAATATCCCATCCTGCAGCACTTCTGCGTGGAACTCTACTTATGGGAAGAGGAGTCAATGCTCACATGGTTGTACTGAATTATAGTTTCCCAAGATCAAGTGGGAATGAATTAGTTGTCTGCCACCTAAGATTTAGGCGGCATGTAATGCATACATAGTGCATAGCATAAGGAAACAGCACAATTTTCTCCCTGTTCAGAGTATTATGAATAGCTTAACAGGGTGAGTGGTGGCTTTTTAACATAGGGAACATATAAGCCGGTTGTCTTATCCCTGTGTCAGATTGTCTCAGTGCTATCTAGAAACACTTTTGAACCCTTGTCTTGAACACAAGTGACCTACGCAGTGTGAAATATCTTGCAACTTCTCAGTCACTTAAGACAATCAAGTGCCTCTTCACAGAAACTGATTTCTGACATTACTGGTAGTTTTTTGTTAGGCTGCTGAGGTTTCTCAACCTTTCTGCCTGATTCCTACTGAGGGAGGCAGCAGAAGCACTCACCAAGCCACTTGCAGTCCTTTATCAGCAGTCTTGGCTAACTAGGGAGGTCTCAGTTGACTCAGAGCCAGCAAACATGACACTCATCTACAAGAAACGCCAGAAGAAGGACCTGGGGAGCTACAGACCTGTCAATCTGACAGTGCTGGAGAAGGCTGAGGAGCAGATCATCTTGAGTGCCATCATGTGGCATGTACAAGACAGCCAGGCAATATGGCCAAGATCAGCATGGGTTTATGAAAGACAGGTCCTGCTTGACCAACCTAATCTCCTTTTATAACAAGGTGACCCACTTAGTGAATGAGGGAAAGGCTGTGGATGTTGTCTACCTCGACTTTGACATGGTTTCCTGCAGCATTATCCTGGAAAAACTGTCTGCTCATGACTTGGATGGGCATACATTTTGCCAGGTGAAAAACTGGCTGGGTGGCCAGGCCCGAAGAATTGTGATGCATGGAGTTAAATACACTTGGCAGCTGGTTACAAGTGGCATTCCCAAGGCTTAGTATTGGAGCCTGTTCAGTATCATTATCAATGATCTAGATGAGGGGATCAAGTACACCCTCAGCAAGTTTGCACACAACAGAAACATAGATGGAAGTGTTGATTGAGGGTAGGAAGAATCCACAGAGGGACCTGGACATACTACATTGATGTGCTGAGGCCAGTGGAATTAGGCTCAACAAGGCCAAGTGACAGGTCCTAGGCTTGGGCCATAACAATCCCATGTAAGGTTACTATGAGTCTTGGGAAATATGTTTAATGTGCATTTAATGTGCATCAAGTCCTTCAGCACGATAAATCCTTTTTAATATCTATGAACTTCTGTGAGATCTACAGAGGAAAAGCACTTGGTCTTGATGCATTTTGGGCCCCTCACTAGAAGAAAGATACTGAGGTGCTGGAGCATGTCCAAAGGAGGGCAACAAAGATGGTGAAGGTTCTTGAGCACGTGTCTTACGAGGAGGGGTGGAGGGAATGGGCATTGTTTAGACTGGAGTAAAATGAGGCTGAGGTGAGACCTTTTTGCTCTCCGCAACTACCTGAAAAGAGGTTGTAGCTAGGTGCGTGTCAGTCTCTTCTACCGAGGAACAAGTGACAGGACAAGAGGAAATGGCCTGAAGTTGTGCCAGGGGAGGTTTAGATTGGACATTAGGAAAACTTTTTTCACTGAAAGGGTTGTCAAGCATGGGAACAGGCTGTCCAGAGGAGTGGTTGAGCAGCTATCCCTGAAAGTATTTAAAAGCCATGTAGATGTGATGCTGAGGGACATGATTTAGTGGTAGACTTGGCAGTGCTGGGTTAATGATTGAACATGATGATCTTAAAGGTCTTTTCCAACCTAAATGATTCTACAATTCACCCTGTATGTCCTGCTAAAAGGGACAATCCCATCTTCAATCCTCTGCATCTACATTTTAATTTTATTTTCATTAAAAAAAAATAAAATAAAATAACTATGTTGTTATTTTCTGTGGTTTGTACTGCATGGCAGAAATACCAAGACAAGAAATAGCAGTGGATTTTCTGAAAATTTTTTTTAGGTTTTGTTCTTTTACTTTCTTATTACTCTAAATCATTAATTATTTAATAATTTAGAATGTGATTTTACTTCAGAATTAATGTCTTAAAATACTTCTTTCTATCCTGGACTTGTGTCTTACACTTCCTTTCAGGAAAGGACAGTGTATTTTGGTTTAGAGATGAACATATAGTGGCATACAAAACACATGAATAAACATGCAAGAGTTTAAAAGATGCCTTGGTTTTAGTTAAAATGTCAAAATTGAAGATAATGGTGAGACATCCTCCTCACTGCTTCAGAGGACTGTCAGTTCTCCCATTTTACATACAATGGAAACAAGTATTTATAAAGGCATAAACAGCATATCAGCAACCAGCTCCCCACACAAGATCTACAGTTCTGAAAGCTTTGGGATGTGATCAGCTTCCTGTATAAGAAGATTGGGATGGTGTTGACAGTACCACCTGGAGCAGAAACTGTTTTCTGTTCCCTTCAGCCTGGTAGGTTCTGGGGACTGCAGTCAAGCAGCACAGAGACCTGAACAGAGATCAAACAATGTGCAGCTTTTTTTTTTTTTTTTCACCTGACTTTTAATAGCGGAACTATTCAGTTAATGTCAGTTCCATCTGAGGACTTCAACCTGTCATTGGTACAACAAACACATGGTTGAGATACTTTTTAAAATCACTTAGGGGGTACGAGTTGAGCATCTGGGTAATTTCAGGGAAAATGAGTAGATGATAACTGAAAAGTGTATAAGTAAAATATTTTTCTTCCATAACTTTGTTTCCTTTGTGTATACTCATTGGTAATTTGCATATTGCTACAGTCACTTTCACTACAGATTCCAGTTGCTACTAAGCACCTTTCACATAAGAAAAACAAGTAGAAAACAGGAAAACAGTTATATAAAAATTATTTAAAATACAAAGAATGCTCATGAGCAAAAGAAAGAAGTGAAAACATGGACTCCGTTTTAATGAGGTTGCATATGCACAGTGTCTGAGGACACTTCATTTTATATTGAGTTTTCTTGAATACACAGGCTTTGTTTTCTAATTATTCAACCTGCAATTTCATTGTAGATTCTCTTTGGTTCATCATCAAAAATATACATTTTAAAGAACAAAAACCCTCTAATTCTACTTCAGAAAAAGTATCATCAGATAACAATGACATTAAAGAATTTTGTTGTTATTGCAATGAATACTACATAATTTAATGTGAAACTTCTGGTTTTGGAAATTGAAGTACTGAAAGCCATGGTTGAAGTCACCCCAACCCCTTTTTCTTAGAAATTTTCAGGTGAGAATAGTTGTACCCTGGCTAATCAAATACCTCCCCATCCCAGAAACTGCTTGTGGCAGGTGTCTGGAGAAGAATGCAAGGTTAGGAGGAACACACAGTAATCACAGAATCACAGACTCATTTAGGTTGGAAAAGACCCTTGGGTTCATCGCATCCAACCATTAGCCCTACTCTACAAGTTCACCCCTAGACTGTATCCCCCAACACCACATCTAAGCGATGCTTAAACACATCCAGGGATGGCGACTCAACCACCTCCCTGGGCAGCCCAGTCCAATATTTCACTACTCTTTCTGTGAAGAATTTTTTCCTAGTGTCTAGTCTAAACCTACCTTGTTTCAGCTTTAGGCCATTCCCTCTGGTTCTATCCCTAATTACCTGAGAGAAGAGACCAGCACCAGCTTCTCTACAATGTCCCTTCAGGTAGCTGTAGAGAATGATGAGGTCTCCCCTCAGCCTCCTCTTCCTCAAACTAAACAGACCCAGCTACTTCAAATGGTCCTCATGTGATCTATTCTCCAATCCCCTGACCAGCTTCGTTGCCCTCCTCTGCACCCGCTCCAGCACCTCGGTATCTCTCTTGTACTGAGGTGCCCAAACTGGACACGGTGCTCGAGGTGAGGCCTCACCAGTGCTGAGTACAGGGGGACAATCCCCTCCCTGCTTCTGCTGCTCACACTGTTTCTGATCCAGGCCAGGATGCCATTGGCCTTCTTTCACCTGGGCACACTGCTGGCTCACATTCATTTGCCTGTCCATTATAACCCCCAGATCCCTCTCCGCCAGACAGCTCTCCAGCCACACTGCCCCAAGCCTGTAGCTTTGCATGGGGTTGCTGCGGCCCCAGTGCAGGACCTGGCACTTGGCCGTGTTGAAACTCACACCATCAGCAGTGGCCCAGCGATCCAGTCTATCTCAGTCTCTCTGGAGATTCTCCCTATCCTCACGCAGATCGACACACCTTCCTAACTTGGTGTCACCTGCAAATTTGCTGATGGTAGACTCTATGTCCTCATCAAGACCATCAATAATAACCAGAATCTTTTCCTAGCTTCATGGGGGTTGTGAAACAATTGCTGTGGGACCTCCCTACTTGGAGACAATGTCTTACTTTTTCTTTTTGTAGATTTTTCTTCCAATGTCCAGCAACCTTTGAACCTACAAGGAGCTCTGGCCATGTTATGCAGCTAAGCTGCAGATGTGGAAGGGTATTTTCTTTTCTTGTCTTGAACATCCTCGTATTTATTTTTGTTGTCTCTCAGCAGGTGGATCTGAAAAAAAGGATGAATAAACATGCCATACTCACCTTCACCATGCCACGCAGGTTTTGACAATTTTTCACTGTAACCTACAGCAGTGTGAAGACTTAGATCTGTATTTAGGTTTCTGCTCAGGCATTTCTTGTATGATAGCTGCTGCCATAATGTGGACTTTCTTTGTGGCCTTTCTTTGAATTGTGTCCAGTTGTATTGTACTGTTTGAGGTGCATGAAGCATTTAAGAAGTAAAGATTTACTCAGAGACACAGACAGTGACATTTTCTGTTCCTTCTCTGTTCTTTTTATATTCTGACCTATACTGGTGCTAGCATGGTTGATGAACTGAGCAACAAAATGGTTAGTGACCAAGGTCACTGCTAAATATTGTGTACCACTTTGGAGGAGCAGAAACTAAAAGGCCACATCTGTGGGAAGGAGCAGATGGGACAGGGGACTCTTCAACTGAACAATAATGTTTTCCATCCAATATATGTCATATTCAATATAACGCTGAGGGAACATGAGGGTCAAACTTTCTCCTTCATCGTCTGGAATCCAAGGAGGACTCTGTCTATTCTTCTGCCTTCAATCCCAATCCATGTGTTCCTGAATCCAGTTCCAGAATCCAGCTCCTGAATCTGCTTTCCACCTGCTGATTCTAGTCTGGGACCTCCCCAGTACCTGCTCCACGGCATCAGGGGTGTCAGTGATATAACTGCCAACAGGGAGGTTGGGTTCAATACTGCGTGTGTATTTGTATATATTCCGTTTTATTACTATTATTATTTTCATTAAAGCTGTTTTAGATTTCTTTTCCAATCTGTAAGTCTCTCTCCCTTATTCCCTTTCTCTTCCTCTTTGGGGAAGGAGGAGGGTTAACAGAGAGAGTTTGTTATAGGTCTGACCCTAAACCTTAATAAGGGGAAAAGTCAATCAGTGCACATTGCTTTTCTGTTTTTATGAGCAAGATACCTAGAGCCAATTTTGTTGGGCTTTTGTTTTGGTTTTGTGGTTGTTTGTTATTTGTTTTTCCTTTTTTTTTTTTTTTTTTTTTTTAATTCTGAAAGTGTAAAGATTTCACACAATTACACTTTTCCTTGTATTTCACATTTCTACCTCCCTTCCTCTCTCCACCATACTTTCTTGGACTTGCTTAGTTTTCTTTTCCATAGAAGTACTGGATGTCATCCACTGCAGATTTGTCTGTACTCTTGTCATGGCTTAGGGTCAGGACAGCCCCTTAGACCTATAACAGATGCTGTTAACCCCCCCTCCCTCCCCAAAGGGGAAAGAGAAAAGGAATAAGGGAGAGAGACTTAGCGATTAGAAAAGGAAACTAGAACAGCTTTAATGAAATTGAAATTAATAATAATAAAAATGGAATATATACAAATATATACAAAACCAGTATCAAACCCAACCCCCCTGATGGTAATTCCATCCCCGTCACCACTGATGCTGTGGAGCAGGCACCGGGGGAGTCCCAGACTGGGCCCCGCAGCAGACGGGAGCTGTGTTCAGGAGCTGGATTCTGGTACCAGGTTCAGGAACACGCAGACCGGATCAAAGGCAGAACGGACAGAGTCCTCCTTGGGTGCTCCAAGGAAGAAACCGAAAGAGGACCCGAGCCAAGCCAAGCAAAAGCTGTCAAAGCAGTCCAAGAGGGGAAAAGAGCCCAGAGACCCTTCGGATCTCTCAGCTCTATGACGTATATGACGTATATGGGCTGGAATCCCTCGTTGGTCAGTTTGGGGTCACCCGTCCTGTCCGCTCCTCCCTGCAGGTGCAGCCTTTCACTTTCTGCATCCCCCAGTGTGGTACACAAGACCCAGCAGTGGCCTTGGTCTGCACACCAATCCTTGGTAGTAACTCTAAACATGGGGTGTTATCACTGCTAGCAGCAGACACTATCTATGAGAACAGGCTGCTGACTTCAGACAGTGCAGTTAGTTAAAAGAACTGAGCTGAAAAGTAAAATTACTGAACAAAATTACTTCTGTTCTCACTCAAACCAGGACAACTCTTCACAGTGCTTACTCATCCCAAGTACTCAGAAGTATCTGCTACTTGGAGCTTTCTCCTATGCACTTCATATCTCCACTATCAGAGGTTTTACAGAGTTGAAGAAGATTTGAAAAAGTACAGAATAGAAGCTTAAAAAAAGAGGCGATTAAAAAAAAATTTATGTATGTGTATATATCCATATAGAGAGAAAAAAAGAGAAATTACAGTAATAATTACACTTTTAAAAGAGATTTCTTGTAGATATATATGTTTTTTAGGAATGTTAGTTCTGAGGAAAGTATATAACTCAACAGAGAAATGTTAATGAACAGCTAGCTAACTTTGTTACCTGACTATGACTGGTTTCTTGTAGGAGGATTTTTACCAGAAATGTGTTTTAATCGTTTAAAAATAAAAAAATTAAACTGCCCTTAAGAGCTGGACAGTGTAATAAAAACCAAGAAATAATGTCACTATTAAGTTCAGATCATAAAATGTTATAAAAGCAACGGATTCTTCAACCTCTGCTCTTTTTTGTGCATACATTTGAAACAATTCACATGTGTTTTGCTGAACCTTGTTTTGGTTGTTCCTAGGGTATGCCTGTATTTTGCTGTCTTTCATGTAGCTGCTATTTTTTTTTCACTATGTTGCACAACTGCATGGAAGTGACTTAATTTTTCTCCAAAATAATGTGGTTTTTAACACTTGCAAGTAAAAGGTAGTATAGTCTTGATGTTGAGATGCAATTTAAAAGCATCACCAATATTATTTTCACATATTTATTTAAAATCCTCTTTATAGTTCATTGCTTTTTTACTGAATATTGTTAATATGTCATAGCTGTTAAAAAATGTAACTACCAAACTCCTGTGCTAGCTTCATGAACTATTATAATAATAGGAGGAATAAGCACATGCAAAGACAATATTTTTTCTGAGCATACTGCTGTGGCAGGTATTAGCAAAGAGCATGAGACAGGGGTCCTTATGGTCCTGGCTTGCAGATCTCATTCAGTAGCATCGTATGCAACATTAAATGCTATTTGCTGTGAATATAATAGAAAGAACTGCATTAAAAAATACTGCCAGGAAATTTGCCCTGTCTTCAGGAAGACAAGTTTATATGAGCATGTTAACATCAGTAAAACATTTACTTAAATGAGGAATGAGGAAATTAATAGAAAATTTGTTGAAGAACACCCCAATGCTCATTCAATGAAATCACTCAGACTGGCATGGGAGCATCTGAACACAAATTCACCTCTTTCAGGTCTCACCCATTGTATCAAAGGAAGTTTTACCACTTATTTCTGGAGGGAGGGAAAAAGTTTCCACATAGATACTCATTACAGAACTTCCACTGTTCAGAGACAACCAGAGCAGCAAACTGCTGAATGAGAAAAACAGTTTATCAGGATTTGTAAAAGTGCCAAAACATTCCTTCAAAATAAAAATTAGGGAAAAAAAAAAAAAAAAAAAGAAAAAAAACAACACTCAGCTAAAAAAAGCAATGTAACAGCTTGGTTTGGACTGTCTTGGGAAGAACACTTTTAATGTGAAAGCTTTGAGGGGTCAAAGGCAATCAAGTGGGATGCAAGAGCTTCCCAGAATGGAGTAACAAGTCTGGAAGACCCTGCACTGGGTCATTACTCCACTCTGAGACATCCATGCAGAACAGTTATTCTCTTGTACCTGGGGATATATGAAGATGGACATTTTCTGTGAGCCTTTCCTGGCAACCAGGCACAGCTGTGACTTGTGCAGCCCAAACCAGGGAGACCCATGCCTTGGTGCTAAATGCATCACATCACAGCCTTGTAACCCTCTGTAAAGATAGATGGTTGTCTACTTGACTTTGAATGCTTCCCATCTCAGGGAAGGGAATCTGGTTGAGTTCCATCTGCCTGGCTTATGACCATGTGTCCTGCTGAGATCTTTACCCTGGCCCATGGCAAGCAGGAATACCAATGACAAGCTCCTTCAAAATAAAAACACAGCCTTATTAAAAGCTCTTAAAAGTCTGCACTTCTCTGAGAGAGATCCAGAGCTTGATCCAACACCCAATATGGTCATGGGGGAGGATAGATCAGCCTCTTCAAGAAGAGCAACTTTGTTAGTGGTTCTAATTTAGCAACCAGAGCTCTGTTTTTTTAATCACTTGGCAGTTCTGCTCCGTTCCTTCCCAAGCACAGAGCATTTCCGATTTGAAGAATTGCATTCATATAATTAAATGAAAAAGAGATAGTTGCAGCCCTCTGCACAAATTACTACCCAGTCACTGCAGAATAATGCATTATAAGTAGTACTTTATTGTATTTATTGTACAGGTATTGATGTGTGTTGGATTTGTTCTATTTTAGAGTCACTGCCATGGTAACTCATCTCTCTTGACAGAGGCTTTATGTCAGAGCAGAAGTGGAAGATGCAGAAACTGAACTTCGGGTAGCCAGTGAGATGCAGGCTTCCAGCATTAGCATCACCAGAACATCACTAGAAAACAAGCTGGTGTGCCCATCTCCTGTTGAGTGCCCTGCTCAATGGGGAATTGCTGACTGCAAGGCAAGAACAGAGGCAAGGCAGGGGTTAGCAGTGTCCTTTTTAAAGTAAAACACAACAAATCTGTTCTGTGTTAGTTTCTGAGATGCTGACTGCCCACATAGATTTACTCACTGGCATATTTTAAAGAGAAAACAGTAGCACGGAAGGTTTACCTAGATCTGAGAGTGTTATTCAGTGCCATCAGTAATGTGACAGGTAACCAAACAGCCACAAAGGTGAATGTAACGCCACGAGCACTTTGCTTCCTTTCAGTACTACTGTTGTTCTCACTGCGCATAGCAGCTTTGCTACCATTTCAAGGTACTGCTACAGACTGTCAATTTTAGTGTTCTTTGGCTGGCTCTGGCTTGATTTCTTCTTCTAGCATGAGATTAGCTAATCCCTCCCAAGTCCTTTTTCATCACAACTACTCCTCTGAGCACCCCAAGTTTGGCCTCTGAAAGGCAAATCAACAGCAGGGTTTGATCTCTGGGCAGGGTCCCAGGAGACATCCCCATTGCTCATGTTCTCTGCTGGTTTGGGTTTGCTGTGGTTTAATCCCACACAGCCAGCAAGAGAGCACCACGCAGCCCCTTACACACTCCTATCCCTAGCTGGTGGGGTGAGGAGGAGAAAACACAACTAAGGCTTGAGGGTTGAGACAAAGGAGAGGTGGGCTCACTTACACATTATGGTCATGGGCAAAGACAGGCTTAACCTGGGGAAATAATACCAGTTTGACTTAAATGGGCTCACCACCAAGATACCAATTGAATCAGAGTAGGACAGTGGCAAAAATAACTGTATCTTAAAAACAGTTTTCCTCCACCCCTCCGCTCTTCCTGGGCCTGCCTTTGCTACCTCTTCGCCCCCAGAAGCACAGTGGGATGAGAAATAGAGGTTGTCAGTCCATTCCCTGTCGTTTCTGCTTCTCCTTCCTCCTTGGGGGGAAAACTCAGTCTTCCCTTGCTGCAGCATGGCATACCTCCTGCTGGAGACAGTCCTCTGGGAACTTCTCCTACTAGTGGGGGTCTCTTCTGCAGGCTACAATTCTCCAGAGATGGGTTACTCCAGTGTGGGCTTCTCTCAGAGTTTTGGTCTTCTTCATGATCAGTCCTCTACTCCAGTGTGGAGTCCTCCACAGGCTGACCACAAGATTCTTCTCCACCTCTCACCTCTAAGGGCTTCAAGCACTCAGCCTGCTATCTCACCATGGGCCAAAGGAGAACGATTGCTCGGGTGTGTGTCCCCTCCTTCCTCCCTGATCTGTGTGTCCATGTGGTTGTCTCTGCCATGTCCCACTTGTCTCCAAAATAAAATAAATCACAAAATTATACAACCCACCCAACAGGTTTTTCCCCTCCTAGATACGGTATCATAGAGGCATTGGTGGGCTCAGTCTTGGCCAGAAGTGGGTCTGACTTGGAGGTGGATGAATTTCTTGAATCTTTGTACAGGAGACATGCCAGTAGCCCCCTCCCCTGCTACCAAAACCCCACCAGACACAATCCCAGCACAGGGTTTTATCACCCCTCCTGCCACCAGCTCTGCAGTTGTATGCTGCTAATCGTGGTGAGATAGATTAGGCATGTTTGTACCATAGACTTGAAATCAAGAATTTTCATGTCCATTGGTTGTATTTTTCACTTTATTAAAAATAATTGACTGTCCAAAAAGAACTGACAACCGAATTTGTCTTATGTACCATTCTGTATTGGGAAAGGCATGTTTGAACCCTGCCCTGAGTCACATTCAGAAGCAGGTGTTTATCAGCAAAAACAGTCTGAAAATAATTGCTAAGCAACGTGCATGGTGGTGTGATAGGATTTTGCACACTGTGGGAAAACAGTGTGACCCGTAGTATCAGTTTGATACTGCAGGCTTCACTGATCCCTACCTGCTGGTCTAGCATGGAAGCCAGTGAGGTTCTACAACATAAAGTGAGCCAAAAGAGCACTGGAACAGCTTGCTGAGCACCTAGCTCTTGCCAGAGTGATTAGTCCCCTGCTGGTATAAAAATTCCAACAATGTTTACTGTCAATAGGTGCTATTTTAACCAAGCAAAGCACATATTTATTCTGTGGACTCTATGCTATTGGAGGCACCGTGTTTACTCTCCATCTGCTTTCCCTTATCCAAGACTTTTTTAGATTCCGAGTTGCTAAAAACAACTGGTGCTAATGACATTTGTCGACATAACTCCCCAGATCACAAAGCAGTGTAAAAAAAAAAAAAAAAAAAAAAAAAAAAAGTGGAAAGAGATGACCTGAGATTACAATGGATTGTTTGCAGAGAGTTTTTTTGTGTAACAGCTTGGAGGAACTGGAAGACAAACAGGCTCTGTGCCAAAACCCCCATGTTTGTGGATAAAGGGTGAGAGGAGAGCAAGAGATATGAGATCCATATGTTTATCTCATTTTGTCTCCTAAAGGCTTGCCATTCCCAGCCATGATTTTTCTTGAAATATTAATTATAGGAGCTGGGGATGTCAGCAGTGCTCTTAATAGACTAAATTAAGTGATGAAATAAAATTGTCTGATGAATAAAAAAAGCAGTTTTAGAAATAGTGATCAGCTGCAACAAAAGCAAAATGCACCACTGCCTTGCGAGGAGTACAGGACTGCACATCTGCCAGCCCTCCACTGCACTGGACGGGGCAGCCAGCAGTGGGTTTGTCCATGTGCCTGTGTGGTGGGTCCCAAAACTGACCTCTATAAGAGTGGTGGGAATGGACGGGGTGGAGGATCATGCACCTAGAGATGGCAGTGATGAGGCACACAAGTTAGTCATTGCTGGTGCCATCCAGGGGCTCACCTGGATGAGACAAATGAGTGAAAATTGATGGGACTGCAGGCACCTCCAAGGACTATTTAAATAGTCTCTGGGAAAAGGTGTATCATTCTCCCTTTGTGAACAGATTTAATTGGTGCCATAAAAGTAGGACAAGTGTTTCAGTTTTTCAATCTCAAGGTTGGTAAAGCTACAAAGTTATGCGACTGGGTGATTTTTCAGATGCCATGCCAGTGAGAAACTAGACAGTGACTTGCAGAGAAAAGATGAGTGTCTGGGGCCAGGGAACTGGTCCTCTCCTGACACAGGGCTGAGACTCTGCCAGCTCTCTGCTACCAGACCCCCAGTTGGAGGCAAGGCAAGCAGCTGCACAAAGCACCCAAAAAATGGCCAAGATCACGATACAAGGCCAAGCCTAGCCACTAGTCCTTTTCACGGCAAACAACACAGGGCTGCCCGAGTGGTGATAAGTGGCATCCCCCAGCCAGAAGGTCCACCCAAAATGGAGGATGTACTCCTGAGGAGATGCACCACAGTCACAAACATGAGCCCATGCCAAGATGGATAGCTTTGCAGCCCTCAGAACAAGCCCTCTTACTGGCTGTGCGCTCTGATACCACAGCAGCACATGATGATGGGAATGTGGGCAGCTGTGTGCAGGGTGTTTTAATGAACAGGATGACAGGAAACTCTCATCACAGTGATTAACACCTTTTCCCACTTGCCCAAGACCATTGTATGTTGAGCCCTTTGCCTGCCTAGTTAAAGTGGTTCTTGCTTCCTTCTCCTCTCCAGTGTTGGCACTGGGATGCTCTAAATGCCACAGGAAAGAGTCAAGGAGAATTAGAGGCTGCAGGCTGTCTACAGACACATGCACCTTGGTCACGTTGGTGGTACACCACACCACCTCCACAAGCATCCTGTGAGACTGCGCCAGTGCACCGCAGGTGGACAGGAGGCTTGTTGCCAACACTGGATCCAGCATTTGCCAGCAAAGGGGAATCATGCCCATAAGCTCTATCAGGATGTGGACATGCAGAAATCCAATCAGTGCAGGCACCTGAGCACAGGGACTTCTTGGTTGCTAGAACTCTCAACAAAAGCCACAGGAGCTTGAGGGCTGAGGCTGTCCCTGTGGGGACACTCTTACTGCAGCCTGTCTACCCCTCTCATATTGCAGAATATGAGGAGAGAGGGAAACATTTCTGTTGCAGGAGCAAGGCATGAGCATTTTGAGAACAGACCTTTCCGTGTTGTTTCTCAATAGATAACACAGGTCTCTTGACACTGCTTAAATACTCAAGACCACAAGTTCAACTTCCACAAGCTTTGCAGGCTGAGCTGACTCCCACTTACAGTTTTTTTCTCCTCTCTATTGCATGGACAATAAAACCTGTTCACCTACCCTCAGACATACTGAGAGCATCAGTCACTGCAGTATCAGGGCACAGAAATTAAATGACACTTACATGTGTGAAAACCAACTGGCAAGGTACCATCTGCTACAAGGGTGATGATTGCCTCTGCCAAATATGAAGTGTCTGCACTAATAATGCATGCTGGGGAAGAAAAAAGTTTTGATTTAAATGTTACTCAGGACCAGGGTTGGTAGCACTAGCTTAGAAGGCCATACAGAAAGGTGCTGTAAAGAGGTGAATTTTTTTTCCCTTTGATAAGTTATGGCAAACCAGATGTAAATTGTTTTCAACTGTGAACAGGAAGACACTAAATGCCTTGTCATTCCTGTTGCAGCCACAAACTTACAGAGAAGAATTTGAGTTACCTCAAGCAAGAGCCTGACCTGGGAGTTACCTGTGGCAGTATTCCCATTCTCTGCCAATCACCAAAAAATTACTTACAAATTCACAATACTTTCTAACTGGACTAGCTGGCAAACTCAGACTAATTAACTCTGGAGCTGTCTCTGCCCATGCTGTGACACAGTGAACAGCAGTCTCAGGTTTTCTGTATTTAAAAGAACTGTTTCAGAAAAAAAGAAAAAAAAGAAAAAAAAAAAAAGTCCAGGCAGACCTGGATCTTCCACGAGAGCACTGCTAGGCCTAGAAACAGCTTCTTCCACATCAGGAGTGCTGGAAGCATGTGCAAATAATTTGTGATATATCCAGTATATATGTCTTTAAGGTAGGAAAATGGGACAGCAAACTAGATGTCAAATATTTACATCACTTTTTAAACTAGGGTTTGTTCACTCTCTGATCTTCTCCCCTCCATCTCTTCTTTCCTTGCATACCATTTAATACAGAGCACAGCCAGAAAGAGCAAAAGCTCTTCTGTTCTGAGCATCTTTATTAATCCTTGGTCAAGGCTGACTTTCAGATCAAATTTGTGATAATTTGTGATATTACATACTTTTGCAGATCAAGAAAGTAAAGCAATTGTTCTTACATACCTCTCTTGTTCTGCTTGTGGTCTTTTTATTAACATTCCTCATTGCATCTCTGATAAAACTAGACCCAGGCCCTAAAATCTTCAACTCAAAAGGTAGGAGTTGCTGAAATAACCCTGTGCTGGTTGTGCAAATCAAGCTATCCTGAAGAAGTTGAAGCACAGAGCTTTTTGCATAGAAATGAGTTGATCAGTTCTTCAGGTGATTACATCAAATAGTTTTCTTTCTTGCATGAAGTCTTGCCTGTCAGAACCTACAGGTTATGATAAATATTAATAGCCTGCTTTGGCGAGCTAACCTGTGAACTGGTTTGGTAGAGTCTGCTTGATCCTCTCCTAATGACACGCAAGATGTTTTTTGTCCTTTCTAGGACATTTGTAACATAAACTTTCTCACTGATTTAAAAATAAATTATTATAGCCACTAAAAAATATTAATGAGAGTAATCAGTAGGCACTGTGGAGCACTTTTAAAGTAATATAGCAATCAAGATTATTGATTTTACTGTTATATGAAGTATTTAGTCCAAAGACTTCATAACAAAAAGAGTTGTGAAATTTTATTGAGTCTTAGCAGAAGTGAGTGGAGGACTTGCATTGAATATCCCCCCCCAGCCTGTTAAGTTATTCCACAACTCTCTGTAGATTTTATGCAGCAGGCAGGTGCAAGATGAGCTGATGGGTCTTTGGCTGCTAAAAGGCTGTGTAAGGATGTCACTGAGTGGTGAACACGAGGGAGGATGCTCATGCAGTTGTGCACCTTGTGGCAGAAACCAGGACCTTAAACAAAGTACAAAAGTCTGAGGTGTTTTGGAGCATCAGGAAGCTTGTCGGCTGCTGTCTTCTGCAAGACCCTTCTGCAGCCTGAACTAATCCTTTACCCTTACAGCTGCAGTGAACACAATTCAATAAAAATGGCATGTTACTGAAGTTTAGCCTTTGCTCTGCAACATGATGTATGCTACAGGGCCCCATGTGCCCAGGAAGGAAAGACAGGAGAACACACAAACCTCTTCCTCCCTCACCCAGAAATAAGCAAGGGTATCAATGTATAAACACATCCTGACTGCCCAAGGGCCCATCTGGGAAGGCTGTGAAGAGATGGGAAGCTATGGGACACAGTGGGTAGGCAGGAGGGCTGCTGAAGTGAGGAAGCTCAAACTGTAGTCTTGAGGGGGCACAAGAGAGTAACAACCAACCAGCTCTGTTGCAAAGCTGCAAAAATAGTGCTGAGGCTGTTAATGGGCCCTGATGGCTCATGGAGTGATGCAGAGCAGCCACGATGAGTGGCAATGTCCAGGTCCTGCTGGTGCTATGAGCCCCTCGCCTTAAAAATCCCTGGGGAAAGAGAATGGTGGGGAGGGTGTGCTGGCAGTCATGACTATGCTGCTCAGACTGCAGAGTGATGCTTACACAGGCTTGGAGCTGTGAGTTTCTGCAGTCCTCGCCCCTGCCAGACTTCATTACAACCAGTTGTCTGCAGTAAGGTGTTTCATTTCAGGATGGCAACACAACCCACTGTGTCTGGAATGCATACAGGTTTTACCATGAAAGCAGGTAAAGCAGTTCTCAGTCATGAGAGGAACATGAACTGCCAACAAATCTTTATAATATGGTTCAAGTTTTGGACAAACTTCATCCTAAAGTAACTTCTTAGTGGATTATTTTCATTTGACCTTTTCAATGCTTGTGGCCAGCTTGTCTAATCTCAGAGAGGGCTCTTGGCAGAGGGAAGCAGACTGTCATAAAGTAGCTCTCATATTGTTTTACTCTAACCTTGAAGGACTTGGTTGAGATCAATAGCTTGTGGAGGCATCTTTAATCAAGTTGCTGAACCTTCCTTTGGATGTCTAAGCACTCTGTGTTTGGAAACTTAATTATGCTCTTCAAGGACCTGGATTTAAAGCTGTATTTGTTCACAGTATAGTCATTCTACACTGACACGAGATAAAAAGAACAAACTATATTTTTAATGGGGCTGTGGTTTAAGTGACACTTTTAGCAAATAACCAGAAACTATATGAAGGCCTGTTTCTGCTAGTAGATAAACAGGTATTTGCTAAGACAGGTCCCCAAAAGTACAAGCATTCAAATAGGATCTTCATTTGGAAAATGAAGAATGAAAAGAGTGTCATCACACTCAGACAGGATATTCATTTGCTTTATTACTATGGGTCTCCTCTTTCATTAACTATGAGTTCAGTGACCTGTTTTTTATTCAGAGTATTAGAGTGTAAATATATAATCTTTCTAAGCATACCAAAGTGCTCCTTAATTTCATCCTTTTCAAAAAGCATGGAAGCAAACAAAGGCATTCAGGCAAAAGAAAATAGCACGCAACACTTCATGAAATTTTTAGGTTTTTTAAAGTAATCATTTTTATCTTTCTTTTGGATGACATTGTTTATTGTGAGACATCATTTTTATTAAATACACTGTAATACAAGAGACTTCGCATGTCGTGTTGAGAGAAGCTGGTCACATGATTCACAAACAAAACTTTTAACACTGATACCTAGGCATCACTTTGAAATCAGCCAAGATGCAATGAAAGTTTTAAAGCAATGACTTGTTATAACAAACTGCAAAACAAGAACCACTAAATATTTCCACGGA
>JANVCC010010406.1:27422646-27445019 GCA_025345505.1 Todiramphus chloris collaris | reverse complement strand
CACACCAAGTCATAGTTTGGTGACAATATAGAGTTTTATATTTATATGTAGATAGCTTCCTCTTTATCTTAAGTGACAAAGAGGGTGATATCTAGAAATATATATATACATCAAGTATAGGTGGAGAGCAGGGCTGGGAAAAATATTTTGTAATTAATTGATTCTTTCTCTATTGGTTATTCAATTAAATATCAATGTTGAATTAAATTACTTGTATATAAAACATTCTTAGCTGCTTTTCTTTAAGTTATGGAAAGATACATACAAGCTGCAAGATATAGGCCCCTGGAAAGATTCCATTTGATCTCTGTTTTGTCATATATTCCAATCAAATGGCCTCACTTCTAGCAGCTTCTACAATCCTTGCCCAAAGTATTCAGTGTTTATAAAATACCAGCTGGTCATCACTCAGAACCTTCTACAAGCAAACAAAATATCCCCACAGACCTGGTCTAGAATGCATAGACGGAAAAATAACACACCCATCATTTCCCATTTCTTCTCCTGAGACATAAGTTTCAAAGATGGCAAAATAGTCACTTGGTTGCTATTGTGAAATTCACAGTGTTTTCCCTGCAACATGTAGTTTTTTTTTTTTTTTTTTGCTTCATATTTGTGATGAATGTAGCATACCCCCCTACCCAAATAAAGGTATTATAACTAAGGCTCTAAAGGACCTCTTGATTCTAAGCAGCAGTGGTTTATTCCAGCCCTCACAACTAGAAAATACAACTTCCTGTGCTATCAAAACCTTCATGTTTGATTAGAAACCCTGACCTGTTCCCCAGCCCCTCCCTACTCCCCACTTTTACATTTTATAGCAGTATTTGAAATTCAGTTACAGGCTGCAACAACCCAGACACAGACTTGTTCTAATACATATACATTGTACCTTAGTCATCCAGTGACCTAATAGTTTTATTGGGTTATTTAATTTCTTTTTAAAGTGTTCTGTAAAAGTCTACATCAACCACAACAAAAACAATCTCTCAGAAATATGGGGAAGGGTACAGAGAGAAAGAGGAAAACAGAGGAAGGAAGAGAAAAGAAGGAAAAAATGGAGAAAAGAATGGAGAAGAAGAAAGTGATAAAGAAGTAGAAAGAAAGAACAAAAAAAGAAAGAAAAATAGAAAGAATAGGCAGTTACTCATTAAACTGTAGACAATATATAAAAATATATATTGTTTTACAAATCAAAATGAATGAAGTCCTTTTAAAAGGGGTACACTCCATAATGCATCATTGGGTGCTGTTGTTTAAAAAGTATCTGTTCTCCATGGACAGTTCTGAGTTCTGCAGATCCATTGAGAGTGAAGGACAGAGTGTGGCAAATTCTGCTATTATTACTGATGAATTTTGGCATTCTCATTGTCCTACAAGTTGTGTTGCAGTCTGAATAGTTCAGCTCATTCTTGGAATTATTTCATTACTACAGATGAGTATAAAATGTTAATGGAGCTGCACTGTTATTCCAGGACAATAAAACAACAATAGCACAAACCCAGAAATGACAGTAAAACAAATTCTGTTTTCTGAACTTGGAAGCTTGTCTGTTCACTTCATTGTGAGAAATCAGGATGTGAGATGGGAATGGAAGAAATGTTTTATGTAATCATCTGGGGACGAAAAGTGCTTGTTGTTATATCTCTGGCATTCTAGCACTCCCTCTGCTGCACACCAGTTAAAAAGTTGAAACTTATGAACATAGAAAAAGAAATATCAAAAGAAAAGAATTATTTTGGTTAATCAGTAGACTTTCTCAATTTATTAATAGCACTCTAATCATCATTTGTAATAATGTAGGTGTATGTAAATTTATACATATACACACAACCTATACATAATGTGCATGCATGTCTGCACATATATAAATAAAATACAACAGACATAGGCATACATGTATATGCTATGTGTGTGTATATATATATGCCATCTGCAAACACACATATATAATATATATTATATATATTAGTTCATAGCATAGTCCAGAAAGACTTTTTAAATGAGCCTGATTGTCATAGTTACTCAGTATACACAATTTAGCTGACAGTGCAAGCATGATGAATATGCACATATACTCACCATTCATTGTGATGTGAACATATTTCTTCCTTTTCACTGCTCACTCTGCTACACTTAACCACCTTTTAATGAACAAACGCAAACTATGTATAGCTACAGTTTATAACTTGCCTACTGTGATTATACAATTTATGCACTATCAAGAACAGTAATGATATAGGTCAAGGTTATCCACACTGGTGGCTCTGTAGAACATTTGGTCCTTTAGAAGTTTAACATACTGCTATGTTATTGCACAATGCATTGTAACACTATTTATTCTCTGAAATGACTAATAGTCTCACTAGTAAATCAAAAAGAAGATGTCACAAGTACATTTTCAGGGTTTTGTGGTTATTTTTGGTATACATTCTTTCAGTGCTTGCAAAACCCACCTGTTTGCTTTCAGGCTGGAGCCTGCTATCCAACAGAAGCAGCATCTCAGATGCCTTTTTCTTCTGCTCATAAGAAACTAAGACAGAATGCAGCAGGTTGAAACTTAGTGGCCCACTCCACCACCTGCAGCCTCCTCCCATTGCACAGTAAGAGTGGACTCTGACACCTTTATTTTCTACCACTGTTATTTTGAAAATAAATTTCAAATTCCTTTAAAACATAATACTCAGATTCTCAAGAGAATGGGTTTCACTGGATGCTCAGTCTTTATCTAGCTTTCTGTTTGAAATTCCAAGACAGTCTAGATAAAATCTTAAGGCCCATTTTGTATCTTCCTCTGGCTTCTTGTGTGTTTCCAGTTCAGTAGTGGTTAAGAAGGAACGTCTAGTTTATTAAAGAAATACTGAGTATGGCTTTATAGTTACACTGTCATGTTTATTTGCAATGATGCCTTTTCAATGACATTGAGAAGGGTAAAACTTCATCATTGTCCAGTGAACTGTTTTCTTTTGAAAATATTCAGAATCTTTATGAGCTAGCTCTAAAAGCTTCTGAAGGAAAAAACTAAAGTGCCTCAATAAATAATACATGCGAGCAAATTATATATTAAATGTGCTGTGGGAACACTTACAAAAATAAAATGCTTAATTTATTAAATAAAATATCCCCAACACAATGATGAAGGACTATTTTGATCTGGCTCATATCAGTAAGAAATAACAAAAAGAGAAGATGGAAAGAAAGATTACTTTTTTTTGCAGTAATGCCCCCTCACAGAGGGAGGCAAAAGTCTTGAGGAATAGGTAAGGTAGGTTTTAATTTGTAAGAATTTTTATTAAAAATAATCCCAACTCTAAATTTGAAATCGTCAACTTCTGATTTGAAAAACAACAGGTATGCCCATGCAGCTGTCATCAACACACTGACAATGCAAATGTGCTACACATACAATGCAAATCCAAACAAAAATAAATTATTTAAGAAAGAGTAGATGTTGGTAATGACAGCACTAGTACCAATACAAACAGAGTGCTGAGCTCAAAGTCTTTACACTACGAATAATAAGCCATAACCTAAGAGTAGTTTGTTTTCTCTAGAGATCTCTATCCCCTGTCATGTCTCAAACATGACCAGTGATCTCCATGCTTTAGATTATTCATGTTATATCAGCCTATTGTATCTATAACATTGTAAAGGCATTTTAACAAGGCTAATGTCCTCCATTAGCTCCCTCTAATGAAATATAAGTTACACCGCTATGAATTTGCTATGTCTACTAAGGTGTACTACAAGATGAGCAATAGTTTCTGCACAAAGTGTATTAATCGACAAAGACCATGCACAGTTCTGCTTGCATGGTTAAAAAAAACAAGAAAAAGGTGGGGGGAGGAAGGGAGGAAGGGAGGAAAGGAGGAAGGGAGGAAGGGAGGAAGGGAGGAAGGGAGGAAGGGAGGAAGGGAGGAAGGAAGGAAGGAAGGAAGGAAGGAAGGAAGGAAGGAAGGAAGGAAGGAAGGAAGGAAGGAAGGAAGGAAGGAAGGAAGGAAGGAAGGAAGATGCTGCTGGACAAGCACAGTATAAGATACACCTGCCCCAGCACCTATAGCTTGTCCTATCTTATCAAAATTCTTAGTTCCAACATGTGATCCTGAAATTAATACTGTACATTAATAAGCCTAGCTTCAGCCTTTATTAAAAAAGACTAGATGGAGAATATTATTATACCAGTGCATGACAATATCCTACCAGAAGACAAAGTAAGGGCATGTGTTTAGTTTATCATGTTGTAAAGTATGTGTGCAGTGCAGTCAGCATCTTCTTCCCTTTTACTTGTATCTGGCAATGAAAGGTGCTGGTAAAGCACTTCCTTGAACAATCCCTTTAGTCCTCAGAAATACTCTTCAGGGAAAGTGCTAAACCCCCTCTTGCCTTGCATCAAATAATTTCCGTGTTTTCTTGTGGGGTTGGATGCCATCTGATCCCCTAGTTGCTCCAGATACTGTATCACAAAATACTGTCTTCTTTCCATCTGGCTTTATCTCTGCAAGGAACATGCTTCATGTAGAGAACACCAGTCTTCTTTTTCCACCCACATGCTGAAGCAAAAAAATTGAAATGAATCCATAGAAACTCCCAGTAGCTGTACAGCAGATATCACAAAGTTCGAGTCAAATAGATTTTTCCCTTTTTTCATCCACATCAAAGGCATGAATACAACAAGGCATTGTTAGTTGTGGTGGGCAAACTGAAAAGTCTGCTGATATAACAGATCAGGTTTTTAAGGCCTTTGTCTATGCAGAGTTACAATAATGCAGAAGCCAAATTGATTAGAAAGACAGGATAGAAGAAAAAAAAAATGATAGAAACTGAAAGAGAGAGAGAGAGGAAATCCTTCTCAGTAATGTCTAAAGAGTCAATATTGTGTCTACAGATGGAGAAGTGCACATTGCTTGCCCTTTGAAAGCTTCTCCGCAACTTTGTCATTAATACTGTCAAAGTTAAGAACACATTTTAATGGAGTTCAGCGGCAGTTGAACACATTCATTCCTGCAGCCCATTTGAAGAAATGCTAGACTTTAGCCTAAAATATCCAAGTAGACTGGAGATGCCTTGGCCAAGTTCTGGAGAAGGGAATGGATTTCCTTGATGTTGAGCCTCATGTGAGGTTCCCGTTGCCAACAGCCCAGCATCAAGTCATACACTTCCTTGGGGCATGTGCGAGGTCGCTGCAGGACTCGGCCCTGAGTGATGCACTCAATCACCTGTGAGAAAACACAAAGAAAGGATCAGCAGAGCTTTGCCAACTACATGGAGGTTGTCCATGGAAGACTTAACTGCTAATTGTCACAGCAGCCTCACTTGTGGCAGTTACTCAGACAACTCTGCCAAGGGTTGCATTTCTAGGTAGATGCACAAGCAGCAATCTGAAAAATCACTGTAAGGTAAGTTGGCAAGGACCAATAACTTCACTAACATCAAGTTCACTCACGTTGCCTCTTCCACTCATGAGGGTATGATAGCCCGGAAGTAATTCCACACCTACTCTCTCTAATCATCTAACAACCCCATGTAATCTCAGTAGGAGGCTAAACTTTCACCCTGATCAAACAGAGCATCCCTCCCTCCCTCCTTCCCTCCCTCCCTCCCTCCCTCCCTCCCTCCCTCCCTCCCTCCCTCCCCTTATCACTGTGGCTAACCTCTGGAAAGGGGTTACTTGTGACTTCCTGGAAATCAGGAGATCTCCAGATTATTTCAATCTATTCAAGAATGGATCGGGACACTGAAACAATGACATGTGGAACTGAAATCACCCAAAGCCCATTCAACAGATAGCTAAGCTCCTTTCATTGCCTCATGGTCTTTCTCAGTTCCCAGAGTAGACACTAAAAAAGCTAAATTCCAATTGGACAACTTCCATCAACCCTGGAGAGAAAAGGGTGAAAATGAAGAAATGAAGCCATGAAGTTCATGACAACACCAAAATACCTGATATCAAGGGGTTTGCCTTTACTAAATAAATTTTTGCTGTCCCTTCTCCAGAGTAGCTATGCCAACAGTTAAAGTGACAGCCTTCCTATTGCAGTTCGAGATTGTAGTACACACACCTCGTTGTTTGACAGCTGATACCATGGCTGTTTGCCATAGGTAAAGATTTCCCATAATACAACCCCCAGGCTCCAGACATCGCTTTCTGTGGTGAACTTCCTGTACATGATACTCTCCGGAGGCATCCAGCGAATGGGCAGCATAGTGTGACCCCCAACCTGAGAAAAACAAATGAAAGAGTCAGAAATGATTCCTCTATACCCTCACAAGGAAACGTATCAAGATGTTAAATGAGGAAAATCCATGGTTTCTTTTTTCCCATAGGACACCATTCACTTTGAGGAACTTTTAAGAACCAAGGATTCATGGTGCAAACTACTCTCCACACAGCAACAATCGCTACCGTGGTAAGTTTCTTAGCAGAATCTCCAAAGATGTTGTTTCTGAAGTGCAAAGTCATCTTTAACATATACTTGTAACAGCCTACTGAAGGAAGTTCTATAAAATTTAGCCTACCAACCCACTTTAAATTTGACCATTTTTCATCTCCATTTTAGCACTCATGAAACTAAAAACAATTTATGAAATGAAATCTGCACTGATGATTCTCCTAGAAACTCAGTGATATCAACTGAAATCCATGAAGACACAGTGGTCTGACTGAATGACATGATAGGATCAGGATCTATATAGATTAATATCCTAATTTTGAATGAATTGAAGCAGTTCTATTTTTTATAGATAATTTCCAAAGTTATGCATCAAATTATTTTGTTGCACATTAACTACCCCATCCTACGCAGCTTTAAAAAATTGTATTTCAGTCCTTTGAATGAATCCCTTTTATAATAAACAACTTGTAAGACATGGACTTCCATCACATATAAACTCTTATCAAATGGGATCTTTCACTGAATAAATGCCTCTCTGAAAGTCTCTTAGAACATTTTTCATTTTCACCAGGACGCTAGACTTCCTTAAAATTAGGTTTGCTAACTGTTGGGGTTTAGGGGAGTTCTTCTGTTTTCCTTCTTCTCTTAAGGAATTTTTCCATACTTGTTCATCAAGGAGATAAATTGCTGTATTTAAGAGAGACAAAAGGACCTGGCCACAGGGGGAGGGGTCCAGCCAGCCGAATAAAGGGGGTTGGGTGGAGCCCCTAGGGCTCTTGTTTTGCTCCCTGCATTTGAGGTGAGGAGAAGCTGCCCTCGGTGCAGAGACCTCATCCCCACTGCATCTCCTGCTCTCCTTCTACCCCTGCTGACTCCTGAGGATCCTGCTGGGCACCAGGATCAGCTTGGAGAGAGGTCGTCCCTGCTACATCTCCTGCTTCTCCTTCTGCCCCTGCTGTCTCCTGGGGATCCTGCTGGACACCGGGATCAGCTGCCCAAGGGGGTTTGTGACGCGGGCTTTCCGTCGGCCATTGCAACGTGAGGCCTGAGCTGGCTCCAGAGCGGCGGGGAGACCATCGCGCCCTCCCTGCTCACTGGGATCCACCCCAGAGGCTGGACTGGGTTCCTGGCGCTGTTTGTTGCTACTGCCTTAGTTAGTGTTGTTTGTTTGCCTTACTATATATATATTTAGTAAAGAATGGTTATTCCTATTCCTCATCTTTGCCTGAAAGCCCCTTAATTTCAAAATTATAAGCATTCGGAGGGGAGGGGGTTGCATTTCCACTCCAAGGGGGGCTCCTGCCTTCCTTGGCAGACACCTGTCTTTCAAACCAAGACAGATTTTGGAGCCCAACGTGGGGCTTGAGGGCATCAAGAGGAAAGGGCGATAAAAGGAATAACAGTTATTGGGTAATCTAGTTTTGTGGGATGAATACCGAAACCTTGTTAGGCAGCACCATGTGCTCTGGCCTGCCCCGGTTCGCGTGGCACGTGGCCGTGGCTGTGTTCCTCCCCTTTGCAGCTCCTTTTCTAAACATGGATCTCCTGACTAAGGTCACTGTGGCTGTTATCCAGTTTGCACAGTGGGTTGATAAGGTGAGGAATTCATGGGTTTTCAACTTCCTCTGGAGTGTGGGCACATGGATAAAGGGCTAACATACACTAAGCATATGTGTCTGGGGTTATATGAAAAATGGTACCTTCTGTGAGGAAATAACACCGTGGGAACTTTTCTCACAACCTTTCAACCAGTTCTTTTGGCCTACCCCACCAGCTTTCAAAGGGTTTAGATTTCCCCTAGATACTAACCAAATGTTGTTGATAGGTCTACTCTATTTAGCATTCAGATTGGCTTGGATAGCAACCCAGGTGCCTACCCCAGATTCTAGGGGTGCTGCCCCAGAACCTGACACGGCCCCAGCAACTAGAGACCCTGCCCCACAGCCTGACCCTGCCCCACAGCCCACCTCAGAAATGGACCACCTGAGTTGGGTAGTGGTACTGGTGAAGGAGATGCATGAGATGCTGAGGGAATACACCTCCCCAGCTTATGGGAAACCCTCTCCCTGCCCTAAAGAGGGGGAGCCTGATGGTGCAGCAGTGGAACCCACAGTTGCTACAACCTCCCAGGTTCCAGCTGAACCACAAGGGCAGCCCCAACCAGCAGCAGTCGCCCCTGTACAGAGGAGGAAGTATAAGACCAAATCAGCATGCCCAGTTAATGATGATGGGGAACCAGGGCCCTCACAACCAGCAGGAGAGCCAGAGCCCTGTCGTACGACAGCCTCTGTAATCTGTGAAAAGACATTGTGCGACACGGGCGTGAGGCTTATACAACCTGGTTACTTTGGGTTTGGGACCTTATGGGCAAAGGTGTGCAACTGGATGGTGGTGAAGCGAGGTATTTGGGATCCTTGACCCAAGACCCGGGTGTAGATCAGGTATTTGTGAGGGAGCCAGGGTCCCTTTCTCTCTGGGAGCTGCCTTTAATGAGTGTGAAAGAAAGGTTTGTTCATAGAGAGAGAATGCAGGAGTACCATCATAAAATGCAGTGGAAGACACTCGAGGAAGCAATCCAACAGCTAAGAGAAGTGTCAGTATTAGAGGTACTGTTTGGGAGGGATGGACAACATGATAATGACCCCGACCAAGTCAGGTGCACAGGGCAGATGTTGTGGAACCTGGCAAAACTAGGGCCACAGAAATACGCCACCTTCATTGCAACCATTAATGCTGAGGATAACTGAGAAACAGTGGGCTCCATCGCCAACAGGTTCAGGTATTATGAGAGTATGGTCAATGGCCCGATGAAGGCTCATGTCTCTGCTGTGGTTAGGGACCTCAAGGAGGAGATTGTGGAGGAGGTAAGGAAGAGCATTTCCTATGTGGCACCAGTGCGAGTCACAGACCCCAGAGTCAGAGCTCGACGTCCCCCAGCTAGAGAGAGAGGGTACACCCCACGAGCTGAGCTGTGGTTCTTCCTGTGAGACCATGGGGAAGACATGAGAAGATGGGATAGGAAACCCACTTCTGTTCTGGCAGCACGGGTGCATGAACTCAAAAGGGAAAACACTAACCAAAGGGGTTCCGCCAGAGTGAAAGTGGCCTCGGCCTCCCGTGACCGAGCTGCCAGGTATTACAGAAGGGAGGATGATATGTCAGATCCCCTAGAAGGAACCTCCTGCACATATGACCAGGGAAGGAATGATAACCAGGGCTAGGGGGGCCCTGCCTCTGGCCAGGAAGAGGCACGGGAGAATCGAGTTTTTTGGACAGTGTGGATCAGATGGCCTGGCACATCAGAGCAGCAGAAATATGAAGCTGTAGTTGATACTGGTGCCCAATGTACTTTAATGCCACTGGGACACGTGGGGGCAGAATCTGTTTCCATTGCTGGGGTGACCGGGAGATCACAGGAGTTGACCCTGGTGGAAGCTGAGGTGAGCCTGGCTGGGAAAGAGTGGCAGAAACATCCAATTGTGACTGGCCCAGAGGCCCCGTGTATTCTGGGCATAGACTTCCTCCGGAGCGGCTATTACAAAGACCCAAAGGGACTCAGGTGGGCATTTGGGATAGCTGCTGTGGAGGCAGAGGGCACTGGGCAATTGAACACCCTGCCTGGACTATCAGAGAATCCTTCTGCAGTTGGGCTCCTGAAGGTGGAAGAGCAGGCAGTGCCAATTGCCACCTCGACAGTGCACCACGGGCAGTACCGGACAAATCGAGATGCCGTGATCCCCATCCACAAGATGATCTGTGAGCTGGAGAGCCAAGGGGTGGTCAGCAAAGCCCACTCACCCTTCAACAGCCCCATCTGGCCTGTGCGCAAGTCTGATGGAGAATGGAGATTGACAGTGGACTATCGTGCCTTGAATGAAGTGACTCCATCCCTGAGTGCTGCTGTGCCGGACATGCTGGAGCTCCAGTACGAGCTGGGGTCCAAAGCAGTGCAGTGGTATGCCACTATTGACATTGCCAATGCTTTTTTCTCCATTCCTCTGGCAGCAGAATGCAGGCCTCAGTTTGCCTTCACCTGGAGGGGCGTGCAGTACACCTGGAACCGACTGCCCCAGGGGTGGAAGCACAGTCCCACCATCTGCCATGGACTGATCCAGACTGCACTGGAAAAGGGTGAGGCTCCAGAACATCTGCAGTACATCGACGACATCATTGTGTGGGGGAACACGGCAACAGAAGTATTTGAGAAAGGAAAGATCATCCAGATTCTCCTGGAAGCTGGCTTTGCCATCAAAAAGAGCAAAGTCAAGGGACCTGCCCGAGAGATCCAGTTCCTGGGGGTAAAGTGGCAAGACGGACGGTGTCAGATTCCCACCGAGGTCATTAATAAGATCACCGCAATGTCTCCACCCATCAACAAGAAGGCAACGCAATCTTTCATTGGTGCCATTGGCTTTTGGAGAATGCACATTCCTGAGTACAGCCAGATCGTGAGCCCTCTGTACCTGGTTACCCACAAGAAGCACTGGGGCCCTGAACAACAACAAGCTTTCACCCAGATAAAGCGAGAAATCGCTCGTGCGGTAGCCCTTGGCCCAGTCAGGACGGGAACAGAGGTGAAGAATATGCTCTACTCTGCAGCTGGGAACAAGGGTCTGTCCTGGAGCCTTTGGCAGAAGGTGCCTGGTGAGACTTGGGGACGACCACTGGGATTCTGGAGCCGAAGCTACAAAGGGTCCGAAGCCAACTACACCCCAACAGAGAAAGAAATCTTGGCCGCCTATGAAGGAGTCCAAGCTGCCTCAGAAGTAATTGGCACAGAGGCACAACTCCTCCTGGCACCCCGACTACTGGTGCTGGGGTGGATGTTCAAGGGAAAGGCTCCTTTCACACATCATGCCACCGACACTACTTGGAGCAAATGGATTGCCCTCATCACGCAGCGTGCCCGTATTGGAAACCCAAATAGCCCTGGGATCTTGGAAATAACTATGAACTGTCTGGAAGGTGAGACTTTTGGATTATCTTCTGAAGAAGAGGAGGAGCAAATGACACGTGCCGAGGAAGTGCCCCCATATAATGAGCTACCAGAGAGTGAAAGACAGTACGCCCTCTTCACTGATGGTTCCTGACAAATCCTAGGTGCTGTCCGGAAATGGAAAGCTGCTGTATGGAGCCCCACACGACAAGCTGCACAAGCTACCGAGGGAGAAGGTGGATCGAGCCAACTCGCTGAACTCAAAGTTGTCCAATTAGCCCTGGACATTGCTGAAAGAGAGAAGTGGCCAAAGCTATACCTCTACACTGATTCATGGATGGTAGCCAACGCCCTGTGGGGCTGGCTGGAAAGATGGAAAAAGGCAAACTGGCAGCGTAGGGGAAAACCAATCTGGGCTACTGCTGAGTGGAAAGACATTGCCACTCGGGTAGAGAATCTACCTGTGAAAGTTCGCCATGTAGATGCCCATGTCCCCAAGAGCCGGGCTAATGAAGAACATCGTAACAACGAACAGGTAGATCAGGCTGCAAAAATAGAGGTGTCCCTGATAGACTTGGATTGGCAACATAAAGGTGAGTTGTTCTTAGCTCAGTGGGCCCATGATGCCTCAGGCCATCAGGGCAGAGATGCTACCTATAAGTGGGCACAAGACCGAGGGGTGGATTTAACCACGGACAGTATCTCACAAGTTATCCATGACTGTGAGACATGCACTGTGATCAGGCAGGCCAAGCGAGTGAAACCCCTATGGTATGGTGGGCAGTGGTCCAAATACAGGTATGGGGAGGCCTGGCAGATTGATTACATCACACTGCCTCAAACCCGCCAAGGCAAGCGGTACGTGCTCACCATGGTAGAAGCCACCACAGGATTGCTGGAGACCTACCCTGTGCCTCATGCTACTGCCCGGAACACCATCCTGGGCCTTGGAAAGTAGGTTCTGTGGAGGCATGGTACGCCTGAGAGAATTGAGTCTGACAGTGGAACTCATTTCAAGAACAGCCTTATAAACAGCTGGGCTAGAGAACATGGCATCGAATGGGTGTACCATATCCCTTACCATGCACCAGCCGCTGGGAAGGTTGAGCAGTGCAATGGGCTGCTTAAAACAACTCTGAAGGCACTGGGCGGGGGGACTTTCAAAAACTGGGAGATATATTTAGGAAAAGCTACCTGGTTAGTTAACACCCGAGGCTCCAGCAACCGAGCAGGCCCTGCTCAGCGTGAACCCTTGCAAACAACAGACGGGGATAAGGTTCCAGTGGTACACATGAGAGGTATGCTTGGGAAAGCTGTTTGGGTAAAGTCTGCCTTGAGCAAAGACAAACCCATGCGCGGGGTTGTTTTTGCACAGGGACCAGGTTGCACCTGGTGGGTGATGCAAAGAGATGGAGAGACCCAATGCATACCTCAAGGGGACCTCGTTTTAGGGTGAACCACCCATGGCATTGCACTTGTATCTATATCTGCATGTATATATGTATATAATTAGGGGTAATGCATGTGTGTATATAGTTTAAAGGTTTAAGTTTGATGTACCATGTTAGTATGGAAAAATTCAGGGTGGATAATGTTGGGGTTTTGGGGAGTTATTCTGTTTTCCTTCTTCTCTTAAAGAATCTTTCCATACTTGTTTGTCAAGGAGATAAATTGCTGTACTTAAGAGAGACAAAAGGACCTGGCCACAGGGGGAGGGGGCAGCCAGCTGAATAAAGGGAGTTGGGGGCTCTTGTTTTGCTCCCTGCATTTGAGGTGAGGAGGAAGCTGCCCTCATGGTGGAGAGAACTCATCCCCACTGTGTCTCCTGCTTCTCCTTCTACCCCTGCTGACTCCTGAGGATCCTGCTGGGCACCGGGATGAGCTTGGAGAGAGGTCTTCCCTGCTGCGTCTCCTGCTCTCCTTCTGCCCCTGCTGTCTCCTGGGGATCCCGCTGGACACCGGGACCGGCTGCCCAGGGGGGTTCCTGACCTGAGGCCTGAGCTGGCTCCGGAGCAGCGGGGAGACCATGGAGCCCTCCCTGCTCACCAGAAGCTGCCTGAGAGGTGGGGACTGGGTTCCTGGCGCTGTTTGTTGTTACTGTCGTAGTTAATCTTGTTTGTTTGCCTTGTTTTATATATATTTAGTAAAGAATGGTTATTCCTATTCCTCATCTTTGCCTGAAAGCCCCTTAATTTCAAAATTATAAGCATTCGGAGGGGAGGGGGTTGCATTTCCATTCCAAGGGGGGCTTCTGCCTTCCTTGGCAGACACCTGTCTTTCAAACCAAGACACTAACCTTAATTTTTTTTTTTTTTTTAAATCTCTTATTTCCACTTTCTAAGCAATTTTTTGTTCCTCATATATCCCACTTTTATTGGATCATTTCAATAAAGAAATCCACTCGAGTACTTTTAAAATAGTGTAACTGCTGACATACTGTGATATATATGTAGATATTCTGATTACTTTTGTATCAAGGCAAATATTTCCAAGGAAACCAAAAAACATAATAAGGAAAGCTTTGTTTAATGACATCCAACTCTCATTTTTCTGTCCAAAAAAGTATTTAGTTAATAAACCACATTTGCACTGTCAAGATTCTGAGAATTCAAATTACAATTTCTCCTTATGGGAGTTTACATTTGTTGTTATAAATAATGCCCTCCTTGTTCTCACATTGGAACAGCAAGTGGAAGGAAAACCCAATAGAAGTTCAGTCAGGGTTCACATTATTTCTAAATCACATGGAACACCCATTTCCAGCTGACAGTAATTCAGCATTAGCACAGCATACAAAAACCAGCTACAGCTGTGAGAGCTCAGCCCTGTTCTGTGCCTTGCCACAAGTCAACTCTTGCCACTGACTCCATAAAAATAGAAAGTCATGCTAAAACTTTCATAGAGTTGGTCTATTACTAGGTTCTTCTTCTCTCCACCCTACATGAGAAGTCCTGCAAGCAATGGAGAAGTATGTTTTGTTGGGATGCAGAATGAAAGGCAGGGCTCCTGACTTCAGTTCCTGGCTGCACTGCAGACTTGCTTCTGACTCAATGCAGGTTGTTGTCCACAGGTTTCAGTGCCATTCAAAAGGGGACCCAACTCCTGCAGCTTTCTGACCAACCTAAAAACATACCCATGAGCACTCCATTGACTGAGAATGGATACATGTTTTTAAGTGATTTTTTCAATTTGGCCCATTTGTCTCTGTGTTACCTCTTTGTCAGGCAGACTGGCTGTAAGGCTGTGTGCATCAGTGTTTTTAATAATCTTTGACTGAGAAGGCAAACGATGTAGAGAGTGTGAAGTAACACACGAACATAATGAGACGCAAACAAAGCTTCCACCTTATCATAAGCTAAGCTGACATGGCAACAAAACAGCAATAACTTTTATACCCATCTTGAGACACATTTCACTGGAAAGTCAGAAAAGTTAGTCCCTTAGAAACATGGACCCACATACACCCGGACAAAGGGCAAGTGCCATTAAAAGGCGGTTAGTGACGAGAAGCTTTTGGTCTCATCAAATATTAAAATGGCTCTTAGGTCTGCTCATCATACAGCCTCTGCTGCTGGTTCTTTGCAGTAATTTCTTTGTCTCATTCCTTAAAAATTAATGAAAGCTATAAACAATAAAATTTATGTCTCTATTTTCTCTTATTTGTCACATCTTTCATCAAGAGATTTTGAAAAAGAGATTTAAAAAATCACTTTCCAAATCTTCTTTTCCCATGTTTCCTTGCTACAGAACCACAGCGTTTGTGGTAAGTATTTGTGGTAAGACTCTGCTGAGTTTCCAAAGTAGTTCATTAAAATGAATGATACAGCTCTAAACTGATGATAAATTGCCATTAAATGATGGCTCTGTGATGAACTGATCCGTAAGATCACAGACCTAGCTATCTCTCTTTGCAGCCACAGCAAGACTGATTCATCAATATTGACACCAAGAATTTG
Organism: Todiramphus chloris collaris; assembly: GCA_025345505.1. Taxonomy (NCBI): domain Eukaryota; kingdom Metazoa; phylum Chordata; class Aves; order Coraciiformes; family Alcedinidae; genus Todiramphus; species Todiramphus chloris. Next base: position 27,429,735 of record JANVCC010010406.1, on the reverse strand, counting down.
ATTTACAGATAAGCATGAGCTATAGGACTCTTCAGTGTTCTTCCCACATTAACTTGTCTGAACCTGTGTCCATTTCTGTCCCTGAAGACAGAAGACTTCGCTGGGCAGAGTACTTGTTAAGTCCCAAGAAGTTCTGAGGTCTGTCACTGACAGTATAATTGTTTTAGGCAAAGTTAATTCCAACTCCTCATCACCTTTGTGAGGATAATATTTAATGCCTTGCAAAGTATCAGTAAAAGTATTATAAGGGGTGCTTTTCCTGCCAGAGGGCATTTCAATGAAGTTAGGATACCTGTGCAACACTGAGCATCACCTGTGGTCGAAGAGCACCTTCAGTTTCAACTCAGATTTCAGTTCAGTCACATCGAAAGCAGAGGTCAGGGCCTGGCCAAATGTACTTTTTCTAAATGCAAATTTCCTTCTCTATTAATGATCAGTGGTTATAACAAGTTAACACTTACTCAGCTCAGAAAAACATTAAGGGTTGTGTTAGGTATATGCTTAAAAAGAAGAACATGCTTCAGACCGTTCTTAAACTGAAGACTGGAACTTCACACGACTATTTGCAGGTTGCGTGAAACAAATTGCCAGTCAGTTGTGAACTTCTTTCAACGTTTATCAGACTGCTGAGTCCAAGCACCCACAGGTGTGCCGTAATATCAGTATAGAGAGGTGGAGTGAATTTTTTATTGTTGTTGCCAAACTCTCAGCAAGACTATAGGATGTTCTCCAAGAAGGAACAGTGAAGGCAAACATGACTATGCTGATCAAACTTCAAAGGTACTGAGTGCTTCAAAGAGATGCCATCTGCATATGCTTTAGTAAGAAAAGAATTACACAGCTCTCAGATATCATCAGCATTCTACAGGATAAAGTTCTTGCTATGCACACTGTAATTGCAGTGCTGTTTGATACACGTAATTTTAAAACGGTTGTGTACTAGGTAGAATACAATTGCAGGTAAAGAACACCTTTATGTTGAGTCTAGTTAAGGTTATGATAGGTTTAAAAGCATTACAGTTTTAACCTAATACACTATCACTTTAAAATCCATACTCTAGCTGCAAAAATGCTGCAAAAATGACCATTTTATGGATATAAATTATATTTTCCTGATTCTTTTCTTGATGGCTCCGTTTTATTTAGACTCGCACTTCTACGAATGCTTTCTGGGACTTAAGTACTTGCTTCCAAATGTTGGTTTATGAAAGCAAGCACTTCCTAGCCCAGCCACAGCCTTTTATTGTGTTCACCAGTTGCTTTTACTATCAATATTGGGCTAGAATTTAAAGGAGAAAGCCTGATGAACGAGCTTCTGCAATGTGCAAACTAACCACAGGGAGGAGACTGCTACACCAGCTCAGTGCACTGTGACGTTCTCCAAGGAAGCACTTCCATTGGGAAACCACCATACTGTTCCATCTGTGAGATGTTGTGCTTTCAACAATACAATGGCATTCCACTTGTCACCACTTTCAGTACTCATCTTTTAAGTGAATGTAGCACTTTGAAAGGTACCAGATAAGCCAACCTTGAACATTGTGTTCATCAATTTGCACACGTCAGGCTTCAAGGATTGCTGTAGAAGCACCATGTCTCAGCCTTGAATCCTGGCATCTAATTCTAGAGATTCCTAAAGTTTGTTCATTTTCTGGCTTCAAATGTTGTGTATCCTGCTTCAAAGGTACTAGGAAATGGTGAGGCTTATCTAATGTGGAAATCTCAGTTATAAGAAGGAAATGGGTCTGCATCCATCCATCCATCCACCCATTCATTTACCTTTCTTGCATATTAATATTACTGCTACAGAGAAGAACCCTCAGCAGACTGTCATCAAACTAAAGTCAGACAATCACACAATTTCTCCACACCAGTTAAAAATGCATCTGTTGATGCCCTGCTCTGGTCATTCTTTCAGCTTCCATGGCCCAGCTCCCATGGGAACCCCAAAGCCCTGTTGCCTGATGTTTGTGAGAAATGGGTATGCTCTTTTACAGGGAATGAGCAAATGAAGCCTTGTGCTCTTGCTAGCATCAGGAGTCTTTGGGTGGAGCTGGGGGAAGCAAACCTACAGAGATATGGAAGAAACAAGCTGTATATGGAGTTACACAGATAAGAATGCAAGCCATGGACTGGGAAAGGCACAAGAAATAATGTTGCTAAGATGGCAACTCAGTGAATTCCTGCCAGGATTATGCCTTACTCATTTGTACCATGAAGTGTGAGGGCTGAATGGATTGGCCATACTTCTGCAATGCCTGCCAGCTGCAACCTGCTCTTACTATAGCAGCTCTGGGGGCTGTGGTATGACAGAGGGATCTGGGGTTCCAGATCCATGCCATAGGGTGCTGCAGGGGTTGACCAAAGGACAGGACAGGGACTAGCTAGAACAGGGAGTAACATCCCTGCTAAATGTTGGTGGCCATACTTGTAGAGGCTCCAGGAATCCTGGAAAGGGCATCAAATTCACCCTGTAGCTTTTGCAGGCGTTGTATTATATAACCCTTTTCCCATGTCTTTTGTTATTTGGTTTGGTTGGTTTGGTTGGTTTTGGGTTTGGTTGGTTTTTGTTTTGTTTAGGGTTTTTTTTTTAAATTTCTGGTTGTAAGTAGTTGATTTCTCTGAATTCACGCAATAAAAAGCACAGCAACCAATTGCATAGCTTTCCAAAACCAGACTTCCTCATTTACGTTCAGCATTCCCAGGTTCCCATGGTTCCCACAGAGTGACATTGCAGTACACACAGAGCTTTGTATATTCTCTAAAGACTAGGGATGCTTTTTCTGCCAACAGGATAAAAGTAATCTTTTTACTTTGTGAGCCCAATTAACCTGAATGACTAACTCATGGATTTCAGCCCTGATCCTGTCCAATGCCCTGTCTTGCCTGACTGCTGCATGTCTCCAGAGCCCTGCTGATTTCAGACATTTTGCAATTCACGATGGTAGTCTGGAATCAGCAACACGGTTCAGCATATGCTTAAATTAACTGTCATGTGACAAGTTTATACTCAGTATCTTAAACAATATTGGATCTTAAGTTTGTCAAACTGGAGCCAAGCTATACCTTTTGATTAATTTGTTCATTCCCTCCTAAAATAGCATCCTGTATACTTGTGGAACAACAGCATTTAAGGGTGGTTTTTGCTATTTATGTCTTGGTCTTCTGACTTGTTTCCCCATGTCAGCATGATATAGCTGCAAAGAAATGCTCTCTGCAAAAATTATCATGTCTTATTGCTAAAACTGAAAATCTCTCCTCTTTTTGTGAACATCTGCTCTTTCCCCCTCATAAAATGCTGGCAAATGTTTCTCTTAGCACAAGAAAAAAAAATCAATAATTGTTATTTTTATTTCTTCCATGCTCTGGCCTTGCAGACAAAGTCAATGTGTCCTCTTAAAATATCATCAGTCCTGCCATGTCCACTTGCAGAAAAGCAATGTTTTATTTTCAGTCATAAAAAACTGTATCGCTCCATCCCATGAGGTTACTGAGTTATAAAATAAGGGAGATTATTAGCCAGTAGCTAAAGATATGTTCTTTCATTTTCACTTTTAACCCTACTTTAGTTCATATCTATTCAAAAGCGGCTTACATCTAAAATTTTTAATTAATTCTACCAGTGGTCTCATCAGAAAACTGAAACAATGTCTAGAACAGCATTTATTACATTGTAGATTCTCTCTTCAGTTGTGCAACATCTGTTCAATATTGTGTGTCAACTTTGTGTCACTGGAGATAAAATTTTCTCATTAGTCTTTATGAAACCATGAGCTGTGTGGAGAAGATGAAGAAAGAGCTATTATTCACATGACACATGAACCAGAAGACAACAAATGAAATTTGCAAATGGTAGGTTCATAACAAAAAGAGGCACCCTGTCACATGGTGTACAGTTGCTTGCAGAACTCACTGCTGCAAGATGCTGCTAACCCTCAAGGCTTACCTGGGATCAAAAAGTGGTTGAACACACTCATGGAGGATAAAATCTGATAAGGGCTATCAAATGCAAACGTACCATCTCTGGCCCAGGAAGCACCTAAGCTGCAGAGTGATGGAGGTTAAAGGAGTACGTGAGGGAAATACTAATATGTGTTTAACCCGTTTTCACACTATTACACAAGCTCTGATTACTCACAGTAGCAGAATTCTGGACTACAGGGGCCTCTGGAGAAGCTAGTCCTATGTTCCCATATAAGTGGGCAACACACTGCAATATGTAGTTCTTCTCAAACTTCTTAGCAATACTAATAGAGGGCCAGAAGTGATTCCAACAAAACGATGGAGTGAAGGAGAGAACTACCTAATGTACCCTACCATTTTGGATCTTCCAAAGACTTTTTCAAATGCTAAATTGAAAGGATAGAGAAACTGTACCTATTGTTGTGTTTTACACAACAAAGTATCATATTGGGGCAGCCAAATGTACCTGATAATTAATAAGCTGTAGTAGTTACTGCCTTACAGAGCTCTCACTCTCCCAAGAAAGGAAGATTAAGTGCCCTGAAGGTAAGGTCAGATGAGTGCTGCGAAGAAGGTGACATGATTCACATCTCTGATTAAAAGAAAAGTCCCCTATGAGAAGGACAGAAGGAAAGATAACTGAGTAGAAATCTGGAGGACTGAAAGTAATGGCTTATAGATCTTTGGTGTCCCAGGATGAAGCACGTATGGATGAAAAATAGAATTCTATTGCTTTAAAATATTATTTCTTTTACTTTAAAATGAGAAAAAATTTAAAGCGTGAAACAATAAATGATAATCTAAGTGGTAAGAAAGGGATGTACTGTGTTAAATTGCAAGGAAAGACAACTTGAACAGTGTATTTCAATGAATTCAGTGGATATCTAGATTTGTTTCTGAAGAAACAAATTTTTGGTGAAAAAGCAGGGAGGTGAGATTACTATAAGACAGAGAAGACTCGGAATGTTGAACCAGATGGCCTCTCCTTTCTGAAACACCTTATGTTCTCCTAACTTGCTGTACCAACTCACACCATAGCACACAGTTACTGATCACTCCAGCAGCATGACTTAACAATGCAGAATATTGTGCTCATGTGAAGTCCTAGGTATTGTTTTACAAAAAGTCATCACTGTATTACTTGTACCCTACCATTATTTCCACACCTGAATGTTTGCTGGTTGTACCAGTGGGTGAAGAGAGGTATCAGGTACCAGCAGACAAGCATCTGGAACAACTTATATTAAAATCTTCACAGGCTCTGGGAAGACCATGTGTCAAAGTCAAAAACAAAATGATTTTGCAATGCAATATTGATGAATTACAGCTACTTCCTTTCTGATTTTCAAAGAAAATGGTTTACAAAATATCAAATTTGACTTTTATATTAATCCCAAGTAGTTTTGGCTACCAGGGACAAGGAGATTTTTTAAAATAACCTTTAATAGGCTTTGGAAAACTGGCCTCTACAAGCCTGTACCATAGCTGAAATCCTAACTTATGTTTGTTTCTTTTAGGGAGCTTGAGGTGCAATGTGATGACATGCTACCCAAACTGCACAATCAATATCAACAAGTAGCAGTTACTCAAGGGCAGACTGTGAAAGACAAGAATCATACCACATAAGCCAGTATGTGTTCTCTAGGAATTTTCTACTCTTCATGTCAAGTCTGAAAGCTATTTCTCAAGAACTAGAGATCAGAACCTTTTCCCATATTTATTTTTACTGAAAACCAGTTTTGTTTGGTTGGGTTTGTTTTGTTTTGGTTTTTTTTCCCAATTTACTGTATGTTAACATAGGATGTCTGGCTCTACCAGTCATGCCAAATTATATCACAGGAGAAGAGGGGAGCAACACAGCTTGGTTTGTAGCTTTACTTCTACTTTGTGAGTCACTAAAGTGTTTCTATAATGTATACTACATGGGAGCATCACAATTTTTAGTTGAAATGTCTCAGATGTTCTAGTTCTTTGAATTTTGCTAGATAGCCTCTCCCTCTTCTCCTGTGTGGTTAATTTATCACGTCTTTCAAATACCAAGATTAACAAACTGCTACATACATGTGAGGCAACAAAACGAGCAGAGTCTTTAGTTTCACAAAACCTGAGAGAATGGGTAAACCTACTGAGTTTCCCTATCTTTCCCATATGTGAAAAGGGAAGTAAGTTCTATGTCGGTTATTTTGGCTTGTCATAGGCTACCTAGATGCTGCTGGGCAAGTCATGTCAGACTGAATATGTCAACTACTGTCTGCCTGAAGAGAGTTCAGAGATACACTCTCTCCAGCCAGAAGCATCAAGAAGGAAGAGCAAGGTTTCTTTAATTCAAAGGAAGTCCAATAATCTTACTGTTTCAGAGAATTAGCAATTCCTCTTTTCTGTGAAGACTTCTGTCTGCTTGCCTAAAGAGTAAGGGAGAACTATGTTCACAATCACATTCCTGATCTGTCTTCATTTCTTGCACTGGGAATGTCTACACTTATAGTGCCAACAGACTAATTAAGTCTATGCAGATAGACAGCCACACTGGATGGGACCTGAGAGAGGCTAAATCATATTAGTTCTCATCCAGACACTAATAAACAAGAAAATGACAAGGTCCTTGTGCTCATTTCCCTTCTCTTCTGCAGTCTCAATGCTTTCTGTTTCTCACTTTCTCTGGGTCATAATTTGTTTACATAAATTGGAAGACATAAGAGAAAAGCTTCACTAAAATTGAAAAGAAAAAATCCTCTGTTGTTTTCCTAGTTTTTATGTCCTCACTTGTATCATGACATCATTCTATGAGTTGAAACAGGCATTTACTCTGAAATGAGGCATTCATCGAATGACATGCAATATAACCATTAAAAAGACCACTAACTGCTATTACACCCCTCCCCACACCAAAAAAAAAAAAAACCCAAAACACTCATTCCTATGGAGCCTGCAAAATTCTGAATTGTTCTTATCAAATTCATATGTTGACTTATTCCTTAAGCCATGTTTAAAATATTGTTCTTGGACAGAAGATACAAAGTGTAGCTCAATCAGTGATGAAATCACTTTACAGCTCTTGGGTGAATTTCTACACTGATGTAAAAGGAGAACTTAGTCCAGCAGAGGGCTTGGAAACACCATTTCGGT
>JANVCC010010406.1:27302665-27422546 GCA_025345505.1 Todiramphus chloris collaris | reverse complement strand
CACGCTTTGGTGTAATGCTTTGTTTTTTTTTTGTTTTTTTTTTTTAATTCTTTTCAGTGCCTACCTCTACCCTCAGCACTGTCATTTTCCATTTGAGAAACATAGAAACACTGTGTATACAATAGCTTTTGGAATTCAAATGACTGCCTTTGTTTAACACCAACACTGAGCTGTAAATTCTGCCTATGAGGCTGAAGCATCTTTTCTTCTGCCTCTAAAAAAAGGCTAGATAAAGTCCTGAAATGAAAGCATTTTCAGAAGGTGTCATTCTAGTAAGAAATGCCCCCTAAAATTTCCCTGGGTGGATCCATTCCCTGATGACATGTCATCAGGGTGTAAGCATGGCATCCCAAAATAAAGCCTGTTGCACTTTGTCATTACTAGGGGACCCTAGGGAATGGAGGAAGATCACAGTCATCTTTGAGAGGACTTAGGACTCTGCATCAGCATTGCTGTATTTCAGGTAAGAGCTCTCTCTTTGAAGATTTAACACATACAGATTTCCACACCACAGATTGTGCAATGAACTCCTCACATCCTTCACCAAAAGTTAGTGGTGTGTGGACAAAGGAGAAGAGGTGGGTGGCAGAGAAACCCACAACTACATCTACTAGACCTCTTCTTCCTGTTTTTCCCCCCACATATTTTGCAGTGTCCCAAGGGAGCATTCTGGAAAATCTTCTACCTTTTCCTAGGATGAAGCTACTCCTTACTGTAGCACTGAGGTGGATCCTTCCTCATGCATGTTCACCTTCCTCTCTGGATGATTATGAAGCCTATTAAATAGTGAGTCCTCCGTTGCTGCACTGCTGTAATACTGTAATTAATTGAAAATCAATGCATAAATATAGTTTTAGTTTCACTGCTCAGGTAAAAGTAGGATCACTGAAAGCTCAAAGGTTACACACCCCATTTTTAAAAAAAAACAGGCTGCAATTTTATATCAAAGTAGCTCAGACAGTAATTTAATTTTTTTTTTTTAGAATCTCTATCGTTAAAAGTGCAGGTCATCTGCACAATCTTCAACATAAATCTTACATGAAATATTCTCACACTCCAGCATTGCCTAGATTCCAGGAGGTCCTTGAAACATTCAAAATAAGCCAAGTTGTAAATGAATGTCTCATATTGTTAAGAAAACATATTTCAATTTGTTTGGGCTTTCTTTAGATTGTCTATGGCCTCAGTGTTCTGGATATTCAGGAATACTTCAGCCTAGGACTCCCAAATCAATCTCTGTAAAAATCTCATATTAAAATAAGTCATATTTAAATTAGGCTGGCACTATTTTTTTGACCTATGCTTGTTTAATGCCTACATCAATGACTTCCTGATCTACTCGAGGCTCTTACACACCTCTGCAGCATGTGTCATGCATAATATTAAGACTTCTTCTAGCCACTTGTAAAAAATTACAAATGGGTTCACCATAGCAGCTGCACTTTAACTTAGTTATTTGATAGTGGGTTACTATAGCCTTAATACTCCTTGTGGGTCTTTGTAGTTCAGAATATTTTTAATTTGCTTCAGATGAAAACTTCTGAAATAATTGTTCCACAAAGCCTGCATTTCCTTTTAAAATCATGTTACTTTATAATACTCTTTGGACGTGTCTAGGATGATCCACACAGAATATTATCAAATGCACTCAATGATGTTCTTATTAAAATGTTATGTGCTTCAGGCCTTACTACATAGTTTTCTTTGTTTTTTTGCCAGGCAAATCTATTACTTTTTCTGCATATTAGGCTGTCACCTTCACCTAACCCTGCATCCTGGCCTCTGTGGTTTTTACATTGAAAACATCCTGGATCTTGTATCCATGAGTATATTTTCATTTTATGGTTCACTGTGACCTACAGGAAGGGGGTGGTTCTGGGGTTTACATTAGCCTTGACCCCATATGTAGGCTGCAGCCTCATCTTATTTTCCTTTCCTCTTCTCACACAGGAGTTCCTCTTCAAGAAACTTCAGTCATTGAGCTAGCTAAAAAGCTTCTGTTAACAAAAAGCAGATCCACTACTAAGTTCTCTCCTGAAAAGATCTTCCTCCTGCTATAATGATTTTGAGTTTGGAAACCCACTGTATTGTGCAAGACGCATTCTGTAGGAATCTTCCAGCCTTCCAGGACATCTGAAATGGGTGTTACACAAGGCTCATGTTCATTTTATCTGCTAGCAGATCACTGACTAGGTAACACTGACAAAGAAGGATGCCTTGCTAGCACGGCAATTTCATGTGACTATTGACATTTTAAGTCAATGTTCTCCATGTCGCTGAATTGTATATTTGATCTGTTTTAATTTGCTTCTCAAAGCTTTTCATAGTTATCGCTGTATGAGTGATTGGTGCTCTGTTGCTGAGAGCCGTGAACAAGGTAGCAAAGGAACAGGATAAATGCAAGATCATGAAGACTTCATTACAAAATATATGTCACTTAATTTTGACACATTATGTACACCTAGTTACATAGGATAATATTTATAGCATGACAGTAAAAGCACTGACATGTATTTGGTAAGTCTTACTTAAGAGCAAGTCTTATGGAGATCTCACTGTAATGGTCAGTAAGACACCTTTGCCGGGAAGCAAGTGGTGACTCCAGTTTTCAGTGAGAATTGTTCAGCTCAGGAAATACCCAAGTGGGAGTTATCCATTTGAAACCCAAAAACAATGCTGCATGTACTTTCTTTGCCTGTTTTGAAGAGATAACAATGAGTATTATATGTGAACCAACACAGACCATGCTTCCATCAGACAGCAATTATCCTGACAATTCCTGAACAAACCTAAATCTGACTTCTAACTCTTTAAGGTCAGACAGCTTCCCAGTGCCCATGCTCTCCTGTGACAGGCTTGACAAGATTGGCATGGGTCTAGAGAAAGCAGGTATAACTTTCCCTGTTAAATAAACCTAATTGCAGTTACTTGCTCTGCGGGGCACTTACTCAAATAAGGTCCTCCTTATGCTCAGCAGAAGCACTTTAAGATACAAGCATCTAACAAACAAAGTAACAACTCAACATCCTAGCCCTGAGGATTAGGGAAAGGAAGCAAGATGAATACCAAGAGAAGAGAAGAGAGGATGTCAGGATAGGAGGACCACGTAGGAGTGAACAGGAGCTGGGAGAAAAGATTAATGGTCATATAGACCAGTACACACTGGAATGGATGACCAGTTAGCCTTCTATCTACTGCAAAGTATCTCCAATAGGCAAGCACACAAGCAGTCATCATTGAGTACTATATCCCACATAACCCTCTTACTGCCCTCAGTACGCTTATGGATGGGCTGAAGCCTGGAAAGATTCTTTTCAGCCCTAATCTTGCATGTGCCTCTCAGTTATTTCAGTAAACACCCAGTAAGATTAATGGCCTCCTGCATAACGTGACCTATGGACAAAACACTGTCAAGTTACAAGAAGTCTCAACCCTTTTGTGCTTCAACAAAAGGCATGCAATATTCAGAGTGAACACTTCTGAAAAGAATACAATATTCAGAATAAGAATAATAAATACCATTTCACCTCTCCAGCATGTAGAACTCAAAAACTTCAGTGTCCTTGCTCATTTATTTTCTGCCATGAGAGAGGGGTAGGGAATAAAAGAGAGTAAGGCAGAACTGATATCTTCTTTAATAGAACACAGAGACACTTTTCTAGTGACCTGAAGGACTTCATGGGCCCTTACCAGCAGGAGACAAGGCAACTTCCAGTGGCTCCTGGGGGCTTTCACGGGTTGTGAGCCACTGTCAGAAAACCCTGACGGAACTGTGATGTTAAGCTGTCACCACCAGAAACAGGTCTTTCTTCTGAGTCAGGGAGCACAGCCTCTTAGGGTAACTCTCTGTGTTCTTCTTAGGTGAAACTCAGGCAGAAAGAACCACAGCACACATACTACCCCTAAATTTCTAGGGGTCCTCGACTATGTCTGCCATCAAGGGAGCTGTTCCCTCCAAAACAGGTAATGCATTTGCATTCTCTCTTGCAGCAGAAGTACAGCTTTTGGTTATTCTGCATTTTTACCAGGATTTTTTTCTGCAATGTCTAGTATTGGGACAACAATCCCTTATCATTACTATCCATGTCCTTGTTCACTGGGAAACCTAAGTTGAAATAAACAACTGGCAAGTTCAGCACCTGTAAATACTGTATCTTTCCAAGGGTTACATTCTGTGATCATGCTTTAGCACTACAGGTGAAATTAATCTCTGTGGGGCCGTATGGAGGCCATGCCACACATGTTGTTCATGATGCTCTCAGCTGGAGGACAAGGGAAGAACTACTATACACTTCCTGATGATTATTAGCACTGGGATGGATGCCAATCACAACAACATACTTGCCACAAATTCATCTCTAGAATAATTGATTTTACCATGGAAAAATCTTCTTATTAATATTGTCAAGCTTGTTGACATTTAAAGATATTTACAATTTAATATTTTATATTACTGTTATAAAATGCTATCACCAATAATATTAATTATTAATATAATAGGTTTTATGTATGCAAAGAAGAGAAACATGCACTAACTCGAAAGATAAGAGTTGCATCTGTAAGCGTGAGCTGGGGTGTAGGTTCTAGGATTTAACCTTTTTCTACTAATCTGAAGAAATGGATAATATATTTATATTGTGCAATGGAATACAGAAGCAGTTCATGTGGAACTGAGGCCTAGACCTTTTTGTTCTCTATTGCCAAAACAAAGAAGAGAAGAGAATAATTATCTCTGTAAAGGAAGAGATGATTGTATTTAGTATAAGGACTGATTGATAGAAGAATCACAGTAACTTTTGACTATCATGGTAATATATAATGATTCAGAAGTATCAGAAGCAGCAGAGTGTGAGGATAGGATAAGCAGCTGACTAAGGCTCAACAAGGTAGCAGAAAATTTCACCTCTTACTTCTTCTGGACTGAGAATGCCTCCCTTTAAACTTCTCTTTCAGAAGAAATCCAAACTGATTTTACAAACTTCTCCCTAGGCTACTTACAGTCACCTTATTAGTCTATTCAACAAGACCACTGGGTCAATAAAAGTGATCTTGTGAGAATTAATGACGCTTTGAAATGCCTTTGACTCCATATCAGGCAAAAATACTGAACATTGTTGCAAAATTAAATATTTGGAACAGTTTTGAGCAAGAAATTTCAAAATGAAAAGTGGTGGTGTTTTCCAGCAAAACAAATCAGCCAGATATTCCCCAAAGATTACAGTTTGAATGGAAACTTAAACCAAAATGTACTCACATAATTAAAAATAACAGTGACTGACACTCAATTTAGGTCACACATTCTACAGCATATTTTTTGATATTGTGCATCCTCTAATTTGGTTCTGAAGTGAAGCAAACATCTATAAGAAAAAACACAGCAGTGTCTTCTGCTGGAGCACTGGGAGGTGGAATGAAACGTGTTTTTGGAGGGCAAATTCCTGCAGACAGTGCCACCTCCTTGAGTATGAAGGAGCCCAACATTCAGGCAATTGCCAGCTTGTTTCAGGCAGTCTGGCATAGTGAGAGGTTGGCAGGAGCATGAGAAGTGGCTCATAAATCTACGTCTCTAAATTATTTCCATTATCACATCCAGGAGGAATTCCTGGAGGATTTCTTTCCCTGCTCTAAACTGCTTCATGTACAGCTCAGATAATCAAGATCTGCAGTGGGAGAAGGCACGTTTCACAGACATTCACGGGAAAAAAACAAACAAAGCTTCACACGTGATCAATAAACCATAGCTTAAAACAACTGGGTCCCAGATAAAGCACTAAAAGGTAAAGCACTATAAAGAACAAGAACTATAAGAACTATAAAGAAGGGAACAGATTACCTTACAGGCTAAACAAAACCAAGCAACAACAAAATGATTAATTAATAGGCAAATCCTTCTGAAATATCTTTAGGCAGATTCTTTCCATGGAAAGTGAAATGATGGAAGAAAGTGTAAAAAAAGGAATCAAAATATGAAATAGCACCAATGTCCTATTAAGATTCTTGGAATGCTTTTCTTCTAGAGATGAAATGTTTTAGCACTCTATATCTCAACAGAATTAATTGCCCTAACAAGCTCTGACTGTCACACTGCATTGTTTATTCAGAAACATTGCAAAACATTTATATCTCCTGTACAGCTGCATAAAATACATGCAGCTCTGATGAAAATATTGTCAACCAGGAAAAAATATTGCAACAGAACAGAGAAATCTGGAAAACAAACAGGCAAACAAAAACCAAAAAAGCAAAAAGAGCCAAACCAACCAACCAAAAAAACCCAAAACCAAAACAAACAAAACCCCACAAACCCACCAAAAAACCCACAAACAAACCAAGACAACAACAACAAAAAACAGATTATGTCAAGAAATAAAGAAAAATACCATGTTTAACAGAAACTGGATGCTCTACAGGAGGGGGCAGCATGTCACTCGACATCACAGCTGGAATCTAGCAGAGCCCTGTTGTCTGTTCCCATGAAAATACACACGATTGTCCTAGCTGAATCTTTTCTAAAAGTCACATCCTGACATGCACTACAAGCTAAGCGTCAGCAGAGAAAATACCGTGTTTTCATCTAAGTTCCCTTTCTCTTTCCCCTCTCTGCAGTTCTCCAGCTGCATGTCACCATATCTGACTGGTTATCCAATGCACAGTTTCAGAATGTGTCATTTTTGTCCCTGTTCTTACCCAACAGGAAACAAGGGGTTTCCCTGTCTTCAAGGTCATTTAACTTGCAAGGTGTGAAAGATGCTGGTATGTGCCCAGTGTGGTAACCTCTTTGCTGTCCCAGCCAGGGGCAGCTCCCCTTCAGATCCTGCCTGATGTAGCCAAATGTCTATGACTCCATCTTCCCCTGGTCCACTGTGCAGCCAGGGCACGCCTACTGATGCCTGCCTTTGCAAGCACTGCTGTCTCTGCAGCCCTGGCCCTGCATACTAATTGGTACATTTAATGACTTTCTCTTGCTCTCCCTCCTGTCTCCTCCTGAGATGCCGTCTGGGAGCAGAGAAGCACGGCTGCCATGGAAACTGAGCCTCCAAACACCCTCAACCTGCCATACCAACCTTCAGAGAAGATTCTGGTGGTGAAGCTTAAAAAAGGGGATGTTCCAGGGTATGTAAAGGCAGAGGAGTGGGAAGGGGAATGCTGACCATGGCCCAAGTGAGTCTGAGCTGCTCTGCCAAGGCACTGCACAAGCTGCATGTATACTTGGCATAAGAAAGCAGACATTGAGGAGAAAAACAGATCTATGCTCTATTACCTACATATTTCTTCAAAATGTTTCAAATGCTTCTCAGCCCCCTCCCTCCCATCCACTTACAGTCTGGATCAAATACCCCTTATGCATGCACAGGCCATGTCATCAAAGGGGTTTTGACAATCCCAAATATGACTCACACATCTGAAGGACTGTTTGTAGCCAGAAAAAGTGCTGATTACAGTGAGCAAAAAGTTCAAGGGGGCCTCGGGCCCTCCACAGCACAAGCTGGCAGAGAAAAAACCCCTGCCTACGCAGTAAAGCTGTGATCCTGTGCCCAGCTTTTCAGTCCTGCCTCCCTTTCCCAGGGTAGCTGCAGGACTGCAGCCGCATGGAAACTCAGTCTTTGTGGCACCCTCTGTGTGATGTGTGATGCCTTTACTGGTCAGACACCTAATTCAACTCCAGGTCTGCGTCCAAAAATATTTTGGACTTCACTTCAGGCGGTGTAGCAATGGGAACTGCACTTTTGTCCTCAGTTCTGCCTCCCGAGGATTTCTGGGCATATAATGGGGGTAAGATGAGTGTACACTTAAATCTGAGTTAGCATCCCAAATTTCAGCCTTCAAAGGACACCGTCACTTGCACCCAGTCTCCTTGTAAGCTTTCAGCCCAGCAATGGAGAATCTCCTTGGGTGTCTTTTTTCTAAGCAAACTTCCCCATGATATGATTTATTCATGCAGGGAGCCCTGAGAAGGTCAATAAAACTGGAGTGCTCCCAAAAATACACAAACAAATAAACAAACCAAGGAAGAAAACCCCCCCACTGTTCTTTTAGTGGAACATTCAGAAAATTTTAGACTCTTCTGAAGACTAGATGGAGCTGATTATGTTCCAGGCAGACCCTTGCACGCAAGGGATTTAACAAATGTTTCAACTCTCATTCTTTGTTCCAACCACTTGAACAACCAGCTTAATGCTGGGAATTTACTTCAGATCCAAGTCAGAGTGCTCTGTGCCATGAAGCAGTGCAAGGTTTTGGAGCCAAATTACCCAAGAAACCCAACAAAGTCCCTGCTTGGTATTCCTTGTGAGGCAGGGGGATCTACCGCAGTGCAGGTTGGGGAGCACAGTGAGACGGGTCTTAGACATGACAACTAAGGACAGCCCAACCTGCTTCCCACCTGCTTCACTTTAGCTAAGGAGACTTACGTTTGGATTTTTTCTTTCAGGGAGCTTATGCTGTCTGGCACCTGATCTTGCCATTAAGCAGAGAGAATTCCCACTGACTTGATGAGGACTGCACCGTTATAAATTTCAATACACAAGGTCTGTCACACATAAGCACAAATTGGTGCATAAAAGATGAGGAAGTGCCACAGGAGTGCTTGCAAGTTGCTTACAACAACACTTAATCTAAGAAAGAAGACTGTTCTATGTGGTTTGCAGCACTTGTGTAAGCCTTCCCTCTCATGCAACTGGTTGTTACTTTATTAAATAAGAAATAATGCTTGAAACAGAAAATGTTAGAGGATACAGGAAATGAAAGAAATTCAAGAATTTTTTTCAAGCAAATGGAGAAATTGGTTGTTAATGTAGGATGTAGGTGTAACCACCTAATAACCTATGTTTACATGCAGCACTGGCAGCTGCAACTCAGGAAGGAGGTTTTGGAGCCATCTCTGACACCAATAGCTCAGTGAGCAGCAGCTGCCAGGAAAAAAGACATTGAGCATCACCAGCACAGGCACTAACAACATGGCCACGGCATAATTCTGCCACTTTACACAGCCACAGATCCCCCACATGCCTTATGTAATCTGTGCAGTTCTGGTCTCTGCTGCTCAAGGGCAATGCAATGTAATTGGAGAGGAACAGAAAAGGAGAACTACAGTGCTTAAGTTGAGGCCCAGAGAGTTGTGGTAAATGGAGTTAAATCCAGTTGGTAACCAGTCACAAGTGGTGTTCCTTGGGGTTTAGTGCTGGGGGCACTCCTGTTTAACATTTTATCAATGATTTGGCTGAGGGGATTGAGAGCACACCCTGTAATGCAGATGACACAAAATTAAGAAGAGTGTTGATCTGCTTGAAGGTAGGAAGGCTCTGCAGAGGGATCAGGACAGGTTGGATTGATGGGCCAAGGCCAGCTGTGTGAGGTTTAACAAGACCAAATGCCAGGTCCTGTATTTTGGTCACAACAATCCTGGCAACACTACAGGTTTGGGGAAGAGTGGCTGGAAAGCTGCTCAGCAGAAAGGGACATGGGGGTGCTGGTTGACAAGTGGCTGAACATGAGCCAGCAGTGTGCTCAGGTGGCCAAGAAGGCCAACAGCATCCTGGCTTGGATCAGAAATGGCGTGGCCAGTAGGAGGAAGGTACTGATTGTTGCCCTGTACTCAGCACTGGTGAGACCACACCTCAAGTACTGTGTCCATTTTTGGGCACTACAGTATAAGAAAGACATTGAGGTCCTGGAGCAGGTACAGAGGAGGGCAACAAAACTGGTGCGGGGTTTGGAGAACATGTCTTGTGAGGAAAGGCTGAGGGAGCTGGAATTGTTTAGCTTGCAGAAGAGAAGGCTGAGGGGAGACCTTCATGTCTTCTACAGCTACCTGAAAAGAGGTTGTAGTGCGGCTGGTGTCCCTAGTAACTAATGACAGGACACGACGAAATGGCCACAAGTTGGGCCAGGGGAAGTTCAGATTAGATATTAGGAAGAATTTCATTACTGAAAGAGTAGTTAAGCATTGGAACAGGCTGCCCAGCAGCCTGTGGAGTCACCATCCCTGCTGTTCAAAAAATGTGTCATGGTCTAGCGGTTATGGAGGTGTTGGCTAGAAGGTTGGACTTGATGATCTTGGAGGTCTTTTCCAACCTTAATGATTCTATTATTTTATGATTCTATATTGCTTTGACCTTGCTGTTTCACAGCGCCCTCCATTTCATATTACGTAAAGTCAGAAAAAGATTTTAAAGGGTAAAAACATGTAAATGTCACTTACATGAAAACACATGAATAGCTCTTCAGCTTCATCTGTATGTCCCTTCTATTTTCTTCACATTTTCCATTATTTTCAAGTAGGGTTACAATTTGAACTTATCTTTTCAGCATGTACATATCTCAAAAACCTGAGTGGTTTCTATTTGTGACAAGTTTTACTACAACCCTTGCTGTTTCAGCAGTACCTCTTGGGTCAAAAAGTTGCAGCTTTGCACGCAAAGTGGTAAGAGCATAGGGGCTTCCATACTGGATTATGCCAGGTTCTTACAGAAGTTTTAAAGTATCAGAGATTCATCACATTCATTTTTGCATATTACATGCCCTGCTCAAAACTTCTTTCACAGAGAGCATGAAGCCAATAGAACCTTAGCCACTGTCAAGAGCTTTAAAGTTCTGGAGGTCTGCTCAAGTGTTGGAGATCCCGCTTATGATGATGAAGAGAGCAGCAGTCTAACACTGATTTGACAAACAGGACACTCTTCTTCCAGAGTCTTGGATGGTGGAGATGGGGAAAAGGACAAAGGCTAATTTTCCTGTGAGATGTAACAGCAGAAGATGTAATAAAGCAAACCTATACCTGTTACTCTCAAAACATGAGTACTTTTTTTTGTCTCACTTCACCACCTAGAAAAAGAGTATTCTGTTAGAAAGGGACTAGTGGAAGCTGCCTTAAAATTCACTTAATGATTAATCTGTTGCTGAGGCTGGGACTGGGTTGAATAGCATCAAGATCAGTTGCTTGATTTCCAGCGGGTATCTGCATAACGGCATTGTTCTGGTCTAGCTCTTCACTGAAAGCATTGGGAGCCTTGAGTAGAAGGAAACACAAGTCCCCAGATCGGCAGTGGAGCTTCTGCTCCACATTGAAATCCCAGAGAGCATTTCTCTGCAGCTGTAATTTTAATGATATAGGATGATCCTCTGCCTTTTACATTGTAACTACTCAGAATTTAAAAGGAGTCTGGAGACTTCTGGGGACAGGCAGGTTAAATTATAGTTATTACCAGGCAGCTATTTCAAGATTACTACCTTCTGAATAGCATACCCCCCACGCCAAGAAATGCAAACAAAACAAAAAGTTTACTTGTCCTTCCAGAATTATTCTGGCATTCAACTCGTAACTCCCAATTTCCAGCCCTTCACCTCAACACTTTCTTCTGCTTTGTAGAAAAAGCCTAATCTTTACAGCTTCCAGTATATCAGACTAAGGTCCTGAAATTAAAAGACACAGATATTCATTTGGTTTCAATAGGTTTTGATGTGCAAATGCTAAAATGCTTTCACATGCATGAAAGAGCAGGGGGGTGTGCATACCCAAATCTGTACATTGCTGTATTCATGGATGTGCGTTGCTAAACACTTTCCAATATAAAAGGTCCTCATAGCCTTCTCCACTGCATTGCTTAAGTTTGGGCTTGCATGACTGCCCAAGCCACTCCAGCACACTGCTGAGAAGGGCTTGGCTCCCACAGCAGTATCTGGAGGAACATGTGCTATGTTCCCTTCTGCCACAGCTCTCCCATTATATTCCTACCAAGGCAGCATATCCTCCTGGGCATTCCAGAAGTGGGATGAGCACCTGTTCTTCTAAAAGTCAGCAAAAGACACTCAGAAACCCAGCTTCCCAGGACTCATTGTAAAATGACGAAGATCTGGTCCCCCAGTTGCCCTGCACTTGTCGTGTGAGCGCACCCAAGATGAACCACCCCATAGTCTTCCCCGATACCGAGGTCAGGCTGGCAGGTCTGTAATTCCCCGGATCCTGCTTCCAACCCTTCTTGTAGATGGGTGTCACATTGGCAAGCCTCCAGTCATCTGGGACCTGTAAGCCAGAACTGCTGATAAATGACAGAGAGAGGCTTGGCAAGCTCCTCCACCAGCTGCTTCAGTACTCTCAGGTGGATTTTATCTGGCCCCATAGACTTGTGGGGTGGCATTTGCTCTGCTTATGGTCAAACAGAAGCTTCTGTAAAACTAGAACCCAACCTGCTCTGAGGACGGTTAAAATCTAATGAAACCTAACCAAAGTCAAGGGAGAGTAGACTGCATGCAGAATTAAATAACAGATTTTCCCACAGTCATAGATAAGATACAAAGTCAGGCCTGATTTTTGGTTGTGTGTGTTGTTTTGTAAGCAGTGAGATAAGCTAAGATGTTACAAGTAAGAGCTGCAAGCATTTCCGTAAAGAAGAAATATTTTATCTTCAAAACTTTTTTTCCTTGACATGGAAAATCATCTACTTCAAGCTGTCCTTCACAAATGCTAGTAATTCTACTTTGAATATCCTATGAAAACTAAAGATGGGGTGACAAAATGAAGTATCTGTGCTTCAGACTGCTACTCAGCCAATCCAAATACTTCTGACACAATTAGTCACTTTGATTCTTTATGTGCTTCGAGGTACCAGCTAAAAATTGTGAGGGGCATGCCGAGTCCGCTGGTCCTCTTGCACCCTATCTCATCATTCACCTACATCACACCATTCCCTTCATAAAATGCCCAGTACCACCTTAAGACATTTTTCTTCCTAGTTCACAGGCTGTCCAAGAACTTCATTCCTCTGATGGTTAGAAACCTCTATTTAGTCTCTGAGTAAATTGTTTCAGGGCCAGCTTGTACTTATTTGTTCTTATGCAAAGATTGTCCTTCAGTTTAAGTAGCATTTTTCCTTCCCTGATGTTTATTTACCCTTCAGGTGCACTAGTATAGCAAGTTCTTTTAGAGTGTCCTTCAACAAAGACTTTAAGCAGGAATCCCTGGTACTGTACATTGGTTTGGAGAAGTATTCTATTCTCATCACAACCAGGAAAAAAAGATCTTGTTTTCCAGCTGGATTGTTTCATCAATATAGTTTGTTCAGTGGTGGCAGAAACACCTGTGCTGGTGCAGAAATGTAAATGATGCAGCAATTAGCCGTTGACACTAGTAGGAGAGCAGGACCTTCTCTTTGGGCAGCAGGTCTGGCTTATGCTGCTTAAAGAGTTCTCTGAACTCTGTATCCTGTCACAAAACAGGCTGTCCATGCCCCACATCATTCGAGAATCTCTTCTCTGTGCCTGTACCAGATTTAGCCTTCATGTTCTCAGTCCTGTCAGACACTTTGCCTATATCTTCATGTTCATCATTGTCCTTTCAAGACCTGATGTTAAAAATTAATTTTGTTTCCAGACCAAACTAGCTCTCCTTCCCACATCATCATGTCTGTAGTGGCAGCACTTTCCTCCTCATTCTCTTTACATTTAAATAGTTAAGGGACCTTCTCTTGTTTATTTTAATATTCTTTTCAAAGTCAATCTCAAATGTTTTCTGGCACTTTTCACTGTCTCTCTTTGTCCATTAGCCTTTCCCTCCTGAGTGTTTTTGCTTACTCCCAGTGCCATTTATAAGGTGAAATCACAGCACCCTATTGCTCCCCACATTCTCCTGTGATTTAAGGACACAACTTCCAACTGCTTTTTCACCTTTTTTTAAAGAAAATCTACATTTCTGCAGTAATTAACTGGATCCTAATAATTAGTTTCCTCCATTTCTCAGTCAACCATCTGCAACAGCAGTAGAAAGACAGTAAGAAAATAGTATTCCCAAAATTTTGAGGTCACAATTATTCTAAAGCCAGGAGTCCTGAGAATCCGAGGCAGTTTTTAAAGCCATCACTACCCCTGTGAGCTTTACTTACAATCAAAAATTATTCAACTACAGGTGCAGAGTAATTACCTACCTCATGAAACCTGAAGGGTAAACAGATCCAGCTCTATTCCTTTTTTGTTTTCTGTTTTTACTGCCTTTTATCTAAAAGAAATCTATTAAGATGTTGTGAAATACTGACAGATTGAAAGGAGTGACTAGAAAACAAGCATTATTTACTTTTTTTCTTATTACTTGTGTTAATTAGCATAATGCTGTTTTCCATACTCCTAATGACATGACAGAACACAATAAACATAAGCTCCTTTTAAAGCATCTTGGATGGACACAGGCAGAGAAGTGCATGACCCAGAAAAGGAGCACTAACCCTACTTGCAAGTAGATTTGCAGTCTGCATCAAGCTCGTGTCACAGCTTTAGAGCTAGCAGTGCTTGCAGACTAGACATACATTCAGTCTCATGTTGTACAGTGGAGCTGTATAAAGCTCTCTGTGAAACTCCTTTGTATTTCCTAAGTTATGCCATTTTAGCTATCCTTAAAGCTGTATTTGAAAGGCTTCTTATTCCATGTAGTACAGCATAGCCTTCAGTTTCCTCCTTTTCTATTTAGTGGTTTATTCCTCTAACATTGATTGGGACAGAAAACAAGGTTCATATTCCATAATATGTAGGCATACAGAAGCTGGCTCAGCTCCAGACCTATCATCTAGTCCCTCTCCAAACTGCCAGAGTAACATTTGTTGGTCGTAACTTCATGTTCCTCCAGTCATGACTGACATTAAAAATCAATGTGTCTATGCAAACAGGTAGGAGTTCTGCAAGGTGGATCTTTCGATCTCTTTCAGAAGAATTCCCCTCTGCAGAAAATGGTAATATTGAGCCTGTATATCTTAAACAATATACAACTTTTATTTTGTAGATTCAAGTATTGGCTTTCTGCTAAGGGGCACATTCCACTGACTGTGTATTGCCACTGAGCTTTATTTTAATGTGGTTATGCTTTTCCAACACAAGTATTCAACACCAGACTTTTCACTAAAAAATGGCTGATACGGCATGAGAGACCAGTCCTATAATATGTGAGGATACTCAAGGAGCATGGAAAAGTCACTCGACTGACAGCTAAAAAATTCCATTTTTCATTGGTGCTTTCAATGTAGAAGACAAGATGAGATGTGCTGCCAAAATTATGACATGAAATACTCTGCTCTATTTTGATCTCTCTTTTTTCTGTGTCTTGTTTTGCTAAAGATGATTTAAAGCCCTGCTTGCTGAATCCAAAAAAACAAACAGCTCATGCATATGACAAGCTGCCAAGAATGCAGGACCCTGCCCTTCGCTTAGCTCACAAGCAAGAAAAATCTCCTACAAGGATACTGCCAGCCAGCTATGCTGCATTAAATATCACTGTCAGAAAATAACATTCACAGCATAATCAGCTGCAAAAGGACTGCGTGCTGAGCAGTAACTTGCAAAGAGCCCAGCCTATCAGTTAGCCTTCAAAGTGACTTTATGGTGACAAGCATCTGGTAAATCAATCTGGGAGGAATCTATATTGTCCAGATAGCATCAGATTTTTATTTTGTGTGATTGGGTTGAGGCAATATGAGGAAGGTGGATGACAAAAACATTAAGACAAATGATTTGTAATCTTCATGTCTGTCATTCAAGTTGCCTCTTTTTATTTTTTTCCTTCTTTATATTTATACTGGCAATGAAACAAATGTGTTACCAAAGAATATATGGAAATATGTTTAATGAACAATTCTTTATCTTCCTAAAATTCTATCAATAACAACAACAACAACAACAAAAATTTAAAAAGAAAAAGAAAATGAGAGTGATTTCTTTGCCCTGGTAAGATTTCTGTTTCTCTGTACATTAGTAAATCCAGATTTATACAGAAATAATCTTGCAGGTCATAAAATAATTTGAAGGACTCCCTTCACACATACCCTAAAGATGACTAAATGATATTATAAAATAATCTCCTAAGGGAGATTACTATGCTCAGACTGCATCACATTCAAATATGAGTTGAAAAAACAAAAACAATAATTTCCAGCAAAACATTTTTTTGCTTCATGGTGTGGCATGCAAGGACTGGATCACAGGCTGATGTGATTTTATTTTCATCCTTTAGATACAGTAGTGACCACAGAAGTGGAAACGAGTTGTAAATCCATTAAAATTTGCAATTAGCAATAATAAAGGTAAAAATCCTGTCCCCACTAATGTCAATGCCAGTTTGCTCACTGGTCTGGAAGCTAGACAATTTTTCATTTTTTGAATACATACCAGTGTCTGTTTTCTACAGAAATTGTATAGTATATAAAACTAATTCTTAGATCATAATCATTTTCAATAGCAACAGACAAAAAGCAGTATTTTGTCCTTTAAAGTATCACAATCTCAAGGTTACTTTATCTCTAAATGGCTTTTAATCTATTTTATTTTCATTATGTACTCCTTTATTACAAAGGTTCATTATGTTCTGTAGCTGTTGACTTGCAGCCTTTTATGCTATTATTAAAAGTCTTGCACTATAGCTCTTCCTTAATGTCCTGGCTTCTAAGCATGTGATTGTGTGAATAATTGACATCACATTCATTTCAAAATGTTCACTTCCAGGACTCACATTTATGGAGAAAAGTTTGAACACAACTACATGCAAAAGAGGATTGATGAGCCCCAAGTATCATGGATGACTACCATTTAAGCTTCTTCTAAGGTGTATACATCTCTACCTTGAAAGTAGTTAGGTTTCCTTCTGCTCTGTGTTGCTGTCACTGAAAGGACTTTTCCAGACTTATTTCTTTTCCTTACAAAATCCTCACTTACACTCTTCAATCATACCAGTGCACAAACTTTTGTTTCTGAGTCAGTAATGACCTTTTTCTTTGATAACTCTTTAACCTCCTGATTATACATGTCTTGTCCCATTATATTTCTTATTCTCAATTCTTGCACTTAGCAAAAAGGCCCAGGAAGGAAAAAACACTTTACAGAATCCAGTGTTTGTTTGCTTGTTTAAGTGTAAGAATTTAAGCTGTTCTTCTGAGTTGGTGGGTAGGGAAGTGATTAGACTAATAATTTCTTTTAATAATTAGATCCATCAATGTTGTAGAATCCCTGGTTTGGAAAAGAAAGTCAGCACATGTATTTTCTGTAATACTGCTAAAAATTGCTTTCTTCAGATAAAGATTCTTGAAAATCCATTTTGATCATTCATTAGTTGCCTCTCTAACCTGAGGTCTGACACATCAATGTTCTTCATGACAACCCTGAATAAGGCTGTTCAGGCAGACTCTTCAGAAGTAAAATTATTCTCAAAAAGCATTCTGATTTCATACGTTTTGCTACCTGTTTAGATAATTTCCAACCAATTTTTCAGAGTTTCTAGTCACATAATGCATATGGGAATATAGCTCGATGAACAAAACCAAACTCAAAACAGTGTTTCCTCATAACTGTCACAAAGGAACAAAAATGCCACAGCAAATTAAAAGCACTCTTATTCCAGGTCAAATCAAGACTTATAATATAATTTACAAACTAATTATATTTATCAGCAAAGACAGAAGATACAATTTGAACAGTTATGCTTCCATAGGCTTTAAACTAAGGCTCCTCTACTCAGCATGTTAAACTTCTGAGAAACATAAATATGTGTTGGTGAATAGCTTGAAAACAGACAAGAAGTTTTATGTTCTCATTGGAGAACAACACAAAGATATAGGACTAAATAAGGGAATAGTTTCAAATCTTCATTTGCATCACCTTTCAGGGTTGGTACCTCTATCTGAGCATTTCAGTGGGTCTGACTCTTCTCCCAAACCAGACAAGAGACATCACTATTGTTGTATCAAGCCCTGGATGACATGAGTTGGAAAAGAAAGGTAGGAACTGGTTGTATATGAAATTTAATGCAAGCCCTACAAATCCTCAGAGGCTATACAGAAGCTTTGCAAGGATATTATTAAGGGACAAATAAATGGTAACTTCTGAAAGTAAATTCAAGGGTATTAAGCTCGGCATGTTTCTTCAAAGTATTTCAGTACACTGGGAAGAATGAAGTTACCTCCCACTCATGGCTTTTCTTCTGTGGATTTGTCTACCTGCCTGATGGAGGCAGAAGCAGTCAAGTCACAACCACCTTTTCTATGTTCTTTATCTGCCCTTGGTATTAGATGCATATTCCCTTGCTGACCTTAAATCAGGATTTCACCTCTCCCTAAAGTTTAGCCACAGCTAGAACCTTAACAGCATTTTGTGTTTTGGCTCTATTTTATGTAAGACTAGATTAATGAAGTCTAATTACAAAGTTCCCGAGCTTGCAAGATGCAAAATCACCTCAGTTCTGAGATCCTCACCTTTTGGGAAGCTTGGGGAGCTGTCTGACAACTTGTCAAAAACTTCAGTACTGTTCATGATGTTTGATATTGAAAAGGCGTCACAAATGCATATGCGTTATAATTACATAGGTCACTTAAAGCATCTCCATATTCTTTGTCACCAATACCAGCAGGCTCTGATTAAAACGTGTCTTTGATAATGATACATTAGCAAAGGAGTGGATACATGCAAGCTGACTGGCTGGCCAGGTGCCCCGACAGACAGATGAAAGACCCAGAGAGCAGTAAAGATCTAAATGATCTGCAGTATCACACACTGCTTCCCTTGTTCCCCATTTTCACTTACCATCAGTAGCATGCAGCTATATGTGCACCAGTCTACAGAGCCAGATTTGTAGGCTCTGCTCTGTTACTAGCTGATGATTTCCTCTCATCCTCTCAATCCATCCTGTTACACATAGCACTTCATAGTCTAATTGTCTAGCTCTTCCTTTCTGTGCTTCCTGTGTTCTGTGAGCCAAAAGAGTGCCCATTGTTCTTTGGGGCCAGGAAAAAAATGCATGTTTAGGAAAACTGCCTAGCAACTGCTTTCCTTATTGCAAGGGAGTCTATTTGCATAAGAAAAAAAATCCAGCTGGAAGCCTGCAAAGACTCTGTTGGGAGCTGATTCTGTGACCAGTCCTCAAAGGAGAACTCCCGTTTAGTCCTGATCCCTCTGGATGCCCTTTCTGTGCTGTCCTCACCATCAGCAGGGTCAATGGCGAAGTTGCACAAGGTGCATCAGTGCTCTGCGGCAGCCAGGAGATGCCGTTCCAGTTACTGACTGTGCTCACAGTGCTCCCAGAGATCCTTTTCTCGTTTTGTTCCCACATCATCTTTTCCTCATACTGTGTGCATCACACATCACCAAGTCAACAGCTTCAGCTGCTAACCTTTGGAGTTCTGTCATTTGCTTTGCAGATTTCCTGCCAAAAGTGACAATCTGTAGCACTACAGTACAGTATCTTTCTCTAGATATTTCCACATGGTTCCTCCACACAATTACTAAATGGCATTAATGGTTGTCCTGGTCTGAGCTAGAACAGAACTAATTCTGTTCAGTGATTTTACTGTTCAGCTCAGTTCTCCTAACTGAAGTTAACAGCCTATTTTTTCAGGCAGTGTCTGCTTCTGGCAGTGTTAATGCTCTGTGTCTACTGTTACTACCAAGGACTGGTGTGCAGAAAGACTCTTTCTTATACTTGCTCCTATGCAGACCAAAGTCACTGCTAAATCTTGTGTACCATGTTATGCATGCAGAAAGTAAAAGGCTGCACCTATGAGGTGGAGTGTCCAGGACACATGACCCTAAACTGACCAGTGAGGGATTCCGTTCCATATAAATCATATTCAGTATAAATATGAGGGATCATGAGGGCCAAGCTCCCCCCTTCAGTGGCTGGAGTCTGAGGATGATTCTGTATTTCTTCTGCCTTTAATCCCAATCCATTTTTTTCTGAATCCAGTTCTAGAATCCAGCTCCTGAATCTGGTTCCCATCTGCCACTGGGCCCAGTCTGGGACTTCTCCAGTGCCTGTTCCACAGAATCAGCAGTGATAGTGACCTACTGGTTTTGTATATATTTGTATATATTTAATTTTATTGTTATTATTTTTATTAAAGCTTTGTTAGTTTTCTAGACTGCAAGTCTCTCTCCCTTATTACTTTTCTTTCTCCTTTGGGAAGGGAGAGAGTTTAATAAAGAGCACCTGTCATTTGTCTAGGGCCAGCCCACACCTTACCCTTTACAATAACCTGCACAAAGACTTGGCCCAGGTAGAAAAACTACGGAAATCACCATTTCTCTTACTGTTCTATGCCTGATCCCTAGAAAATGTTGCCTGTAAACTCTTAGCTTCCTAAAGCGACAGACGAAACATTGGCTCTAGTAAAGTCCATGGAATATTCCAATTCTACCAATATTCCAACTACAATCTAGAAAACTGTGAAGAGGGTTGGGATTGAGGACATGTGCTAAACATCTAAACAGCAGCCAAATAATTTCAGCACCTGCAAAAATGGCTTTGTAGGGCTGTGCTGCTATTTAATGGAATGAGCTGATTTTGATCTGAGTTCTGCAAAGCTCTCCAAATTGTGGTTCATAAAGCTAATTTCAATGTGTGAATCATTGCTTTCCTGCAATTTATATCCATATGTGTGGTTATTTTTGAGAATGATTCAGTTTTGTATATATAATTTTAAAAGGACTTTTTAAGTTAATGAACATCTGTGCTAACAGCCCCTTTACAGAAAAGCTCGTGTCAGCTACCAGTGATGCTGACTGTGTAAACTTCCTGCAATTCTATAGACATCCATATGGATCCTTACTGACTGCATAGGAGTAACCCTGCTGAAAACCACACCATTACAGTGCTTTAAAAATGGGGTGGGAAACCCAAAATTTCCATCCATTTAAAAACTGTAATATCTGTTTTATAACCAAAATGAGACCAAACAGTAAATGCTCAAAGCTTTTACCAGAAGCAAACAGAGGGAAAATTGCCATTCGAGAATTTCCAAACACTTTGATTAAGTTTTTGATTGACATACATACAGAGCTTTTAGCTACAGTGTAGTTCAACAGCATTTCTGCATTTCATGACATCTGTTTCTAGGTGCTTCTTTCTGGCTGAACTTATTTTCTCAAAGTGAACCTACTTCTTGACATCTTGCATGAGAACAACTCTGGTGTAAATCTAGTAGAGGTGGATTTATGAAAGAATAATTAGACACCCAAATTCAATGGGTAGACAAGTAACTGGTTACAGAAGCAAGGTCACTCTGCTCTAGTTTATCTTTTAATCGGCTCCATTTTTCAACCTAGTTATTATGTTTTTCTGTCTCTGCCCTCCCTACACTCTTTGATCTCACAGACTGAAGGAGAATGTGCTTCAGGAGCCATGGAGCTGGTTTCCCACTTGCACATCTCATGTGAGAGCTTAAATCTGGCAAAATAAAGTGTGTCACAACCTCCCAGTAAAAAAATCTCATTTTCTGTAATACTGTCTTGTCATTAACCCCAGAAGACATAGTTTAGTAAGAACTCACTATTAAATGCAGCACACTACACATGCTGGACATCTGATGTTCCTTCTCCTAGTATTAATATGTAAAACTTTCTTGAACTCCCTTT
Source organism: Todiramphus chloris collaris (assembly GCA_025345505.1). Classification (NCBI taxonomy): domain Eukaryota; kingdom Metazoa; phylum Chordata; class Aves; order Coraciiformes; family Alcedinidae; genus Todiramphus; species Todiramphus chloris. The sequence continues at coordinate 27,401,174 of JANVCC010010406.1, read as the reverse complement.
TTAGGATATGTGTAAGTGAAAACAGATGGAAAGAGAACTGTAAGTAAGACCGATGACCCTGGTGTGAAGATCATGAGAAAACTTCACTTGGGAAGTAACTACATCTTTATCCATGCTAAAAAACAATGGAACCATACTTGCTTGCGACAAAGCTGTATTTGGCCTCTCTGTAGAACTCAGCAGGTTAGAAAACTGCAATTCCAGACAAAACACCAGCAGTCAGGAATAAATAAGGGCTGGGGAAAAGGCATGCTTCCTGCACACAGCAGAATATACTGTGCCACAGGCAAGTAGTAACATGCACCAAGCTATGCTGCTAATCCTTTAGCATCAGGATGATGCTGTATCCTGGTGTATACAAGTTTCTAACTGTTGATGTTGTGGTGACCTTTAGGAAGCTCCTAAAAGCCCTCTCAAATCATTAGGCCTAATTTTGCTTGTGATTATGTTACTGTAAGTTCAGAGTTACTGCACTGACTTCAAGGCAGCTAGCTCAGATTTACATCTCTCTAGCTGGCCATTATTTCCTGTACTGTTTCCAGTTGCATGAAATCATCCATGCACGTCCTCCAGGGCTGCTGGAACCCTCTGTCCTCCCCAGCACTACACATGATGCAATGAGCCTTTGACGGAGGAGGAGAGCTGAGAAGTCCATGTAGGGAAGCAGATAATTTCCTTTTGAGCAACGGATGCAAAAATAGCAGCTAATAAAAAGCCTTCAAACTATGACAATTCAATACACACACCTACGAGGATGCCTTGACAAGCTGCTTGACTTCTCAGTAACTCTTTCCTGTTTTCTTTAGTACAGCCTCCTCCAAACTCCCCCACACAGGTATTCATCTCTGTAGTGACAGCTGAGACCTGCAGGTGTTTGCTGCTATTGCCCTTTCAGAATAGACAGACACTTGTTCCTCACTGTAAACATTTGTATGGTGATGCTTGCCTGGCTAGTTACAGCCCAAATAATGATAAACCAGGCTTTTCTTTTTTTAGCACTTTGCTGTCATGCATTAATTCTCTTTGCAAATAGGCATTGGGTACTGGAAATAGCTTAAGCAAGATCACTCTGTCGGGATTATTTTACTAGCACTATCTCTTAGCAAATGTTTCATATAGTCACCAGAAAAAGCGTACTATGCCTTTGCCAGAAATACAGCACTTTAAAATATTGGGCTTACACATGAAGGAAGGGCTATGCCTAGTGGGCAAGATGCTCTTTGCCATTTCACTACTCTAATACTAATGTTAGTTCACTGTCTTCAAACTGCTACTCTGGCTTTGCTAAGCAACAGCAGGGATCAGAATCATGACTGTTTGCTGAGGACTATAATACTCCGAAGTGTCAGAACAGTTTTTCAAAAGGGTTTTTGAACTTTTTATGTGGAAAGAAGGTCTGAAAGCTGGGTATTTTAAAAACTGGCGTGGAATAATGAATTGTGTAATTCTTAGTTTTTCTGGAAGTCTTCCTGGGAGGCTAAGAAGTGTAATAACTTCTCACATCTTAATTGAAAGAGCATGGGAACTTTATGTTTTAAAAAGACATCCTTTCCCAAAGTACTCACTTAATGTTAACATTAAATAGAAGTGAACAAGAAACAAAACATTAAGAAACAAAGCCACTAAAATCTAGGAAACTTCCTTACAAATGTTTTTCACTCCCTCAGCTGTTTACTTTTTGGTACCAGATCCCTTTTCTTTCATTCTTTACTCACCACCAAATTAGACGAGACCTGAATTTTAATTTTTTTTTTTTTAAAAGCAGCTCCTAAAGAAGCTAAAAATAAAAAGACAGACAATGGCCTTTCTCAACCACTAGAGGTACAAAATGTGCTAGTATGAACTGCAAAGTCTTCCACTGAGGGATTGAAACCAAAAACTTCAAAAAAAAGGGTTGTTCTTCATTTGGGAAGAGTGGAAGACGAGAGCTGCCCAGGGTACTGTGTGACAGTACATTGATTCTACCAATGACACAGGCTATGTGAATCTAGGATGTACCATGCAGCACATTTTCATTAGAAGCTGGGAAGTACCTCTGATTCAAGAACAGGCAAACTGTCAGTTCAAGAATACTGCTCACAGTCCTAGTGATGTCTATACCATAAAGAGTCACCAAAACTGCTGTTTCACACACCAAAAGTCATGGAAGAAGGCTACTACAAGGAAAAGAAAAATGAACCTTTTCTCCAGACAATGTGTCTTCTTTAACCCTCCAAAACAGTCTGGGAGAGGACAGGAGTACATTTTCTAAATACAATTGAGATATAAAGGCTAGGGGTGGAGGCGAAAAATGTGATCAAGTAGGTGTGCATTGGTCATGCGTTAATTCAGGTTGCTGATAAAAAAAAAAAGAAAATTTGCAGCTGTTATGACAATAAGGCTGTTGAGCAGCTTTCTGGGGGAAGCTCTGGCCTCAGGATTGTACTTATTTGTAACAGCTACCTTGATGGAAGGTGCTGTTTGACCGTACAAGAGTAATGCAGGAGTTAGAAATTCAAGCTTCAGAGACAGAAGACTTCTGCTATCCAATTTTGTGTTATACCTGAGAGACATTTGAGAAGAAGCCTGTCAGCATTTTGCAGACTGCTCTGTATTCATTTAACTAAAGTCTTTCTTCAGGACTTGTGTTTGTTTCCTGCATTGTTGTTTCCCCTTTTGCTGTATGATCTGGTGCTAGGTCAGCTTCAGTTCCCGCATTACTCTGAAACACTAAGGACAGGCAACAGGGCCAGATGTGCTCTGAGTGCTGTCACCAAACCCCAGTAATGCCATAGGCTAGTGCAGCTGGTTTGTGCACTCATGGAGTTACACAGTTTGTCAGCTCAGAAGGTAATTCTCACCAGAAAGACTGACAGGGATTGCTGTCACCTCCTGTGATGAGGGTGTGACTGACTTACTAAGATCTTTCAGGAATTCCTGCTAAACATAATTTCTCTTTAGAGGCTTAGGACATTGTTGATACCCTTGACATCTCCTCTTTTCCCTTGGCAGACTGCAATTTTTATGGGGTTTGGTACCTTATATAGAAAAGGCTAAATTGTTAATGAGTGTTGGGGTTTTCCATTTGGCTTGAGGAGGTCTAAGCTCCTCCCACCCTTAACACCTATGATGTGCCTTCCTTCCAGAGTGGAAGGCTTGGCTTAGTAACCTACGTTGCTATGCTCTCTTTAAATAGTAAAACGTAGTACCGAATATGCAGAAGGTTTAAAGAGAAACAGGGTCACAGGGATTGATATTGAAACACATCCTTTTGGGTTCTTCTGCCCGATCTGTGCCAGAAGTGGAGGAAACTAATTTGTGACTTATGAAACTCTCTGTACCTTGGACATGAGTTGGGCCTAAAGGAAGATGGAAACCTCACTAATAGCTTCAGACTTTTGACAAATCCTTGTGTGGTTAGTACCAGAGGAGGAAAGGAGTCCTTATTTTCTCCACTGTTCCTTGTACTGTTGCACAAAGGCGAGTTATACAATAGCTAAATAGGGATTACACAACTGAGCTCCATAAATCTAAATCAGAAACAGAGTCTCTAGCCCGCACTGGACAAATATAAAAAATGTGAAGGGTGAAATTCTGGTCCTAATGAAGCTAATGGCAAAGCTCTTGCTTGCTCTGGTGAGATCACAGTTTCATCCAAAATCTTGGCTCAAGCCTGTAACTGGCTGAGCAGGCTAGATATTTAAAGCATATCCCTGTTAAGTTTTTCCACATACTGGGATAAGACAACCTTCCTTTTTTTAAAAGATTTTTCCTTGTGGTAAAGAAATGCAGAAAAGTACTTTAAGGCCAAGCACTGAGCAATCACTTGCAGACCTGAACTGGAAGACTAAAAAGGGCCTGATACACTATCTCTGAGTACCAGAACAAATATTATCAAAGTAGTCGTTTCTATGCTTCAGTGTCAATACTCAAAGCCACTGAAAGGTGGTGCTGAGTCACACTACTTAAGTGTCAGAGGAAAAGATGGGAAACACTGACCTGTGGGGGTTGGGAGTCCATACAACAAAAAACAGATATCAACAGAACAAAACAAAAACCTAATGAACCTGAGACTTAGACTCGGCAAGTAAATAACTTTGAGAAATAGTCCACTGCGCTAAAAGGACTACAGTTCATCAGTGTCGCTGGAGCTCTTTGGCACACAGACCAAACTAATTATTTGACAGTTGTTTTAGTTTGGCCTGGAGTGGACAGCACTGCTGGGTAAGAAAAGCCACTGCAGTTTCTTCATGTCCCTGGGCTCATCTGGTCTGACTATTGAAAACTCTTGCTGTTATACTGAGTGCTAGCATTTACACCAGGGCTCCCCCTACCCACAAGATTCCTGCCTGATTAAAAAGAAAGTAAAAAAAGGAGGAGAAAAAGTAAAGCTTGTGCCATCGGGGACACACATCACATGGTTTCTCAGACCAAGGCTTATTTCTCTCCCGCTCCTCCCTGGAGCATCACTTAACAACTGAGCTGACTCAATGAAGAATGCCACTAACAATCTTAGAATGAACAAGGACTGGGGATCAGCCTTATCTTACAGAAGAAAGCTATAAATAATCACCTTGGGCAAATGTAACATCCCGACAGGGTGGTAGGTCTCCCCCAAATTACTCCAGTGTATTAATAAACATAAAGGCTGAACTATTTGTTGCAGAGGTTTTTGGAGCTGTGTAAATCCTTCCACAAACATCAGATAAAGCTGTCAAAGCTGTTGTGAAAGAATGGATGCTATGTATGTGATTAAGTATGAACAGTTAAAAAGACTTAGCCTGCTATAAACAATTAGGTATGGTAGGTCTGTGCCATCCCAGTGTCATCACTGACAGTTTCATTACTTTGGCCTGCCACAGATCTAATTCTCCAGGCAACTGTCTGGAAAGTCATCATAGCCTTGACTGTTTCATGACCATCTTCTGACCAGCCCACATACAGCCCAAGCAGGGCAGGCCAAAATGTTACAGGTTCAACTGTAACTTTCAACTTTTATCATGTGAAATATGGTGACATGGCAGGCTGTGGCTCTGTCCCTCCTCTATGTTGGCTAGAAGCCAGCTAGAACATGAGAGGCCAGAGAAACGGGCCTTCTTGGGTTTCTCACTGTGCAAAACAAGTGACTATCCAACTTGAATTTTCATACCCATCCATCATACTGCAAGCTTACACCATTAATTTGGACGAAGCAATGCTACGTCACATCTCCATTCATCCTCTCTGACACTTGTCCTCCTTGTCCCTTCATTCACACTTCTGTTTTTTACTAACACCTCTCTAGACTTACCTTTCCTGCCTTATTCATTCCCTTTCTCACACCCATGATTACACTGTCTTCACATTACTCCCTTTTTCTTCTTCTTTGTTACACCCTGGACCTCACAGGTCCTCTCTTGGAGTCAAAAAAAGTGATGAAGAGGGAGAGAAGAAGAAAAGAAGAGATTCTGTATAAAAGTCAATGAGATATGCAGCGTACCCTGCAAATGATGTCCTTTGAGAAGTAGCCAAGGATTATCCAGGTTACTAGAATTACCTTTGGTGAACTCTTGCTTTCTCCAGGTTATAAGTCTTGTTCTGAATTCGTGCTCCATCAGGTAGCTTTGCTTGAGTGCTCATGTGTAAGACTCAAAAATTAAACTCAGAGTTACATGAGCAGGTACAATGACACCAGAGCCAGTACACTATCACATGGCTGTGCAGGTCTCAGTCATCTGCAGGAAGTCCTTACCATTACTTAGCTTCCATCCAGGTACCATGCAGGTAGTTTTTTTCACAGTAGGGAGTTACCATTTTTTTCCAAAAATAAGGACCGCATTTATTCTTCAAAAATGCTGTTTCTTACTGCCAAGGCCTTTGCAAGCATTTACTGTTAAGGATAGAGATTCGTTCTGAAGTGTAACAACAAACATGGTAAACAAATCTAGTCTCACTGCCGTACAGAATGGAGATGTATCTCCAGTCCCAACAAGTATTTCTCATACTTCAAATGCAAAATCAGGAAACCCTGGCTTTTGGTGCTCATTGGAGCATTCTTTATATCTTTCCAAGTTCTGAAGTGAAGTCATACTTGTTTTACATTGACCAAATAGTTTGAAGTGCCAAGTTTCCAAAACAACAAAATATAAGAGGAATCTGGCTCGTATGTTTACTAAATACTAGGTTTGCCTTTTGAAAGAAAATACAAAGAACAGTGGAGACTGTTACTTCTCAGCTCTTAAGTGAAACAACACTCAACAGTAATTCTTGTGTGTAGCTTCCTCTACCCTGTCCAGCCTCAGGGACACATAGAGACAATCTCTTTCCAGGCATACTCCAAACACTAACATTGAGGTGACACTCTCCTTTATGGACACAGCAGCCCAGATGGCTAAGGAGAAGGCCTTCATTTTATCTATAAGGACTTCACTAGCAACAAGTCATGTGAAAGGCAGATACAGAAAATGTGCTCAAAGATGCTGAATGGCTTATCTTACAAGGTAAACTCCAGGGTTTATCAACTTAACATCTTGGCCACAGATTTCCTTCTCCAAACTACAAACATCTGATAGCTTCAGTTCCAGTCATGACATTACGAACATGTTATCAAACAGCAAATGTTGTCAGTTACATGACTTTCTGCATAGTACAAAGGCAACCTCAACAACAGTAATTAACGTACACGGTCCTGTTTATCCTAGCCATCCTAGAACTCCTTTGCAAACATCAGAGATCACTTTAAACAGGAAAAACAGCCTTGGCCAGAATTAACAAGTGCAATGGTCTACTACACTATAAAATAACTCTTGGGCTAAGAGACCTGGCTTAAGGCAGTAAAAACTTACTGACAGCCTTTCAGGTGCCAGAGTATATAACCTCTCACCTAGTCCCTTCCTGGGTAAAATAACTGGTCCAGTCCGGCTGTCCAGTAGTTACACCTCCTCTAGTAAACAGAAACATTATAGAACATTTACATTTACAATTTCCACTTGCCTTAGCAATATTTAGGAACATATTTTAATATCTTCAAAGTGTCGGGCCAAATTGATTACCCACTTTTTAATCTGCTGCTCCTTTGCCTTTCACTAAAGCCAAGCAACCATGCAAAATTTCTGCTCAGAGAAAAATAACTTTCTGTCATTCTGTTCTGTTTGGTATCAGAATATAAAGCCAACATATATAAGCAACAGGACATGCCAATCTTACTTTAACTAACTTTCTCCAAATTTACCAAAACGTCATAACTCAAACCCAGGTTCTCCATATGTTAGCCCCTACAGTACCTGACAGACAGGTAGTGGAGTATAAAAGCAGAAGCAGTCACACCAATGTGGTAAGATGACAAACTGAACAAGATGTGGGATACTATCAATTACAGCAGTTCACTTACCCTATAGTAGTCTGTGCTGTACACATCTCTAGACATCCCAAAATCCCCAATCTTCACCAGTAGGTTCTCACCAACTAGGCAATTACGGGTAGCAAGATCCCGATGCACAAAGTGCTGTGAAGCCAGGTAAACCATACCAGCTGCAATTTGCTGGGCAATGTGAAGCATCTGAGATTGGGTCAGCTCAGCAGGACGGTTTCCTTCAGCCATCAGTACTGCATCTGGTCCATGTGCCCTGCAGCAAAATACAAGCTGATTAAGTGATGGGCCGTTTGTAAGACAGAGAGGTGAAAGGCTTCAGTGAGCCTAAAACCACACAAGCGACTTGCTCAGATCTAATAACAAAAAGGTCTACAAATTCATTGGTGAACTAGGGGAAAATTTGTTATCTTGGCTTTTTTAATTTACTGTTTTCCTTCACTGTGTGAAAGACAGGTGGTGTGAAGAGCATTACACAACAGGTGATATATTACTCATGGAAATAAGGCACATGCTTTCATAATAATACCTCTCTGTCCAAAACCACCAAGTTCCTCCTATTCTGTTCTAGTAATCTTTCTAGATTAGAGAAAGGCTGACAAATATAGCTGTCTGGTAACTACGAAAACCTTGTCACTCTCTCAAGAGTGAAAGGTCACAGAGTGAAAGGCAATGAGGTGGCATGCATAGCATCACTTCTCCTATGAACAGCTTTCCTTGATTTCTACATGGAGACAGGCCACTGATCCTTCCATTTTTACTGAAAGAAGAAAGAGCTAACTTCCTTCTGATATGCCATCTGAGAAATAAGGCTAGCAATTTTAGATTTACACTTCTAATTTCCTATCCAAATGCACAACAGGAAACTATTTTTGCTTATTTCATCACTAAGGATGAATCTTGCCTGAGATGGGAATTGACAATAGGAACAGGACACAAAACACACAGTGTTTGGAACAACAAAACAGCTTCAAAAATGCAAGCTTTTGAAGACCTAGCAAGTCCCTAAGATGCAATAATCAATTGATTAATGAGAAACTTGTTTACACTCCAGCAGAAGGAGAGCCATTTTGCATCTGTAAAGCCCAGCACAGTACTAGCACACATGTGCTTCACCCATCTTAATTATGTTAGCTCTAGTATAAATGTGTAACATCCTAGCAACTTGAAGATACAGATATAAATATCCTTAGACGCAACATCTCATAGTAAGCATTACTAGATAATCCTTATCCATTTATTGAGATCTGGCAATCATTCTTCATTTGATACACCTTATAAGATTCTGAATATCCCTTTCCATCCATTCCATTGTTCTGCATTTTCAGAAGCCTTTTTTATTCCATTCCTGCAGACTATTCTTTCTATAAGACCATCTCTCCTCTTCTCAACCTTTTTATTTTTAAAAATACTCTAGAACTGAAGTTTATTTTCTCTCAGAAGTCCTTCCTTCCTATAAAGAAAAGTTCCAGAGAATCACCTTTCTAATCAACAGAGGTGAGGCTTTAATTTGTCCCTAGGAGAAGGGCATAGAAATTTGGAAAAGGGTTGCAAATTAATCAAAACCTGTGAGATCAAATTTGACACTACCTATTAGAAATATGATATTAAAATTGCCCCAAGGGGAGAACTTCATGAGCAAAATGACAGATGTGAGAAAGAAATGAAGGAGGGTGTATAGCATTGATGGGACTGGATCTGGTACCAAACAAAGAAGGTGTCTGTCATAGGGTACCTACCGGCAGCCTTTCAACTGGTCTGGGTTGGGAGGAAAAGAATGGGAGGATATGAAAACTCCAACCAAGGCTCGCAGGCAAATTCCTATAGAAAAGCACTGTACCTTTTCACTGCATGGATTTTTTTTAATTACTACTCTCAGACATGAAGCTCTGAGTCACTAACAGAGAAAACTCCTCATCTTGCACTAGGTTCCTTGAGGATATGGTCTGTATCTAACAAAACTTTCTGGGTTATTCTTAACACTCCATCCACCTTGCTTGACACCTCTTGATTTTGGATGTAAATGAGGCACTCCCCAGGGTCTGCAACAGGCAGGAACATTGACAGAGATTTCTTTGGATCCATATGAGCCTCCAATAGCCAAAACATGCACAATGCAGTCATGATTTTGAGGCTTCAGTCCAAAATCTGAAACAGCGTGCATGCAGACACCTAGGTTCACTTGGGTTAAATTTCAGATTTTTTTTTCTCTGACAGCCTTTGGTGGCGCTGCAGGGTAAGAAATACAGACTTGTACAGCCCACTTAGCACTACCCTCTGATCTGCAGCACAGTCCGCAGCAAAAGGAAAGGCTGTGAATGCTTTTTACCTGGACTTCCATAAAGCCTTCGACATTGTTTCCCACAGCATTCTTATGACAAAACTGTCTGCCCTAGGCCTGGAGAAGTGTACACTCTGCTGGGTAAAACACTGCCTGGCTGGCTGGGCTCAGAGAGTGGTGGTGAAGGGAGTTAAATCCAGCTGGTGGCTGGTCACAAGTGGCCTTCCTTGTGGCTCTCTATAGGGACCACTTCTTTATCAATGACCTTAATGAGGAGATCGAGAGCACTTCGTTGAGTTTGCAGATGACACCAAGTTGGGTGGGAGTGTTGATCTGCTTGAGGGTAGGGAGGCTCTTCAGAGGGACCTGGGAAGGCTGGATCAGTAGGCTGAGGTCAATCATATGGGCTCCAAAAAGGTCAAGTGCCAGGTCCTGCACTTGGGCCACAACAACCCCAGGCAATGCTACAGGCTTGGGTAAGAGTGGCTGGAAAGCTGTCTGGTAGAAAAGGACCTAGGGGTTCTAATTGACAAGTGGCTGAGCATGAGCCAGCAGTGTGCCCAGATGGCCAAGAAGGCCAACAGCATCCTGGTCTCTATTAGTGTGGCCAGCAGGACCAGGGAGGTGATTGTCCCTCTGTACTCAGCATTGGTGAGACCACAACTCGCGTACCGTGTTCATTTTTGGGCACTCAATAAAAGAAAGACATCATGGTGCTGAAGTGTGTCCAGAGAAGAGCAGTTAAGTTGGTGAAGGGCCTGGAGAACAAGTGTTATGAGGAGTGGCTGAGGGAACTGGGGCTATTTAAGTCTGAAGAAAAGGAGGCTGATGGGAGTCCTCACTCTCTACAACTACCTGAAAGGACGTTGTAGAGAGGTAGGTGCTGGTCTCTTCTCTCAAGTAACTGTTGATAGAACAAGAGGGAATGGCCTCAAGCTGCACCAGGGAAGGTTTAATCTGGATGTTAGCTTTTCAGTGAAAGGGTTGTCAGGCACTGGAACATGATGCCCAGGAAGGTTGTTGAGTCACCATCCCTGGATGTGCTTAAAAGATATATAGATGTGGTTCTTGAAGATATGGATTAGTGGTAGACTTGGCAGAGTAGGGTTAATGGTTGGGTTTGATGACCTTAAAGGTCTTTTCCAACCTAGATGATTCTATGATTCTAAATGTGAAAGGAATGATAAATTGGAGCTTAAGTTTAACAGCCTGTCCCAGCATAATCATTTTATGTTCTAAAGACAAGGGCTGATTAATAATTTAAAAAAAGAGAAGACTTAAAGTAGGAAATATACTGACTGCTAAACTACCTTTCTGTACAATAATTCAAACTCAGAGTTACAAGGTAAGAAAAGGCCAATCAAGAAGAATCAAAGAATAAGTATTTCTTATTAAATAATAAATTCTTTCTTATCAGGTACAAATCTGGCTTCTTCTAATGGAAATCCAGTGTTCTTAAAAAGTACTGGGGTGGCATTTTTTGCTTTCCAAAAACTGCAGCTCTCTCCTGATCCATGGCAGTAGTCCAAGCAGGCAAATGTAAGTACCCCAACATGGCTTGGACAATATACTTAAATACTCTGCCAGAGAGTCTGGAAAACTAGTAGTGTTTGCTCTGCATTCCCAGTTCAGGCTCTGGTGTCCCTGCCAAATGTGGCAGCCCTGCCAATAAGGGAGGGTGCTAGTTGATGTCATTTGATTTTATGGTGTGGCTATTTGTTCAGCAGAGATTAGAAAGACAGCAAACTCATTTCACATAGGCTATTAAAAATGCAGAATGCTGACACTAGCAGTCACTAGCTGTTTCAGTCACATAGAACTTGTTTAAAGGGACAGCAGTTTTGATTGTTTTACAGGTTTGTCACAGGCATCTTTCCAAAATGGTGATACCCCTAGTTACCTTCAGTAGGGGACATGCCAGTACATTAAAATGCCTTTGTGATATCCTTTGAGGAAAATGACATAGAAGATTGAAAGAATAGTCCCTTATGCAAATGTGGAGGGTTTTTTTTTTTTTTATGTAGTAGAAAAAGTTGTCTCTTAACTGCTTATTTTTAGGTCAACAAGTGCAGGCTAGTGAAAATGGCACATATGCAAGGCCACTGCTCATAACTTCCTGGATCATGAGTTACCTATTACTGTGAAACTTAGGTATCATCTATTTCTTTACGACCACTTTACTATTGAATTTCAGTTTCTGATGCACATTCCTCAACAGCTTAAAGAAATAAAGCCCTAATCTGGACCTGAAGAAGTAGCATTTTCCATTGCACTGAAGTTTCCATGGCTCACAGTTTTCTTGCTTCAAATTAATGGCAGTCTTTCCAAAACACTGAGAGGAGGGAAGAGAAAAGGGGTTAGATTTCAAAAGCTCTGAGACGCCTACAGATAGTGATAGGTGTTGAGTGGGATCTTCCCAAGTGCTACCAGAAGGCCTGAAAGAAAATGATTCCTACTGTAAGATTTATAACCAAACATTTCAGAATACACTGAAATGTATTGGAAACACTATTTCTTTGCTTTTTATTCCTTTCGTGCAAAGCATAAGGCTTGACTTAATGGTGGTTCCAGATAGGCAAAGAAACAATAAGCCCCATACCCCAGTACAGACAATGAGAGTTGCACAGACTTGCACTCCTAGGTTTCAGCATTTTCCAGTGATAGCGGTTATTTTGACATTAAGTACCAGTAACACCTACCTTCTCTGCCCACTTCTGGTTCAGCAGCACAATATGTGTTTGTGGATTTACCTGAGGAATTTGTTAAGATCTCCATGCTTCATATACTCAAAGACCATGATGAGTGGATCGCCCTCTACACAGACGCCATAGAACTTCACAATGTGCTCATGTTGCAAGTTAGTTAACAGCTCTGCCTCACGGTGGAAGTCCTTGCGGGCATTGTCACTGGCATCCTTCAGTGTCTGGCAAAAAAAAGATAAAAATGTAAGGAAGGGAAGATGCTCACAGAAGGTAGAGAGTATGTGGGATGGCGCTGTAAGGGCAAGACAAAGACACTCTGCTGCATAAAGGACCGAGGAAGTACTTTCTTAATAACTCCTTTAGAAATGCAGATGTGATGTTTAAGTGTAATTAAGTAACAGCAGTACAATTTTCATTCTTCTGCCACACCTCATCCCAAACAATGACTTTTCTTGTAAGAGGATATAGGCATACTCATGATTTTATGGTGCCAACTGTCTTCCAAACACAGAACAAATAAACTGATGTCATCCAAAACACATACTCGCACACACCTTGTTCATATCCTTTAGCATTTAACTCCGGCAAACCTTAATATCCTGTTGGTATTTACCTTTGTTGTAAGTTATTTAAAATAAAACTCTGCTTGCTTAAAATATTTACTGGGAATTCAGATGCATTCTTTCTGTATTGCTAATGTTGTTGCTGATGCTGGCCCTTATAGTGTGCTATACATTAGGTAGATTTATACAAGGCTACCCCTGGACCAGAATTTGCAACCTGAGACTTTGGCCAGAAACTCCCTTGAAATTCAGTAAATCTACTCACATGACTAAGACTAAGCATATGTATAAGTAACTGAAAGGTCAATCCTAAACTGACAGAAAGAGAGGAAGTAGATGCAGATCAGAATTCTGGGGTGTCAATTTTTCTCAACCCCTTTTTATTTATACAGCTCTAAACTCTTGCATGCATTTATATTGAAGGAAATATATCAACACTGGATCAAGTATAAGTCTTAAATGTTGTAAAATGAAATAATGCTAATTCAACTGCCAGACATAGGCAGTTTCAGATTTCTTAAGTGCTATACTTCCTGAGCAAGGAAACACTTTTATCCACCAAAAAAATCAAATTCTGACACTTGTTAAACAAGGAATAATTATAATTGACAATAAACCACTTCCAGACTCTACCTTCAAAACTTACAGTGTTTGCACTATACTAACTCACATAATATTTTTGAAACAGCAAGAGAAAGACAGCAGGTTACCAAAGTCTACAAGTTATTATTCACAGAAACTGATGTCTAGGCTCTGTGCCTCTGGATTTTAACTACATCTAGATTTAATACAAAGGAAGATGAAACACAAAAGTAGTGCCATTGTTTTAACTAAAAATGCTAAACTACCATAATAAAGTTTGGATGACAGGACAAGGAGCAGTGCAGACTGGACAGACATCTAACAAGCTGAGGGGCTTTTCCCTATGGATTTCAGACTTTATGGATCCTAGAGGCAACAGAAATTACTCATGCCACAGATGTCACTTCCCTTCTCATGTGTTTCCAGGTGAAAACCCTTCTTCCACAATTTTTACCAATAATGATGCATCAAGGACATTATATCCTCAAAGCTTCACAAACTATGATATTTTAGTATACACAACTATATTACCTAAGGTGGATATCAGACTGGCTCCCTGCTAAGGTCCCCACAGAAACCATATCTGAACCAAGAGAGAAATGAAATTGAAACATCTTGAAATGCTTCTGGGCTCTGGGATGATGCTTTTACATGATACAGGCATCAACACAGTCCAGTCTACATAACATAATGAAATCACTGCGAAGAATTCTGTTGTCACTTGAGTCTCCTTTTGTGGTTTTGTGCATAAAGCAATTGGACTGTAATTGTTCTCAACAACAGAATTAGAAAAACTAGTCATATAAACCCCATTTTTAAATAAGAGTAACCTGGCAAAAATCGACAGGGAGAAGTATAGGTGGTTCTCTTTCCAGCAGGCTCTTTCCCTGGAAAGACAGTAAAATTGCTGACAGCTCTGCCCTGTGAGGATGGCGTATTGTATATTTCAGAAGACACTTTTTATCTCACAGAAACAGCAAAATTATCATATGACAGAGCAGTTGCCATGGCAATTACATATTTCTGTCAAACAGCAAAATGCAGAAAGGTCTAAAACCCAGGTAAAACCAGGCAGGGTGTCTACTACCAAGGGGCAACTTGAACTTCTATCACTCACCATTGCAAAACCCTCTTTTCATTATTTCATGCAGTGCAAGGAATAGACAAAATGCATGAGGGATAGCTGATGCAGTCAGGCAAGGAGGGAGGAGACTGGAAAGTGAAAAAATTAATAAGTATGTAGAATTTACATAGAAATGACAGTGACTAATGCATTTAGCTTATTCTCAGTGGAAGAGGAAAAAAAAAAAAAAACAAAATAAAACAGTAAGAGCACAAGAGAGAAAAAGACATAGTCATTATTATTATCATTACTGACAAGTACACCAAAGCTCTGCATACAAAGCACCCTCACCAGCTGACAAGAGTTGACAGTTACTGAGCAGGAACTGAGATACAACCACATGTGCATTCCAACCACTCAGTCCAGCAGTAAAGGAGGAGGAACGTGTTCCCTTGGCCAACAGAGGGAACCCTTGATGGTTACAAGAGCTCCACATCTGCTGAGTTCATCCTTGTGACAGTCAGACTTCCACCCCATGATTACTCTCCTCCACAGAGTCCTTGCCCAGGTATCCACGTACCTTCCAGTCTCTGCAGACCTGCACTCTGTAGCATGTGCAAACTGCCAGATCCTTAGTCCACCTCAACACCACAGGCCTGGATTCACAGGTGAGTCAGAGCAAGAGAAGTGCAACGTGGCGCTTATCAACATCAGTATGACTTGGTATTGAAATTCTCATGACAGCTGTCCTTTACACTTTTTCAGCTTTCTTCTGTAAAATCCTTACTACTGATCCCCATCACCATACAAGACCTGTGTGGTATATTTCCTCAAGAAATTAAGGAGTGGTTTTGACCTTTCTCTGAACTGAAAGACCAAAGAGTTGGAAACCTTTGTTTTTTCTCTGCAGGTGCTATGGAAATGTTTTCCACCTCATGCACACAGCAGTCTACTAGCTGAGCACAACCCTGGAGCAGCACAGGGCAAATCCCCCTCTGACCTCCCAGGGGAGACAGACACAGCTTCTAACCTGTGCCCTGAAAGTCATGCTCACATCCACCTCCGCTAGGTTAAACCAGTACGAGTCTATGCTTGGGGATTTATTCCTATCGGGAGACAGTACTGATCCAGGCCTGAACAACCACTGTGGCATGACAAAATGGCCCACAAGGAAATGGTAACTTTTCCTTCCTCCATACTTCGTTCTCTAGAAGTGCCTGCACCAAATGGTGTGCTGATGTGATGTGCAAACTCACCTGAGGGGAAGGCTAGTACAATGCCCATGCAATCAGTTTATGTTGTTGTTAAACTTTTTGCCTTCAGTGTTTGACCCACTGAAAGTACTGACAAACACTCAGTGCTTCCCTGAAAAACTGATGGGCAAAACAAATTTAAACAGATTCTTTCTCCTCTTCCAAGGAGCAAAAGCCCAAGCACTTTGGATTGTTCATGCTAAGCCTGATTTTATATCTTTCCATATTTTTCTGGGCCTCTTAGCTCTTAAATAATTTGCTGCAGCAATGTCAGCATTTCAGACACCAGCCAGACAAAAAGGAGAATCATAGAATTGTCAGGGTTGGAAGGGACCTTAAAGATCATTTAGTTCCAACCCCCCTGCCATGGGCAGGGACATCTCCCACTAGAGCAGGTTGCTCACAGCCCCATCCAGCCTGGTCTTAAAAACTTCCAAGGATGGGGCTTCCACCACCTCTCTGGGCAACCTGTTCCAGTGTCTCACCACCCTCATGGGGAAGAAATTCTTCCTAAAGTAACCTGAATTGACCTATCTCTAGCTTTAATCCATTCCCCCTAGTCCTATCACTGCCCCACAGCCTAAAAAGTCCCTCCCCAGCTTTCTTGCAGGCCCCCTTCAGATACTGGGAGGCCACAATAAGGTCTCCCCAGAGCCTTTTCTTTTCCAGACTGAACAACCCCAACTCTCTCAGTCTGTCCTCACAGGAGAGGTGCTCCAGCCCTCTGATCATCCTCGTGATCCTTCTTCTCTGGACATGATCCAGCACATCCATATCCTTCCTTTAACAGGGACTCCAGAACTGGATGCAGTACTCCAGGTGAGGCCTCACAAGAGTGGAGTAGAGGGGGAGAATCACCTCCCTCGGTCTGCTGGCAAGGTCGAAGAAGGATGTGTGTTGAGTCAAACGGAGTGATGCTCAGGGCCAGGCATGAACCATGCAGTTGCCCAGCAACTGTCAGGCACAGACAGCTGGTGGGGACCACCAGCCATCATGATCCACACTATGCTGGTGAGACCCTGCCTCCTGACTGCTGAATCCCCTCTGGCAGTGCCATAGTCCTCACCCAGTGCATATTCCCACTGGACTCACTGAATCCATGTCATAGAGACACGTGTGTTATGGTCTTGCCCACAGGGGTGAAGCTCTCCTAAAGCCTTTGCTGTGTGCCAGGAGGAGCTGCCCTCCACTGCTAGCATCCAGGTCTGATCCTCTAAGACTGAAAAAAACAAAAAAAATATTCACACATTTTCACTGCCAAACTCTGCGCCCAGTGGTGGGGTGTCATATGGCTTGACATGTCATTGTTGAGACAGGCTCAAAGGCTGCAAACCTATTGTGGCTGCAAGTCCTTTTATAATCCTTCTAATAATAATTGCCCACACCTGATTGGCCCAATCTAAGACCACCTGTCCACAATTAACTTGGGCAAGCTTTCTCTGTTTGTGAACTGGTGGTTCTTTTCTCAGGACTTTCTGGTCTCCTCAAGGGTACACAGGTGTTCACTCAAGGTTATTTATCTAACTCACATTCTAATCCCTCGGACAAGCTGAGATTTCCCACAACAGTGGGGTCCAGACACTGTCCTGCGGCTAGCTCTCTGTACAGTGGTTATGGTGATGAGGTCCCAGCCCTTGACCTCAACTGTGACTTGGAGGATACCTGTGAGCTACCATTGGTACCAGGTTGAAAGAGAGAAACGCTAGGTAATTAACCCCTCAGGTGTAAAGGGATCAATCCAATGGCACAGTTCACCCAAAAAAATCACTCTTTGATGACAGCCAGAGCTGCATCTTCAAGATCCAATGCAAGAAGCATAAAATGGGCATAAGCTGTCCCCAGAGGTAATTCTTCCCACAGCTGCCTGCAAGATCCTTGTTAGGGCTACTACAAAGAGTGGATTTGGTTTAAAAAATAAAAAAAAAAAAGTTTTATGACAACAGGTCCAAAAAACTTATAGATCTGTTATCTAAATCCATGGAGACATCTCTCTCTTTAAAGGCTGAATGGTCTTCCCTGTGATTTACACAGAGAAAGAGCAGCAGAGAGTGAGTGTCGTGCAGCATTTAACAGCAGAATTGTTAGGCTACATTTGGACAGGACTTTCAAAGGAACCACGTGAATGAAAAGACTTATTTTGCTACCAAGCAGTCCCCTGAAGTGATAGAGGAAAGACAATTTCCACTTTAGCTTCACCGAAATAAAATAGAAAATTCCTTCCGATGTAGTTTTGTCATCTCCTATGTCTTGCTTTCTCCTGTCTACAACATATCCCTAAAGGTCTTCATTTTTTCACACCAGTCAATGTGACTAAACAATTCCCAATTACCAAAAAGCCTGTAACCTTGGCAAACCCCAAAGCCCTATTATTTTTGATGGAGGAAGAAAGTAGTCTACAAGTCCATCCTCCTTGCATGTTCTATCACTGACAGACTCAAAACTCTATTTATTATTTACAAATTCAAAAAGATGATCTATTCAATTTCTTTTACTGTATGGTTTGATCCAAAACATGCACATGGTTGCCTAGCTGTGACTGGTCAGATAAAATTATTTTCTGATCCCTAGGCACAGCCCAAATTCTAAATGTGTATCCTTCCTGAATTTAATGAGATACTTCAAATGCTGAACACCTTGTTCAGCTTTTGGCAGAACACTACAGATGGAGATAAGAGATTGTTGCCAGGGAGACTTTGCCAACTCAGGGTGTAGTTTCACTGATACTGTTTTCTAGCATACATCCTTGCTGAGGTCAACAGCCAACCTTTGTTGTTCCACTTTGGGGGATAAAAAGGCTTAGTACAGCGAAGCAGGTTTGGTGTCCAGGCTCTGAGATCAAGCTGGAAATTTTCTTATTCCTTGGTGGATTCCCAACATACCATGTAGTCTGTGCCTTTTAGATGAAACAAACAAATCCCTCCCTTTTTTTCTTTCCTCAGAAACAAGAGAACTTTTCTGTATATTCAAAACTACAAGGTTATGTCTGTTTTCATGTAGCTTCCTCCTCCTCTAAACTGTCTTCAGAGAGTTGACTGGAGCTGTATAATCAAGGGTCACTGCTCCAAGTCCAACATATCATGACTTCTATATTTCCATACAGCCAGTGTTTAACAGCCCATGACAATATTATTGACAAGCTGCTTGTGGACTTCTCCTATGAAGACAGCCTGAGAGACTTGGGATTGTTCAGCCTGGAGACGGCTCCAGGGAGGCCTTCCAGTACCTGAAGGAGGCCTACAAGAAAGATGGGGAGGGCCTGTTTATGAGGGCATGTAGTGACAGGATCAGGGGCAATGGTTTTAAACTGGAGAAGAGTAGCTTTAGGTTGGACATTAGGAAGAAATTCTTTACTATGAAGGTGGTGCAACACCCTAACAGGGTGCCAGGAAGGTGCTGGAGACTTTCAAGGTCAGGCTTGATAGGGCTCTAAGCAACCTGATCTACTTGAAGATGTTCCTGCTCAGTGCAGGGAGGTTGGACTAGATAACCTTTAGAGGTCCCTTCAAACCCAAGGCATTCTATGATTTTACCATTTGTTATAACATTCCTGGAAGCTATATTAGTTACAGTTACCTACAGATAACTTCAGTGGCTGACTATTAGAATGGCACAATCTTGAAAAAGAAAGTCCTTCTTTGACTAACAATTATATACAAAACCTATTCACTTAACCTACTAATAGAGTATTTTTTAGACACATATGTCATGTGCATTTTTAATGACTTAGGCATTATTTTTCACTAATTATGCTTTAGATAGAACATTTAAAAAAAAATTGTCACTTTGTGACACAGTCTGTTTCCCCCCCTTTCTTTATGAAATTCGGGTCTTATTTTATAATCCACAGCAAGATCAAATATTACATTCTCTTAACACTCCATTAGCCTTATGAACTCTTCCACATATATCAGAGTAGATGCACCAGGCTGCAGAATTGGCAAACACGATCATTTACAAACAAGATAGCATTAGTTGCAACCATTAATTAATAATGGAAACCCTAGATTGTTTTACCTTCACTGCCACCAAGATCTTGTCCTGCTCAGGACAGAGGTTATAGCATTCCGCCAGAAAGACTTTCCCAAAGGCTCCTTCTCCCAGTTCTCTTTTAAGAACAATATTGTGGCGCTTGATGTGCTGCACAACTGTGAAGAGAAGACAAAATGGAGGTCAGAAGTGAGCTGCAAGGCCAGGTTGGACAGGGTCCACGCTTACAGCCACATGGAGACAGAGTTGTCTATAAAGTGGTGTGAATGACATGGAAGGCACCAAAGTGCTCATGTGACATTCACCAGTGCTTTGTCTAAAAAGGCTGAGTTCGTATATTTGTATTTGGAAAGTAGCACATTTGCCGGATAAGAATACATAGAATCAAGAGTCACCTGGGAAAGGCCATTTGTCATGGCGCTAGGACAACTGCTGCAGAGTGTACCTAACTGCCAGTGACGCTGATTTTAAAACATGAAGACAAAGAATCAGAAAATAAACCGAATCTTTCTCACACCATTGCATTTCTGTGTATCTAATGATAGCTGAACTCTCTTGTCCAAAGACAAAAAGTTTTAAAACTAATTAACCTAATCCAAGAAAACAAAATGTACCCTCTTTCAACTAAATCCAACTTACTCTCTGGTTGTCTTACTGCTTCTTCAACTGCTTTCCCTCTCTGTGTTATACTACAATTACAATAAGATAGAAATTTCATTCTCACAAACTTGATTTACAGTATTGCTCTGAAGTGAAAAAAAAAAAAAAAAAAAGGAAGGAAAAAGGTCTTGATAACATTAATGGACAGAGCCTTCATGTAATTGCTGCTCAGAAGCAATTGATTCAGACATTAAAGTCCCTGAAAACTTTTGTTCAACTCATTTTATGTTTTTCTTTAAGCACAAGCTTCCATTGAAAGATTTAATATTTAAAAGACCACCAAATTTTGTAGAATACATCACCAATTTGCAATGTTCAAGCTAAATAAAGCGGCTGTAAGAACAGTTTAAGTAGCCAAGTCAACACGGTTGACAGCTTGTGCTGCTGAAATTGGACAAAACAGCGAACATCTACTGATGAATTTAACCTCAGATCATTTAGCTGCGTTTGAATCACTGAAACTTAACCCTGTCTGGAAAAAAAGAAGCAATGCATTTGCAGCATAAACACTAAACACGGAGAAGTAAATACCAGTGCACAGGCATCAGGATGGCTTCTCTAAGACATGAATCTCACCTCAACTGCTTAACTGCAGGGAGCAGGACTGAATGTAGGACATATTCAGATGCAGATCAATCCCTCCCTCTATGCTTGGTCATACAACTGTTCTGAACTGGGTGACCACTGGTGCAGAAATCACCTTGCCTCCATTACTAAATGATGGAAAATGGAGTGCTGCTGGTAACAGCAGTGGGAGATATGGCACAGCCTGTCCCCATTGCAGTCACCAGCATTTGGAGAAAAGCCTGTGGTCTGAGAGAGACAAATACGTGTGTCACACACCCTGAGTCCACAGTGATGTAACCTGAGTGCACTGCATATAAATGCACTTCATATTTATGTGCATGTATGTGAGGGGAACCATGTGCTGAAGCTAGCCAGGAGAGCAAGAGATGTTCCCAGGCCAGCTCACTCAAGGAGCAGACCTCCACCAGACCCAGCTAGCACCTGCAAGAAACCCCCAGACCAGCTCACAAGCAGGCCCACCATGCCCTGGGAGCAGAGTGAAGAAAGCCACTTTCTTCCCATGCTACACCATACCCACCAGGGCTTGTTCTTCTCCTCACAGCTGTGACTGCAGGGGGAGCACTGCCTGCCCCCTCTTCTGATCCCAGGTCTCCCAGCGGAGGCCACACATCCTGTCAACATCTGAGTACTCATGAAATGAGACTGCAAAGTACCAATGTTTTTCACTCTTGTGAAACTCTGATCTAGTGTAAGGTTAAGTTTTATTGTGGTGATGCATTTATATGAGTACACATTGTTTGGCCAGCTACCTGAGCAGCTCCGCTGCAATCAGCAGGAACAGGCTTTTTGTTTTCATTTCCTCCTTAGCACTGGCTTTCCAGCTAAAGCACGAAATACAGTCAGCACAAGAGAGATATGATGCAATACTGAACAATCTGACCTCCTCCCTATGGATGCAAGTTAACTGGAATCCCTTGCCTCTACTACTACCAGTCACACGCAGGAAGGACCACTGCCCCACCACACTGCCCGATCACAGGAGTGTGGCACACCTCATGACCTCTGCTTTAAAAAGATGCTCACCAATAAATGAGTACCCCTCCCTTCCCCATGCCAAACCTGCCATTCAACCCTGCCTCTAGGGGAATTCTTCTCTTTCCCTCTGCTTGACCAGTATCACCAGGAGGATGCTTCTTTTTCCTTCCTAGAGAAAGAAGTTTATCTTCACATTACCAGTGTCACCATCTTAAAATGTTCACATAGCCCATAGACAGGGCATAGGGATGAGATCCTTTCCTGGTGTCAGCAGAAAAACTCCAGCAGAAGCAGGTTTTCACCTGGTTCTCTCCACAGCTGCCAAATACCTGGTGATGAACACAGCTGACTTTCTGAAGTCTATGTGGGTCTCCTCCATATTAAACCTAGCACACCCTCAATGTTGGCCCTAGCAGTACAAAGGGTTTTTTTTTGTGAAGTTCCTGGAAGACTTCACAAACAACAGAGTAAAAATAAATACAAAACATATCAAATACTTCTCTGTAGTACACTTACAGCTGCTGATAAATGCTCTTATATAAACCAACCATTTGAATAAACAACCCATCCCATAAACCAAACTGTCAAAAGCAAAACACAGCAAGCTGCAGAAGAGATCTGTGCAGAATATATTTGCAACTTGTCACGCTCTATCCATCCCTGTTACCTTTCAGAGCTGCACCGAGTTACTAAGCGAATAAAAAATGACAGTAAATGTGATTAAATGGGCAGAGATTAACTATAAGAACAATGTAGGTAAATCAAACACATATGATGTGATGGAAATATGAGTCAAGGAAAAAATCCATTTAGCACACTCAGGGCCCCAGCCATAATGACACTGTCTTCAGTGGAAGGAGATTTCAGCAGGAGATACACTGAAAAATTCAGGTCAAAATGTGCTTTCAGTTAATATCAGGATAAAGCCAATTATCTCTGTTAAAATCCAAGAGATTATCCTGGATTTACATTGAAGAAACAAAGCAGAATTTGGCCAAAGAGGTAGCATAACTGAATTACCAAAAAGGTGGTCTCATAACATTGTCTCAGAAGCAAAGATACACAAACTTTCAAAGGGCAGCTAGGTATATTCCTACTTTTGACTCTAAATGGTGATTGCCTTTGAGCTGCCATTTGTACTTTTAAGAGCACATCATCCCTGGTTTAAAAGATCTTGTCTGATTACTGTAAAAAATATGTTATATTAAGCCAAAAGCTAAGTCAGCTTGAAACAGAAAAATTAAATGTAAAATACGAGGTGAGACCAAGCAAATTAAGCAAGGGTAAATGCTGAAAAGAGCAGTGGTGTTAAATAATAACCACACAGCCATGCCCATAGAAGCAGGGGGCTGCCACAGATGACTGCAGGGAATCATCTGGCAACAGGGAGCAGAACTGCAGAAAAGTCCTCTCTTCTCATCTTGAGATCTTGGAGGCATCCCACCAACAGAGCTGAACTCTAGGTATTTCACTCACTAACAAACAGCACAGCATATCGGAAATAATGTGCCAAAGCCTTGTCCTGCAATCACTACCTGCAGGCATGGGATTGCACTTCCAAGGTAACCTACCTTTGATGGTAAGCCTGAACAGAGAGGGTCACATCACATTCTGGAGCAGGTCCCAGCAAAACAGGCAACTCAGTATCACCTTACCACACTGAATTCACTAAGATGGATGGAACTGATTCCAGCCAAGGACAGTGGGTGCTCAGCAGTATAAATTGTTAAAATGTTTCTGCACATAATCAAAATGTGAAATTCTGTGACAGTGTTTTCCCCTTGGTCACAAATAATAGGTTGGAACATTTTACCACCACATGTGACCATTACCCTACCTAAGTGGACCTTCTACACAGCATGAAGCATAGTACTGAGTTAAACGACTTGTGCTCGGCAGGAGACTGCCTCCAGGAAGTGGCTGTGCTGGCCTTTATTTGAAAGTCTGAACTACTGACTTGCTCAAAGGTATAATCATTTTCATTGCTAATAAAAATCTATGCCTTTTTCCTTTGTCACTTATCTGGCTTGCGTCTCCCTCCCTTGGGTTTTAGGAGGCTTTCTCTGATGTCTTGAGCAGCATTTTATGGTCTGGTGTTAAATATGCATAGTGAACTCTCTTCTTACTCTTGGTAAGGCAAAGCGATGGAAGCCCCTGCCAGGAAAACATTTTCTTCAGTTTGCCAGTCATTTTCATGGCTCTTCTCTGGAATAATTTTCAACAACCTTTTAAAAGAAGTTTCCAGTTGTTTTCCCAACTGGAAGCCACATTCTTCTATCACTCTCCATAAAGCTGTGATAAAAGCGTAAAATCAGCTCCCTGTATCTCTGCATGTACAAAATCACACTAGTCCTTTTAAGGCTGGGTTTCCTAAAAAGCACAAAAATTACATAGCTGTGTGGTATGTATGAGTGTGTCTTGTCCTGAACACCTCACACAATCACAACATCACAAGTGCTGCCTGTAAGTTTCAGATGTGTTCCCATATGCCTTTTGAGAACAGCAGGGCAGAGGAGAGATCTGTTCTTACAGAGAGGCTGTAACGCAAACTAACTGCTTGAGGGACAATAAAAGCCACCTCAGACAGACTCCATCATCATTGCTCCCTGAACTACCAACACTAGAAGATTCTGTCGTTGTATTGCATTCAAACATAAATCATCTGCTTAGTCTGCTTTCTAGGATACTGTTCAAAATTTTGCTAGTGGTACACATGTGGAACAGTCCTGATGCAATGTGTTGTGCCACAACTCTGAGAATAGAATGAGCATCTTCACGATGCCAAGTAACAAAGCAAGGTAAAATTATAAACATATTTAGAGCTGTGTAAGAAAAAAGCAGATGCAGAAAAGAGTCAGCCTTGATGTGACATGAAGTGCCACAGAAACATGTTTTGCAAGTTTCTTCATTTCTTCTCACACCATTTCTCTTGCAATTGTGAAGACGCAACTGTTTCTAAGATCTTGCTAGAAAAAACACATATAAATGGCTGAGTGATTGTTCAGGTAGTATACCATAATTGTATGGCATTTGTCACTTACATAAAGGTGGTGTGGAATTTCAGAGAGAATCTCATAACAGGAGGACACAAAATCACTATGAAGAGCAGAAAGCAAGTCTAGTCCAACAGTTATTGGCTTCTGCAGTAGCAGCATCTCTACATATCTATATACAGCAATAAAAGCCATCAAAAAAAACCTTTGGTTTTTTTTTTTTTTTTTTTTTTTTAAATCCGTCACCATAGCCTGGATATAGAATTAGGCCAGGTCAGTTCTGAGAGCATATTTCTGATTATTTTATATATTTATCCCATATGATATTCATTACTTATTATTCTCTATATAGTTTTGTGTGTTGCTATTGTTTAATTTTTACCATACAGCATCAATGTAATGTCATGCAAAACCAGTGCCCAGTAGCTGTAGGCTCAAAAAACCAAGAAGCATGTTTTCACACATATAGTCCACAGCCAAGATTCAGCTTGAACCTCTTTAACAGAAGGAAATAAGCTGACAGAAAACTTGTTCCTCAGATACTCTGCTCTAAATGAAACATGCTGGTACAGGCTATAGAAAACTGAATATGGAGTATCCACAGAAGAACTAGGTCAGAAAGACACTTGTGCCTTGTCACATTACCTGTACAAGTATGGCTTCTGATTAACTTTGAATTTTGTTTTGTTTCTTTGAAAAAGGACAGTGTAATTCAACTATAGCAAAACAGTTATCCCTGAGCAGCTATCAGCAATTTGCCAGACTTTTTTGCAGGCACCCCAAGTGGGCTTCGAGAAACCTTTAATGGGCAAGTTGGTTAGGCAGTGGTCCTCCTGGAAAAACTGGAGAAAGGCAAACCTGTGAGCACGCACAAAAATGGCATAATACCCAGGGATTTCCTAGCTGTCAAGAGCTACATCTGATGTTAAATCCAACAGATTTGTGATGACTGCATTTTTAACCTTTCAGTTGCTTTGTTTACAACTTAAATCCTCACAGGATCAATACTTCAAACCCCAGAATTTCCATGGTCTTGGCTGAGAATTAGGCTTCCCTTTGTGACATAGTGCTGCAGCCCCTGGGAGGGTGCCAAGCCCTCACCTACCTGTCCACAGTGTTAGGGGCACCACATCTCTTCACCACTGTAAATTCATTTTGCTGTAGCTGGTGTGGCTATTCTCTAGTTGTAACTCCAGTGTTTGCTGTCTTTGGGGGTTAATATTTGATTTCTGGTGAGGCATTTTATCTTCCCCTTTTCTTACAGTAATTGATTTGCTTTAGTTGGCCAACATCTTCACAGTTTGTGTACAGATAGGCATATTGAGATACTTGATTACATTCTTATAATCAAATAGGAAATAATCAATAATAAATCATAATAAAAATGCTATCATTTTTCAAATGCATAAGCTTTATGAACTAAATTCACCTTTCAGGAAAACAATAATAACAAAGCTAACAGTTTTTCCAGGTACAAATTTGCTCTTGTACACAACATGAAGGTACACAAGGCCCTCAAGCCTTATCAAGCTGAAAGTGGTTTCTATTTCAATTATAAATCTGCATTAAATATGGATTTAATGTTAGGTGCTAAAACAATTGTGATATATCAGAATAGCTGAAAGTTCAATTTGGTGCTCTACATTCAGAATAAATAGCAGATATGAATCACTCTGCATTTCTTTTTCTGTGCTGCTTCCAGCCTACTAACAGCTTTTCAGTATAGTATGGTAAATCAGCTTTAAGCAGAAAACTATGTTGGAATTTTGACCAAACACTGTACTTGCAGATGTGTATCCACTTAATTTGTAAATGCCAATCTCAATGCACTGCTTCCAAAAGATTAAGGATTGTAAAACTTAAAGGTTATTGTGCAAGTGTTGCTGACTAAAACCTCTGCTAGTATTATTTCACTGTGGCAAATCTGGTCCATCTTTCATGTTTAAGTTAACTGGAGACAATGATCTCATCAACACCACCCTTCTTTTAGCTCAGACCAGGAAATCCTTTCCATCAGATGAATACTAATCTTCAGGGATCTTCTGTGCTGCAGAAAGAGAAGAACTCAGCAAAGGACAGGGAAGTACCATGTAGCATATCTCATATAATAGACTTGAGGGGGACATGATCTAATAAACATACTGTCTTCAAAGTATTAACTCTTTTCTATCTCTGTTTTCAGAAACAGGCATGGTCTGGAAAGCATCCCAAGATGCTAGCCTGAGAAGAAGGACCTGAAAGAAACACCACACATTTAGAGACTGTGACATATCTGAGCTTGGTACAAGTGTGTATAAATGTGAAATTCAAAGGAGATTGCCCTATGTTTGATGTAGGTTTCTCTGCTTTGCTTTTTCTCTTCTTATTTTAAAAGGAAAAGGAAATTATTTTGTGCCTTGATACAAGGTAGAACAGAAGGATTATACTGGTGGCGTTTCAAAAAGAAACATGAAAAGTAAATGGAGAGTTCAAGCCTGTGAAGGAATAAACCATGTGCTTAGATCACAATCCCAAATTCTATCCCCTTATATAAAAGTTAAGAGCATACTTAATCTTTACTTTTTGCTGAACTATTTTACTGAAAGATGGCATAGCATCTGATCTGCCCTGTTAGATAGTAAGTCTGCCCTGTGGTAGATAATTGTGCATGGAAAGAAAACGGAACAAAAGAGAAAACATTATAGGAGCATGACAGAACCCAGTCTTTTATCTACTGCTTTTAGACATATTATTTACTCTTTTCCTAATAAATTTTGCCCTGCTTCAGAGCACCTTTTACAGTTCTATCAGGCTGTAGCACACTGTGTGGCTTTCCATGAGGAAAGCTTAATCTTACACATGCCCATGCTTTGCTTTCTTTAAGCCAACTCAAGGTAAACTCTGGCCCTAGAGAAAGGTCAGTCTCTGCCTGCTTCCTTAACTGCACATGATTAAGGCTTGGCCACTATGTGGTTACTTGCTATCATGATTCTGTGTGCACCAACCACCTTTCCTGGGCTTTATGATAAACAATCTTTAAACACAGAGAAAAGATACAGGTTTGGTTATTTCTGGGGAGGACCCAGAAAAGACACATAAGGACATTAGGCATTACATACAAACAAAAGAAGAAACATTCCTCAGCCTTTGGTCAGAAACAAAATCATGAGGAAAGAGAGAACAAGTCTTGAGACTTACGATACACTGAGAAGGAAATCTCAGTATGCCCTCTGTGCTCTGGGGATACAGAAGGCATTAGAACTATCACAGAATCACAGAATGTTAAGGGTTGGAAGGGATCTTGAAAGATCATCTAGTCCAATCCCCCTGCCGGAGCAGGATCACCTAGATCAGGTCACACAGGAACATGTCCAGGTGTGTTTTGAATGTCTCCAGAGAAGGAGGCTCTACAACCCCTCTGGGCAGCCTATTCCAGTGCTCTGGCACCCTCACAGTGGAAAAGTTTTTTCTTATGTTTCTGTGGAACCTCTTATGCTCCAGCTTGCACCAATTGCCCCTTGTCCTATAACTGGATATAACAGTGAAGAGCCTGGGTCCATCCTCCTGACACTCGCCCTTTATGTACTATCCATTGTACGGCTTTTGCATTCTTTCCTGGTGAGGCATTTGCTGCTCTTGCTTTTGTTTCTCTGACAGGCTGGCACACATCTTTGCTAGGGCAGGCCATCAACAGTGGCTTATGTCCGCATAGGGCATTTTCCCCTTGGCCTCTATCACAGTTTCAAAATCACAGTGCTTATGGATAACAAAGGCAGTTGTAACTGGGAGTATATGCATGTAAGTTACACCCAGAAAATTCATCTTTACTGCTGTGCCGTGCCAGATACCCCTACTGCAGCCACAAAGCAGTCAAAAGGTTATTACATTGTACTAGTTTCAAACAAAAGCCCTACAAGTTCTCACTTACAGGTCACTCAAATGAAGACACAAAGGGTTTGCAAGACTGGATGTGCTGAGGGTTTTTCAGGATCAGATCCTCAAACACAAAGAAAACATGACTTTTTCTTTGCCTTGTTGCACATGCACTGGAAAAAAAATTTCCTCTGTTTCCATATGAATGTAGCATATGCTTCTTTTACCAAGCTTAAAAAGATTTGTTTATCATAAATCACACACCACCTCCACTGCTGACCTGGTTCCTCTGTCCTGCAACCTCCAAAGGACTTAAGACCGTAAAGTGTATGATTTTTGTATGATAACAACAGAAATTATTCTGTGTGTAAGGGTCATGAGGTTCTTCCAGTCTGTGTGACTTCTATTCATTCTCCAGTGTCTGACAACCTTCCCAAATCCTAGGGAAGTATGCAAATAAGACTGTGTCATGCCCCTTTCATTGAGTATTGCTTGAATAAAGAGCGGTGCTCTTACTTAAACTGCTCTATAAATTACACAAAACTACAGCCCAGCAGGATCTGAGAACACTTCAAGGCCTGTTTTAATAACAGCAGGATAGGTGCCTATTCTAATTGTCCTTATGGGAAACTAAACCTGCCTCATGGATATAGTGAGAAAAGCAAAGCTGTGGCTTGATGATGGGAACAGCAATCACAGATAACTTCTCTTGCAAAAAAATGTCATGTATATTCTTCCCTCTTGGATCTCCATGTTATTTTCATGTAAAAAGAAAACTAACACATTTAGATAACAGATCTAGCATAGAATATGAGATATCTCCTTCTACTCACTTGAGGTCTGGCCCGTGTTTTCTGTCAGTTGAAAATATGTTTCTCTACATTTCAGAAAAATACGGAGTCTTCCTTCTTTGCTAAACAAGTTTGGCGAGTGAGCAAAACTCTCACTACATATAGCCCCTTGCAACTGATCTGCAGAACAGACAGCCCAGAGCCAACTGCCCTTTAGTGTCTGGCTCTGTGCTACACTCTGTATGCCCCAGTGGCTGCAGA
The DNA here is from genome assembly GCA_025345505.1 of Todiramphus chloris collaris. Classification (NCBI taxonomy): domain Eukaryota; kingdom Metazoa; phylum Chordata; class Aves; order Coraciiformes; family Alcedinidae; genus Todiramphus; species Todiramphus chloris. Next base: position 27,371,296 of record JANVCC010010406.1, on the reverse strand, counting down.
CAACTAGGCACCGCTCAGTTAGCATGTAGCTCATCTGTCCAACCAGCAAGGCAAACCGAGGCAGGCTTAAAGTAGGAGCAGAAAGTGTGTTGGTTCCATTACAGACAACAAACCAACAGTTTGGTTTCTCAGCAAAGTTCTCTTCAGACATCTGTTTAAATAAGGGCTTTGTAAATTTTCCCTAATACATATAAATTGCCTCCCAAGTATCAATAAAAACTTTATTTTAGAGAAAGACAATGAACACAGATACATTAATCAAAAGTTAACTATACTGTATGTCAACAGCTAATGAAAAACAAACACCTGTACTCCTTTAGGGTAAGAACAGCTTCCCAGAGGGTCCACTGTGACCATGAACTGTCAGAGACCCGGTACCAACAGCAACAACACAACCAAACAACCACTAAATGGGATCTTTTAAAACTGTGGCCCATGACAAGGTTGAGGACAAGCTCAGTCTCTGCCAATATGCTTTCAGTACCTAAAAGCATCCTAGTTTGAGTTGATAATTACAGAGCGCAGAGCCCAGCAGCTGTCACTAAGGAACAGGAGCTGCCCAAATGAAGCAAAATGCATAGAAGTTTACTGCTGATTTATCACACAATAACGAAGGCAGTTCCAGCCTTCTGAGGCATGGAAGTGAAAGACAGAAAGAGAGAGGGGGGGGAAAAAAAAAGAGGAAAGGGAGAAAGAAAGAGCTTTGAACATTTTGTTCCAGTCACTTTTCAAGAAACAGGAAAACATCAGGCACAATTCAATTGAAGGATAGCCTCCCACAGTCCCATTTTTGCTAGAGAAGTGACCACTGGACAGATACCCAAGGCACATATTTCCCAAAGCACAAAGACCCAGTCTTTGCTGAGACATGAACTCTTGCTGATGGCAGCACACACATATAGCAGGGCAAACAAGAAGAAGAACAGCAGAAATGGCTGAATGAACTTTATTCAGGATCTGACATAGGATGCCAGTATAATGAACATGACCTAAAGAAGAGAGTTACACTCATAAGCAGACTGAATTGGCAGCTCTGACCAATTAGTACCAGTTAATTTTATGGTGATAGCTAGTTCACACGTATGATATTTTTTAAAAGCTTAATAGATGTCACCATAAATCATAGTCACCTTTCTCCTCTGTGCTTTTTATATTTGGAAAGTACTTACATCTGAATCTTCTGTAATACTTGTAGACTGAAATGAATGCAAATGCAATTCTGTCAGTCTCTTCAAGAAACCAAAAAGGCATGGACAAGAAAAGTTCTCTTCTCACCTGGTGTCTATATGACTGTTGCTTTTAAAACAGAAAACAGTTTTGCACCAACTATTGTACACCATGTATTTACAGCAACTGTTATCTACACAGAACAAAGACAGGCAACATGTAGGTTTTTTCCCCCCTTGCTTTTGAAGTTCAAGTTCTCTCACAGAGCAATAAATACCAGCTGTCTACATCCTCATGTACTTGGAAAGCATTTTGAGCAGCAGTAACCAACACAAATGGCTGCTATATTTGTTGAACTGTAATGGCAGAATACCCCACATATGTATCAGTAAAGGAAATATTAAAAATTACCATCATTTTTATGGTTAGCACTAAATCAGCTGGATTTTTGCTTCAAATTGCTTGGAACTGGCACTTGCAGCTAAGGAAATGGGTGTTGTCCCTTGAAAACATGCACCATCTGCACTTAACTAAAACACTGAGGTGCATAAAGTGTTATTGTTAGTCCTACAGACAAGATGTCACCAGGGTAGATTAACATACCACTTTATTAGCAGTGTTGATTAAGTGTTGCCTTCTACACGACTACCACCAGCAGAAGGGCAAGTACAGACCTGCTTTTAGGAGGGACTGGTCTGAAGCCTGTTACAGAGCTGGAGGGGTACTTTGCCTTTTAGTAGTCCAACACCCACAAAATGGTCCTTAAACAATTTCCAGGACTCTGATTCTAGCCTACCCTTCTAGTCAGAATTTCAGGATGAGGAAGGGTCAGAAGCTAACATAATTATTAATAAACTAATTTCAAGATCTGTTGTGCAGTTATCACAGTGGTTTTCTACTTAAAACTCTCAACTAACTTACAGGCTAATACGTTGGTTTCACTATTGCTTCTGCCACATTTATTCTTCTCTTGTTATAACATTTTCTTTGATAGAAGAACGGTAACTCAGCCACATGTTCCAAGAATATAACAGGCTCTAGCTGCAAAAATAACCATTACTGATTTGCATTTTTCTTTAGAGAGAAACTACAGAGGCAACATAGTTTGCTTCTGAAACCTAAACAAACACAGGGATGAAAACGAATTTGTCATCAGTGCTTTGGCAAACAACTCTAAGGAAGATGCTGGGTGAATCCTTCCATTGTAGTTTCACCCACCTTGAAATTAAGGCCAGAAATTCCTACATAGCTATTTCATAATACTGGGGGGGGGGGGGAGAGGGTTGTGTTCAAATATTAATTACTTACTATTTGGACAGTGTAACAAAGCTATATAAAGTTATTTCTTATATTTTGAAAACAATGGCCCAAACCTCTCTACTGTCATCCTTCTCTTAATTTCAAAATCTCAGGTGGAAACTCTTCAGATATGGGTACGACTGCAGTGAATGCTTTCTTTTACAGATTCTGGCCTTCTTAATGTTTAAGTACATTATGACATAGGCAAAAATAAAAGCAACTGGAAAGAAAAAAATACATTCAGAGAAAAAAGATTTCAAAACACCACTGTCTCTCTTGCATTGCCTTCAGTGCTATCTTGTATGCCATTGAAACTAATCCTGCTCTCACTCATAAAATGTAAACTGGGAAACTCACTGAAGTCCTTCTAAACAACTGTCACAAAGAGAAGCTGCTGAAGAAAGCTGTTAAGAAACCCACAGCATCCCCTAATTTAAGACACACATACATACAAAAAAACTTGCCATGAGCAAAAGAAAATGTGAGGTCTGCTGCTTAGCTAAGCGCCCTAATTCTTTGCTTATTCCAGTCTGCATATTGTTAGTTTAGTCTTTTATGTACCATCTTGCATAAAAATAAACAGGCCCTCAGGGATTAACATACCACAAGGAGCGCTTCAAAACTACTTGCTGTAGCTCCCTTTCCACACCTTCGTAAATGTAAACAAATAAAGATTTCTGAACAGGAGCTACTGGAATAATTTTCCTTCATATTGTGCCAAGCAGGCATCAGAAATACCAGTTGTTGTGGAAAAGGGGGAAAACGGTAAATTGCATCCCGATGAGGGCTATTCCAGCTAAACATAATTGGGTAAAATCTCTTCTCAACACTATTTTAAAAGGTATTTTTGCCCATAACTAACAAAGTTGAAAGCTAGATACAGTAGCTAGGAGCAAATGGTTCAAGAACCTGCATTATCCTTGTGACTGAACAAAAAGTACTGTGCTTTCACATATGGACCATAGTGAAAGCACTAGTTAAAGGACAGCTGTGATGACTCCAGGTCCAGTACAGTGTTTTTACTTCAAGCCCAGCTCTGCAGAAGACTGATACAAATTTCTGAAATCAGTGACAGGCTTGTTACTGACATTGAGAGAAACCCGAAAAAAACCAGTCTCACAGAAAAGTGGTACATCTTGCCTCAGGAATACCTCAGAAAATGGACAGGTTGTGGATTTGAATGGCAAGACAGTATATACATAGCAAACATGCTATATGCTCCAGCTTTCCACACAGTAATTCAGATTTGCAGCCATATAGGAAAGGAAGATCATCCACACCATGGCGTTTATTGTCTCCAGTGAGAAGTGCAAGTCTGAACTGCCAATGGCCTTGAGAAAGGACACAAGGGAGAGATCAAATATGGGCAGAGTGCAGTATGAACTCTGAAAAAAAGAAAAGGGAAGATGACTAAACTGTTCCAGTCCAAAGGAAAAGGAATCTCCAGATCTCAGTTGATTAGTAGTGCTAATCGTATTTTCTCCTGTTTTCTCACTTAAGCATTTTAGGCCCTGTTAATTTAGATTTCTTCATCCTGAACAGCCTGGTATAGCTTCTCAGGAACAAGCTACACATCTGTCCTGGAAAGACTTCCATTGAAGATATTATACAATTTTTTAAATAAATGCTATCCCTAGTAGAGCAATAATTTGTTCATACTAAAACAACTTCATAGCCACTCATTTCTCCACAGTGATTTTTTTTCTTTTTTTCTTTTACACTAGACCATCATATTTGGGGTATGATTGGAAAAAACAACAGAAACTTTTGCTAACTTATTTATCACTACTTCTTAGTGACTCAACTTTATTTCAATGCCACATATTGCACAGCTGACAGCCTGTTGGAAATATTTCTGCATCCCATTTTGTTAGTTATCCTACAACTTCAAAATCTTGTGATCTCTTATGGAAGTTTGCAGATGTAGTTCCCTCACTCTCCCCAGCTATAGCGTGACAATGCATGCCAGAACATAAGCTCTGGCACAGACTTTGGAGACGGATGTGGAAAGGTTACACAATTTTGCAATAAATTTGTTATGATCAAGCAGTACCAGTTAAAGCAGCACTCTCCTAGCCAAAGAAATAAGTGAGGAAAATAAAATAAATAAATAAATAAATAAAAAACCAAAAACCAAGTCTTCACTTTTCTGATGTCCTGTTGCATCAAAGCACAGGTTGCAACAAGCTGAGAAAGTGTAATGTGCTTCAACGTCTTTTTCAGTTGCTATGGTACAGTTTCTTATGGAAAATTCCTTGTTCTGCGTGATGTTTTTCCTGCCTCATTTGGGATGGCAGAACCGTTCCTTGTGTCACCTGAGAAACCGGGCTGTCAGTTTCCACCTATTGGTGAGAAAGAAACTCATCAGCAGCAGAACTCAATGGAAAATTCCTCTGGTAGAAGTTTCTGCGCTGGAGGCCAACATGACACTAGGAGGAAGGACAGATAGGTCAGGGGCTCAGGAGGCCATGCAGGAGATCTGGCCTCCATCTCAGGGTCAGCCACAGATTTCCTGTGTAAACTGAGGCAAGGAATTTAATTCCTGGGGTTCCCTGCTCACACAGTCAGGACAACAAAGCACCCTTTCCCCATTCTTCACCCTGTGTGTGAAGCCCCAGGTCTGTAACCTGCCCACAGGCCAACCAACCAGGTTACAGGAGCGGGGCTATAGCCCAAAAGCTCTTCAGGTGGGGGTTATTTTCAGCTGCAGAGTCCAACAGTGCTTTGCACAGTGAGGTCTTGTTTGGACCTTGGGGGTCTATAACAATAAATAATTGTGTTCTTCTCCATTCTTAAGGAAAAATATCAACATAGGGAAGGAGGGAAAACTCCTGTTTTACTGTACTGCAGAGCAGGAAAAAGGACTGGGCTTTTAGATGAGATCTGCAATGTATTTTCTGCATAGATTATATCAAAACTTGCCAGAAATGTTGTATAAAAATGGAATTATAGCATCACACTAGTGACACAAAGCAATCAGGGACAGCGACTTTTCACTCATGGAATTTCTTTTATGGATTATTTGAAAGTAATCTGATCTTAATGTGACATTTTTCCTGCTGGAACGTTTTTCCTTCCAATCAAAAAATTATTAGATTGCACCACTTTTGATTCATGAGAAAATAAAAGTATGGTTTAAAAAACAAACAAACAAAAAAAAAGACTTTTAACATTTTAATGCAGCTGGATACCTGCTGTACTTCAGAATGCTGCAATTCCCATGATCTCCCTATGGTGATGAGAAGAGCTTTTGACCTCTCTGAGGAAATGGATTTTGAAAATAATAAATGCGTAGATGCTTGAAAAGACTCCTTTAGTAACATCTATCATGAGAATGAAAAGCATTCAAGATGTGGCAATGCAATTGCACTCCATGGGACGAATTTTCTGTTGGTGTCAATATGGTGCCAAGCTCCATTGACTTCAGTGGAGTTTCACTCTTTAATCCAAGAAGGTTTGGACACACTGGACATCACTTGGTGTTATGTACAACCATGTTTGTCCTTCAGAGTCCCTCCCCAGATAAGTTCAACATGAAAATTAATGGAAACAGATGTGGGAATGAAAGAAAATATGCCAAATATTAATTGAACACAAGTTAGGACAGAAAAAATTTTGATTCCCACAACACTGATTTCAGCATAAGGCCTGTCAAAAAATTGAGTGAAAAACGTTAATAATAGAAAAAAAAGTTTCAAAGGTTCAGCAGTAGGAAAATGCTGACTTTGAGTTACCTTTTTGGCTTTCTAAAACAAAGAAACAAATTCAAAATTCTAAAGTGGAAAAATCTCTTCCCACCCCCACAAATGAATATTTTTTTAAAATCATGCCCGTAATTTTAAATTATTTGCCCAAATAAATCTTTCATTTTAAAACACCAAATTATTTAAATTTTATTGAAAATGCATATTTTTCCATTTCAACTTTTCAGTTCAAAAGTTGAACAAAATTGAATCAAGTGTCCTCTGCTTTAACTTATACTCTGATTTAAAGCAGAAAGTAGTTTTGGAAGGCTGAAATATCCCATAGGATAAAAATTCTATTTTTGAACAGCTTTACTTCTGCACATTTCAAATCTCAGCCATTACTCTGCAACTTTGAACAGGGATGGGTTGTAATGAAGATGGAGTAATTCAGTAAAGGCTGCATTATTCTGGTTGTATGAAGTGGTAAAGGCCCTAGGACCTTCCTGTCTCATTTTGCATTATGGTGGAGGAACCACTCTTTCAAGGCTATCATCAGATGAGAACTGGATTCCAATCTCATACAGAAGCCAATGCAGGATGCCTGCAAATCAGCACATTGATCCACTGATCACTTTCCTCATTCTTATCCAGAAGCTATCAAATTTAACTCCCAAGAGACTTATCCAGTAAAAATCATGTACAAGTAGAAAGGATGCAGAGAATGGAAGTTAAAACTCAGCATTAAGCATGGCAGAGTTATAACCAAGACCTAATGAAGTTACAGAAGTGCAAACCAAACCCCAAGATTCGAATACAGTTGTCTTTTGACAAACTTCACGGCCTGATCTGACTGCTGTGAGTTAGAATTAATTGCTCAGAAAATCTCTCCCATGATAATCATCTCTCACAAAATGATAATCATCAAAGGAGGATACTGCCATTTAATTCCTATTTTACTGCAAATACTTGTCAATGTACAAATCCTTTGGAAGAGTAAAGGTTTTGCATACAGCAGTATTTTTGTGCTAGAACCCACCATTAGGATCATGATGGGCCATTTCATCTTCTTTAAGGGTGGTTCACTTATGTTCATGTTCTTAACGTAAAGAAAATCTGCAGAATGGTTCCTCTGCTTTTCAGTAACCAATGCAAATCATTATGTCTCTTAAATATCCAGTCCCTTTGATAATCAGAAGCACTGCTATTACATTTCCCTTATCCTAGCACCCTAATAATCTTTCTCCTAGTATCTCCAGCAGCACAAGTAGCAGCTACGTTCTAGACATGTGGGCATGGATGGGTACAGAAATAAATGGTGACCTAGAAGAGCCTTTTGTTCTTCAGAGGTCTTGTACTCTGTTGATCCTTTCACACTCCCCAAAGATCTAAGACATTTTATGACCATAATGAAATGCCATCAGGTATTCAAGACTTCCCTCCTGAACATCTAAAGAAGCAATAAATATCAGTTTAAAAGCTGTAAAACTGAAACAACAAAAGGTTAAAATTTCAGATACAAGACCCTGCCATGCAAACCTCCAGTTTTCTTCACTGAGGCTCCAGAGAACTGTGAATAAAATTCCCTTTCCAACCCCACCCGGATATTCAGTTAGTTGTCTGTTAGGATGAAATGCACGAACGAGAAGTTCAATGAACACCTCAGCCTAGCGAGAAGCAATTAAAACGGTCCTTAGTCAAACACTGTCACTCTTAAGAAGTCAGGTAATGAATTAAAAGCAAAGCCTGCTTGCCCAAATCTTTTTGCTCCCAGAATCCAAATCCTGAAGTCAGGGAAGGCAAAACCTAGGTAGTGACTTTGATTGCTTGAACTTTGGAGCAGTACAGCTGCAACATATTGGCTTAATTGGAGTAAATGACCAACAGGCCTACCCTTTGTCTTTCTTATCTTTTATTTCCTTTTTCCTCCCCCACCCTCTCCTTCCTTCTCTTTGTCTCGGAAAGGGAGATTTGCACACATCACTGTCTCACAGGGTGCCACATCTTACTGGAGCCCTCTCTTGTTATTACTTGAATATGTGCAAGTCCTGGGCTTTTTTATTTTCCCTGCAGTTTCCCTATTGTCTGAGCATGATTTATCTGCTTCATCTTTGTGATGCTGGTTCAGTTTTGTTCTGTCTAATGAATTTTATTAGCAATTGTGTTTCAGAGTTTATGATGTCATGTGTAGAACAGTGTCACCCTTAACAGCGTGCTTGCTGACTTAAACAACATCTGGAGATAGGAACATTTTCTCCTTTTTTGTTTGCAGTATGGGATGTATTCCTTGTAGCAGAGCCTGGGGACATAGAATGAATTCTGTTCATACAGAGCTGCTGCCTCTTAAAAGTAAGAAGCAAAATTTTAAGAGACTCTGAACTACCTTTCCTTTGTTCTGTAGTCTTGCTGTAAGGTGTGCCATGCTAAGAGACTGAATGTATTCATATAAATATTTTTTGCATTTATAGGTACAGTGTGCATATCATAAGTCTTTACATTATTTTTCTCCCATGCTTTGCTCCACCACCTTTCACTGGGTTGAAGAGGTGGGAGAAGAATTTTTTGTCTCCTATGAATCAAACCATCATCTTCTGTAGATCAGATTGACTATTAGCTGCCCAAAACTGTGATTTTATTTACAGTCATCCTACAGATCACACAACACCACCACACACCAAGAACCTCAATAACTGAAGTGTATCACGATGCAGAAATGCTTAGCATACACAATATTAAATGTCTTGTTAGTTTACTTAAAAGTGATGACACAAAAGCTAATTTCAAATATACTCTTGTGAGGGACAATAAGATTTGTCACAGATGAGGTTAGAAAAAGCTTGTTCAGTCACAGATTCTGAGATACAAAGAAAAGACTCCTCACTGTTTTTGGCTCAAATGCTTTCAAATAGGCTTTGAACTATGTCTTTCTTTGCTGGATTACCCAGAGAGTTAACACACTGTGCAAAATTCCAAGTCCAGCTCAGCGCTGACAAGGCTTCTCAGGATCTGCCAGCAGAAAGCAGCTCAGGGAATGATGGACAGCTTGTGATGACCACAGAGGGTTTATAGTCAAGCTTGTAAACTAATATTTCCTTTTCTTATTGTAAGAGCATGGAGATCTAGGAAAGACTTAAACCCAGGATTACTATCTTTCCTTAGACTCCTTGCCCTTCTTTCTTAAAAATGAAAACTCCTGCATCAAGATACACCTCTGCAGCCGCTTTGTTTTTAGTGCTTCTCTGAATTCATCTTTCTGAGTATACCTAAATAATCCCTCTGTAAAAGGAGAGAATTATGGGGTCTATTCTGACACAACTTTTCTGTAGTCTGCTTCTCTATTTCTTTATAGGGCAGAGACAAGTTTCTCAGCCACTCACATGTCTTCCAGCACAGCCTTTGGGTGCAGCTGTGGAAGAATCGAAGTTTCAGGAAGATTGCTCTTGAGATAGTTTAGCTAATAAGTAATGTGGATTTTAACATGTATGCTTGTATACAGCATACCCATAGAGAAAAGTCAGAGAAAGCTTAACAAAATCTTTCTTAAATGCCTTTATGGATATTTGGATGGGATGACTGGTCTAATAAATCCAAGAACTCACTATGGGTGGGCACAGCCTTTTATATATGACAAAAAATAAATGCCACAATTTCAGGCATAAAGTCCATCCCAAGACTAAACTAAAACAAATAAAATTCAAAGATTTCTCTGTATACTTTCTCTTCATTATCAAGAAAATAAAGCTTTTCTGTGCTTTTCCCTCTATATAGTTCTGTGTATATATTCTGTCAATAAACACAAGCTGCAAAGTTGAGATGGCAAAGCTGTCTTCCATGGAAGCAATAAACACCTGTATGCTTTGTTCTATCTTGAAACAACCCTATCTTGCAGTGAAGAAAATTTACCAGTCCCAGTCTCTTACCAGTTTGTTTAATGTTGCCATTTACCACAGTCCTGTGGTAAACACATAGAGATCAATAGGCGGGAAAGACTCACGTTGATTAAAATAGGAAATCAATTCTGAATTGGGCCCCTAGAGGAAAGATATCACTGAAATAAACAATAAAAATGGTAACTTTTCTCTTCTTCCTCATTTTTGAAAAATATACTTAATTTTGCACTGCGTTTATTCCTCCGTGTAGGACAATTTCAGGGTTCTCTAAAATGCTGCCATTGAAAGAAAAAATGGCAACTTAAAGTGCAATACAACATTTTAATAAATGCATGAAACCAATTCCAGCGAGAAAAATATGTTGCATCAGAATGCATAACCCAAAAGACTTCAACAAGCTGGGGAACAGTCACCTTCTAGTAAAATAAGGATTGTTGCAAACAGGTGAATTCAAATTAACTTTCAGAAAGATTAACTGCATTTGCAAGGAAAACAAAAGGCTTCTGACTTCCCCTCCAGAAGCAAAAGCTAAGACAAAAATACATTCTTCAAGATGGACCATGTGAATTTGGAGCTTAGGTGTGTGCTCCTATGCCGCATCTTCAGGATGAGAACTGGAATTTACTGTCTCTGAAACCACACCTCCTGGAAAACACGTATCTGATGTCTCCTGTCAAGGTTAGGCAAAAGCCCTAATGGACCCTTCCCACAAGGTTGAGTTGAGCACAGAGCTTTTGGGCTTCACATCTGATGCCTGCTGGGGCTGGCTGTGGCAGCTGGAGGGGTCCAGCACACGAATCCAACCTCCCCAGTGGCAGACAGAGAATTGATGCAACTTGGAAGTCAGTGTATATCTGTAGTCAGCCATAGGCTGCAGGAAATGAAGGATGGAGAACTTGCCTCAGCGCTTCTGCTGCAGCGCGGTGGACAGCAGTCCCCTTCTCTAGGTACATTGTGAAGGCAGTGGGGGTTCACAAGCCTCAGGGAAGTACCAAAGGCTCATTAGGGTCATTACACTGGGTGCAGGATACTAATGCACCTCTGATGATGCTAACACTATTTGCCTGCTAGGATAGATGAGTGTCATCTCTCTGCTGTAATGGTTGGTGCTACTGCTGAGCTGTGACCTTGTCCTCTTAGCTGCTCCTGATCCCTCTTCTCCTCTGCTCTCCTGGTCCTGAGGGTTTTGACAACATCCTGTTAATGTCAGGGAAGCTGCTACGTGCCATACAGGGGATATATGTTGGTTTATTAGAAACAGTTTTTTTAAAGGGACATAAATCTTTATGTCACAGAACATAAGCAAATATTTACTTTTTGGAAGATTGGGAAGAAACAAATTCCTCAAGGTTTATTAGATACCTATTTGATGAAGGGTTTCTAATAGGTACAGTCCCAGCCATTTGTAGGTACCAGAAAAGTTACTACTGAGATCCAGTGTAGCAATTTGTCCATTCCTGAACTAAGTAGATACAGTATGCAAAATGAGGAGAGAATTTACCATGGACAACAGCATTGCTAGACAACGGTAACACAAATCATTTTACTTTCATTTGATGATACAACATCTTTGTGCATGCTCTGTTGCACAAGTGAATTTCACGGATCAAAACATCACGAGCACACGAGAACATGGACAGCCCTGGTAAAAGCAACCTTGTGTAAAGGGGTACTTGCTCTTCTAAATCTGAGGGTGAAGAATTAGCCCGCAAGATTTTGCCTTGCACTTTACCACCCAAGAAAGAGCTTTTCAAGTTTCCCTACAAAATGCTGGTCAATGCATTTCTGTCTGGAGGCAATCCCATTGCTGTTCCAGTCTCAACAGCCTCTTGAGTGGAGACTGCAAATACTGCAAAACAGTTGCTTTTCTTATGATGAGAGTAAAACAGGGACAAGACAAATCATGTCCTCCTGCACAAGTGGTCAGAGCAAATCAGTCTTGTATTGTTCTTTCTTTGCCAAAGGCTGAGACTGAGGTTCTTTTCTTTCTTTTCCATTTGTTCCTCCCTTTTTCTGTTCCTCTCTACTTTGTGTGGGACATATTTCCCTTGATGGGTATTGTTTTCAGCTATTTTTTGTTGTTGTTAAGGAAGCCACAGCTTTCCAAGCTATGGGCACCAAAAAATGAGAGCACATCCTTGACAGACAGCGTAAGAAACCAAATCTAAACAGATCCTAACCAACACTCAGAAATAAGAGGCGTTGTGTGGGAATGGCCTCACTTCAGGAAGTTTCTAACTGAAACTGTAGCTCAAAGAACCATTTATAATGGCAACTGAAAATTCTGACAAATATGTATTTCCCCCAAAATGAGACAAACTAGAGATAATTTGAAATTAGATTTGGGTTCTCACTATCCAAACTTGGAAATAAATAACCACATGAGACAACCACCCCATTTTCCATTATTTTTTTCCAGTGCTGTGAGAAACAAACCAAGGTGCAAGGAAGAAAGAGGGAAGGGAAATGCAACTGTGAAGTGCTTCATTTCCCATCTCCTTAGTCCTAACTCCAACCCTCCAGTACAACTCAGAGCCATTCAAGGGATCACCTGGGATACTGAAAGCCTTTTTCTTCACCCTGTGACCTGTACAATTACTGACTTTCAACGGATTTTTCTAGTAACCAGTTTCCAAAGGCATTCAGCAATCTTTTACTGGAATTATCCAAAGTACTAAACTGACTAACACTCTGATTTCTATTGAACAGACTTTATACTTCCAAGCTGTTTAGGGGCTTTTCAGAAAACCAAGTCAGTCAGTAATTTATCAGCTCAATGCCTTTGAGATGCTCCCTTCCTGTTCCTAGCTGACATTTGAGAATGGAATTTAGATTCCTCAAATGCAGAAATAATAATAATAATTAATAATAATAATAATAAATCCCTAGAGAGACTACTAGTTATGCAAAGATACACTGCAATTTTAAGAAACAGGTATGCATTGGTATGCATACACCACATAATTCTTCTAAATGCAAAGAATATCCCCATGCAACATGTTTTCCATTTAAATGTTTAATTGCCCCCAAAAGCTAATGGGCATGCCACTGCACAACTTTTCACCTACAGAACTTTTAACAATTTTAGGCCTCATTACAGGGTCTTGACTTAGGTTATTTGACACTTCTTTTCCCCTTCAGGGGTTTCATACTTCAATCACAGTGATTCCTCTGCAATCTGCAAATAATAGTCTTCAATTATTATGGGCATTGATGGGCTAGAGATAAGACTAAGGGAGTGTTCACCTCATATCAGATCTGTATGCCTCATGACTTAACCCACACGCTGGCCTTTGAAGAGGGATAACCTGTCCTCTGTGGAATGACCTGGTCAACTACAGTCTGAGAAATTTAGACCAACCCTCCGCCAGGGAACTACTGAGTTCAAAGGCTGCCTGCCTCTCCCTTCACCCCTCATAGTCCAACTAAGCAGAGGTCCCTTAGACATCCTTGGCCAAGAGGGCAGCTGCTACAGAAAGATGCTCTCAATTCTCTCCAACAAGCCAAAAGAAAAGTGTCTTAAGGGAAAGTGAGAAATGGTGTGCTCTAAAAGATGATGGTAAAGATACATTTCAGCAGTTTGGGGTTTATTTCTTTTAAGTAATGACAGAAGCATGTTCCTGGAATTGTCTACCTGTGAAATCATATTTTTAAAATTAGTCAAAAATGCTGAGCTCAGGTATTTTCTTATACAGAATTTACGTCTCAACTCAAATGGATATATTAGATAAACATCTTCCAGTGGAAAATTAACCAAAACAGCCTTATAATTTTTTCTCAACTGCTGTTGTGGAAAACGAGATGTCTGTTGAGAGATTTAGTTGAGTTAATGCTGAAAAAAAATTATTTGAAGAATATTACAGAATATTTCAGAACATTCTGAACTGTGTTACTTTTATCTCACACAACATTTTAAATGACTGTTAAGTTCCACTTGCTTCTGGCCTGCTCTGTGCCCATAACACACATGTAACTAAGCCTGAGACAATGCAGACCTCCCTAGCAAAGCCTTGTCAAAACCAAACCAAATGTACTTGGACCTTATGAACCTCGGTGGCGTTTTTGCTGGAAAAGGTTTCTCAAGACAGAATGACAATCAAGCTGCACAGACCATGGAATAAAAAAAATCTGGGAGATTAGTCATCCCAGATCAACTGCCAAATATGCCTGCTTTGCACATCCCAGACACACAGATCCACAACCAGCGGAATGCAGTGGAGAAAGCACCTCTCTAACAGAAACTGATAGCCAGAATACAAATGATGCAAGAAAGGAAGGGACAGAGAAGGTGAGCTCCTGCTGGGCCTGTGGGCTGCCATGCAAGCCAATACACCCCCATACATACACAGAAATACTCAAAGAGGAAGGGTATGCATACATTCAGAGTGGGCTGTGGAGCCTTCTGGAGTTCCGATGGATCCAGGCATAACGTAACCCATTGTATCCAGAGCCTCCCTGCACTGGGCAAATCTGCAAATTTGTGAAGCCAACCTCATGCTCTCCAGTACACAAACTGCTAAACCACTCTCAAAAGTCAGAGTCTCACAGCACTCACAGCCTTAAGTCCTCAGTGACAGCTGCAAGTGACAGGTGTAAGGATGCTGTACACAACTGAAAAACAACATGGCTCATGCTGCAACTGCCAAAAATACTGTCTTAACCAGTGTTTATTGTGGACAACCATTTTTGTCATCATTTTCTCCTAAATTTCACCACTGAATGAGTTCGTGCTTAGGACTAACTGCATTTTACAAACTCATGTTTCTTAGTAACAGAGTACTTGCTTGGTGATGAAGTCAAGAAAATTAGAAGTAGGGTTCATTAAACAATTTTGTCTACAAAGTTATTTGATTTTCTCATACTTGAGCACTCACTAGACTTAAAAATTCTCATTTTGTTGTTATTTATCCTACCTTGCTTCCCTGGGGTCTGTATTGCTTATTTAGCCAAAACTCTCACTGACACAAAGAAATATGTCCAAGACCTAATCAACTTCCATGCTTAAACTCACGATAAGGAGGTTTTCACATTGGATTACTTTATTTTTCCATTCAGCTTAAATATAAGTACTATTCATTTAACCTCTGTCATGTTATTTTCCCATTACACTTTTACAAACATGTACAGGTTTCTGTACATAAAATCAACATCCATAGAATATAGTGTGCAGCATAGAGTCTGAAAGGCATAATTCAGTCATTATGATGTAAATGGTGCTGTCATTTATTTATTACTGATTTAGCTACATATTTTGGTGCCAAAATAGTCCATGTATTTCTGATACAGACGTATTGTTAAATTGCAAACTGAATGTAGGGATGCCACTGAGATTGCACCTACTAAAAGAGCACCATGTTGTTTTTTTGATCTTGACTAACACCCTAATTGAAGAGAATGCTTGCACATGTGTTTAACTTCATCTTTCGTGAAGTCCTTAAGCGTGATTTTCACATGAAGCCTGTGGTTGGGCTTGATGCTGACAGTGCATTTTTAGTGCTCTGCTGAAGGAGAACAGTGTGCCTATCTGAAATCTACAAGAGAAATCTACACAAAAAAGTGTAGATTCTTTGTGAGAATTTCCAGGAAAAAAAAAACCAAACAAAAAAAAACAAAAACAAAAACAAAAAAACCACACATAAAAAATGCTGGCTTGCTGAGTCTTAAAATGAGCAGCAGGAATTAAAAAAACCCCTAATTTCTCATTAATTTATTCCCCGTTACATTTTATTTATTGGCTAAGGAAAAATGTCACTACATGACTGGGAAAAATATCCAAGATTCAATATGCTCAGTGGTCTGGGAGACAGATCTCTTACCCAGTTACCAAAAGTCAAATGCAACTAATGATATACACCACCAATACGGCTGACATTTCTGATATAGGTATGACCTGATGAACAATTGCAAAGACACACATTTTAAATGGTGACTACAATCAGGGATTAAAGCATGCAATGAAACTACAAAAGTATGTAGTCAAGATGATAAAATATACCCTCATGTATCTTTATAACTTTATTCACCCAATATCTCTCTTATACATTTACTTAGTCAATAAAGTATCTCTAGCTTAAAGCACTCAATGGGATCAGGAGAATCAGCAAATATAATATGTGTATCCTTCCTTGTAATCTCAACCTCATTCATGTCTGGCTTTCAGCATCTAAAGCTTTTTAGCTTTTAGCATCTAAAAATCCTGAAGTGAGTGCCGTGTGAAGCCTCCCAACCTCTGAATCCTGACTACCAATGAATGTCAAATATCAGCAAGTTCAGCTTGGACAGCGAGTTTTTTCCTGCCAGTCTGGATTTCAGTAATACTGAAATGCAGTTTTGCTCCACTGCATTCTGGCTGTTGAAGTCATGGTGTCTTTTATAGGAAAATGATCAGCTTATGAATTTTCAGCCTGGTGAACTTTGGGAGTTGATGGAAAATCTCCAGGATTAGGGCTTAGCTGGCTAAGAAACCACTACAGCAGCCTTTCTTTTGTGGTCACTCATATAAAAGCCTTGCAAAAGATATGGAAATGCTCACAGTGTTTCTCTTGGGAGACCTTTGTTCTGTGCACAGGAACTAACTCGGTCTATTTTTCACCCTGTATGTGTGTCAAAAATTACTCCTACTCCTCAAAACTGTAGGAGCGTGTAGGGTGGCATATACAACCTGGAGTATGCCATAATTTGTTACATGGGAAATGAAATCAAATGGAGATTGTCCACTGCAGGCAGTGTTCTCATTGCACATTGCTATTTTCTACAGGACACCATGTGTGTAGGATGAGCAGCACACAGAAGTGAACAAATCTGCTGCTCTGGGTCAGAGGCCTGGCGGATCCCTGAAGCTCAGAGGTGAATATTCCTTTTTGCCTGAAGCTTTCATGTCATCACTCTCAGGTCCCCGCTCCACAGTGAGACCATGTACCCAGTAAGGAAACATGTGTGCTGGGGCCAGGCTCTGTTGTGGGACTCCTGAGCCAAGGATGCTTGAGAAATACAGCCCAGGTGACTACACCACTCTTTCTGCTGAAACGACCCTGGAAATACAGACAACTATTTCTATTTTCATGTCAAATGTCCCACTGCAGGGTTGGGGCTAATGTTGCCATCCTTCTCCAAAACTAACAGAAACCAGTCTGTCTTGTGGGGTGTGAGGGGTCAGAGCCATGGAAACAATGGGTGTTGAACTACAAATAGCTGCACCCTTCCACAAATGGCCCGTGAGAGGAAATGCAACTCAGCAGTCTTGGTATCTGCTCTTCTCTGCTCTCTGTGGTGGCCATGCCAGGGCCATTTCCCCAGGATGGCAGCCCAGGGCTAGCTCTGCACCCTCAGATGCTACTGCCATGCTCAAATGCTCCCAGATCAAGAAACTGAGTTTAATAGAAATTACAGTCTAATGAACAGAAGAAAAACAATTCCAGAATTTTTTTTTTTTTTTTTTTTCCTGTTTCCACAGTCTTTTTGGTCCAGCTCACATTCTCAAGCTTTTCTTCCGAATGTTTTACTTCTACAATGAAATCTGACATCATCACTAGACTCCAAGACCTCTGGAGTATTGCAGGAGTCATGATAAAATGGTAAGAATAACACTGCTATTTCTTCTCTTCCTTAAAGTTATTCAAGAAGCTGGTGGACTGAAGCAACATATTTCTGCAATCTTCCTGCCTATTAGGGACAATCAAAATCTGGTTATGTATATGTTAAAAAGAAATCTATAGTTAAAGAACAAGGAAAGTCAGAAAAAGCCTGAGATCACTTTTAACTAAATGGTATAACAATACCCAAAATGTAAAAGAAAATCCCTAAACAAAAATTAAGAAGTTCAGTGCTCAAAATGGGACAGAAGAGGGATAATCTCAAAATTTCTGCCTCTAAAAACAGAATAGCCCATGCTATTACCAGTTTTACTGTAAAACTGGAGCTATAGATTGCAAAATCCTTTTTTCAGATAAGCAAAATTAATCAAAATTAATTTACAAAAACGTGGAGTATTATGATAAGGCCAGGCTGGTGGGAAAATGAGGAGTGTCAAGATGGGAGTATAACCTTCAGGATGTCCAAGGATGACAAGCCTGGCCTCCTCATAATGCTCCACAAATATTATTTATACTAACTTGTAGTCAGCTGTAGATTTTCTCTAACAGAGGCCAAATGGAAGTACAATAATTATTATCTAAACTGCATATTCACACTCCTATACTTGAAGGAACACAATCCCAAACTACAGAAATATAGATGGAACATTAAGACTATCTAATGAACATACCCAAATCTCCCATATGCAAGCCACAATCTACACTACATCATCTGAAACACAATGGCTATATGTATGGCCAGCCACTGAAAACATATTGCCACTAAACCACCCGCTGAGTAATAACAAGACTGCCCAGTATGCTATTTTCCATTATTAATGGTATCTTTAGGAATGAAACTGAGTGAGTTTCAAGTACAGATTATCTAGTAAGTGATGTCAGTACAGCTGCTATTTATCCTGCCTAGCGTGCCTGAAACCTGGGTCTGGCAAACTTTTCCATGCAAGGCAAAAGCTCCAGCATTCCTTTCAGTTGCACCCAAACAACCACAGTGACTTCAGGGGGCAGTGATGAGAATTACTGGGGTAAGATTCAGAGAACAATTTGATTCCTAAAATCCTCAAACCACCTCTAAGCAGTTTCTTACCCAAGATCTGCTCTGAGAGTCTCAACCTGGGCCCTTCCACTGGTGTTTTATGCACACCCAATCCTCAGGTTTTGCTTTTCACATTAGTACTAACACATTAATGTTATTTACTGACTGCTTTTCCAACATTAATCATGGAAATATAGTAATAATAATGGGCTGACACATTCCAAGTGCTGGGCTGCAAGCTAAGTGATTAATGGAGTCCAAAGCTGCTTGTGGGGAAAATGGCTTTGTTTCTTCCATCCTTTTCAACAGGTCAACTTTAGTAAGTAAAATTTCTACGTGGAGATGTGGAAAACTAAGGTTTTAAATATCATGGCATTAATGAAAATACCAAATGGCTTAGGGTCTGTGACAGCTCATAAGATTAGTGAAGCTAGCCATCTAGCAATAGTTAGTATCTATGCCCACAATCGTCCAGTTGATTTCTGGGGACAAAAATCTTTGAAAGGTACCAATTTACTGATACAGTGAAATTGCAAAATAAATTGATGGCAATCAACTTTTTAACTTATCCAGAAATGATTGTCTGCAGACAAGTCAAAATATGACTTAAGCACATAAAAAAGAAACTCCACTTGCTACTCACAGCAGACATTGTGCTTCAACTTCGGTGAAAATTACAACACAGTTTGTGTAGTTTCACCTATCTTGAAGTCTCACCTCCTTCCACAAACCAACATGCACTAAGTACATAATCTTTTCCAGCATGACTGTCAGTTATTGCTGTGTATAATGTTTGTAGACAATGGAACTTAGACCAAATAGGAAATAAACATAAGTATTAATTATCTTGTTGGACATGATAAACCAGATGACATCTGGAGTTGACGTTATTGTAAATAGGAAAAAGGTATGACAGCTTAGAGGTTTATAAATACCAGATATACACATCAGGAGGAGGCTAGCAGGTTAAGAAAGGACAAGGGTAGTTCTGTAATAATAAGTGAGTGAGAGAGACAGAAAGAGAACATATGTGAAATTATTTACGGAAAGAACATTTTTATCTGAGACTATTTTAATTACACTCTTTATTGGATAGATGTTCAATGCGGTAGGAGAAATCTGCCCTGGTTTATACACTGCCACAGTTTACCTGATTCTCTTTGCTAAGGCAATAAAACCACAAAGACTGGGACGACTATGGCAATGTCGCAGAATGTAGAGCATCAGCCCTGCAAACCTTCCCAGAGCACCATAGCAAAGTCTTGAACTGCATCCTGCAAGCATTTATGCACAAGGTGAACTTCATGTACTGTGATTAATTTCCCTGACACCATCTGAGTTTCATTGCAGCATACAAAACCAAACACAGATTTACATATTTTTAGGATCAGAACCTACTTATCACTAGTCAGTTGTGATTTCATGTGTCTATACTTAATGTGCAGCTTACTAAATGTGAAAGAATCCTGTACAGTCTGGTTTTTTTTCCCCAGAAGAGCCAGTATATTGCTTCATCCAAGTTAAATACTCTGCAGTCACTGATATGTATTTAAACAATTATAATGTTGTCTAATGCAGCTGGGAACAGAGGTACAGTAGCCTCATATTTAAAAGCATGGCCTTTTATATAACAGAGAGTTCCAATGGGCATGTTGCCCATTTCTGATTCCCTAGTGGCTGCTATTCTTCACAGGAATTAATGTTCTAATCTGAATGTATCTGTATAACATTTTCCTTGCACTGATCAAGTATCAGCAATTCAGTGATTACCTTACATATCCCACTGCATATGCTAGTCCAGATTATTCAGATGTACTCTGGTAGAAGAGATAAAGGGGGCATTTCTAATTACAAAATAGTGACACGTAAAAATGCTGTGGTAAGAGCAAACATCAGGGATGTACAATAAAAACGCAGAAAAAGATCTTCTGTTACGTTGCAGGAACATCCTTCTGTCGATTGTGCTTAGTGCAACAGTCTAGATGTAGATGAGTATTTAATACTCACAAGATACACAGCTAGTCCAACATCAGTCCTTGAAACCTTAGAAGTCATGCATATACATATGCTTGCATGCCCTTGTGCACAGGTGAGGAGGGATTCTTATTACAACATTTAAGTTTTGCAAAGTTGAAGGCAAAGGTTTATGACCTTGGTAGTAACCCTCTAAACTACAGTTTGTCTATGAAGTGATATCATTCAGAGCAGGTGTACCATACAGATGGGATGTAGCATCCCTCAGTTGCAAGCCCAATGCTCACAAGCTATACTGGGAATCTCTAGAGTGACTTCCCAGAGAAATGGATCACACTTTCAGTGACATTTCAGAAATTTATGTACATTCACTTCTTTAAAAAGAGGAAAAAAAGAGGAAGGAACAACCTTCGCTGAAGCACTTTGAGAGCTTAATGTACTGATGAAAAATCATGAGCAGTGCAGTTACTATTAATTACAATATTCCTTAGGTGTTTTTTTTCAGTTATTGGCTGCAATGCTAATTACCGGGTCAGAAATCAACTTTTCACATGTCCAATTCTAAAATTGTTACTAGGTTTGAAAAGTAGCATCTTTTTAACTATTCATAGTTAATTATACTTAACTCGTCATATTTTTTCACATTTCACTTGCTTCTAATTGAACATGAATTAGTATGTGACATTTAATGTCCGTCATGCAATCTTCAGGTCTATTCTTAAACACACAACATCTTTTCCAGCTGTAGAAGCTGAATTATGAAATGAAAAGAACTGAAGTTTTACCTCTTATAATTCATATAACTTTACAAATGCTCAGATTTCAAAGTTAGGTTATGTTAATTGACAATACAATCAATTTAAAATCAGCGTGTACATAACAATACTGACTTTTGCTTCTCACCCAGGACTTAATTTTCTCCCAAGAATACATTCTATGCACAGGACCTGCCAAAAACCACTGAAATCAATGGAAAGGCTACCGGTGACTTTCATGGAATATGAATTGGGCTTTTGAGTGTAACACTGCTGACTTCATTCACTCATCACAAGGGTTGAATTTGGCTTTGACAGATGTAAAGCGGTTCATCCCATGTACTTTCACAAATTACATACATTTTAATCCCACCCTTCCACTCCCAGGAATTTTGAGCATTTTGTTTTGCTAACACTGTAAAGGAGCCCCAGCACTTTACACAGGTAAAATGAATGACTGAAAGACATACAGCTGTTTGTACTTACAGGTGTCTGGCTTGAGCTGGCTGTTGGTAATTCCAAAATACTGTGGATTTTCAATGACAGGAATCTTTGTCATCCCGATGATGACTGCATCAGGACCTCCCTCAGAAGAAGAAGGAGTGTTACTGCCATTTGAGATGTGGTGAAGGGGACTGGCTGAATCATCATCATTGCTGATAACTGAAGAAGGACCTAGATTTAGAAACAAAGATTTACCCGTTACTAGGCATATGGTTCCCTTCCCTCAGACAATTCCATTTTTTTTCCTGACTAGTTTGTCCTCCATCCCCATAGTCAACAGCCCTCTTTGTGCACCTTGTTGACCTTACCTCGGGAATTTTATATATCTGGGTGCTAATGGAGAACAGTGGAGTTTTTTTTTCCATTAGGAGCTGAAATGTGAAGCAAATGTTTGTACTGGTAGATCACCTCAACTAAATATATCAAGGTCCAGTACAGTCTGTCACTGAGAAAGATCTCCAAATCTGTTGAATTCCTTCTGCCACTCTCAGAAACATGTTATGAAATATACACATTAACTTTTTTACCTTACGCCCTACTTGGATCACACAGAAATAATTGCCACCAGGGAATACCCTCCCTTTGAGGTGACATTATAACAAAACAAAAGACACGGAAAAGGGGGGCTCATCCTGACGTGGAAAGCTGGTAATTTCTGAAAGACAACATGATTGAGAGACAAAATCCAGGGGACAACTTGAACATTCACAGAAGATGTGGAGCAGATGCTGAGAAGAGTAGTGAGAAAGACATATCCCACCCCACTGCAAAATCTGGGTCACTGCAGAGGGGCTCATCCAGCTCAGGGGAACATCCCACCAGCTCACACATCCGTATCCAAGTCTAGTCACCTTCCAGGAAGAGTTTTGTTTTGATCAGTCACTGAATTTGGTGAGGGTTTTTGTTGTTTTCACTCTGTCCTTTATATTTTAATGCAAGTGCCACGAAGATAAAACCTTGTAAAAGGGTAAAAAAAATCCTGCTCAGCAGAGCATCCTGCATCTGTAAGCTGCAGGGGCCTTTAATCTAACAGTGAGACCATCATGGGTGAGATCTGACCTCTTGCCATCTAACCCTGTCATTTAAATCCCACATTACATCTTCCACTTTACATCCAGCATTTAAAAAATACACCAGAATCACCATTTAGCAGTGACAACATTTTGCCTAACCTCCCCCCTGCAAATCCAGCAGAGATCACACATATCACATTTTACTTTGTGTTCCACTGATGTTAACCAGGAGTTTTGGGGTGGTGTTCACATCTTCTAATTGTAGCAATCGAAAGACAATGTCAGAAGCAGATGCAAAAATTCACCCTCTGGAAGTGCCTATCCTGGAACCGCATCCTCAGAAGACAACAGTTTAGCTTGCGGGCAGTAGTGGAGGGTGAAGCAAATGTTCCCCCAAAGAAGCAGGCAGCAGAGAGAACTCTGAGGATGATGAAAAGCTATGTTTACTCCAAGTCACCAGTCACCTCATTGTAAAATGTTGGAGCCCAAGACTGGGTTTTATGCTGGACAGAGGGAACAGTGCAGAGGCAAGACAGAGCTGAGTAACCCACCACACAGATGGCATCTGTGTCTGCAGAAGACAGGGGATGCAGGGGGAGAAAGAGGGATAATGGGGATCAGCAGAAGGTCCTGTAATCATGTCACTGGGGACATAGGAGTAGATGGGCAGGATCCACCATAGCATGCACACAATTCAGGAACAAGATGAAAACTAGGACAGTCATAGACACAGCAGCTGAGAAAGGGCAGCTTCAAAGAAAAGAAACTCTACATTTTTGTGGCTCACTGTATTGCTAACAAAAATGCTTTATCATTACATGGCATGGCTCACAGGAATAAAACTTAAATAATTTGACATGTGGCTATTCGACCCTACCTTTAGAGACTCAAGTGTACTCCCACCTCTGTCCTGCTTTCTTTTCTCCCCAGTTGGTGTAATGGTGCATGAGGGAAATAGGCTCATAATTTGAAAAAGTACTTCCCCGCCTAGCCTGAAACATTAGAGGTAATTTTTCAAATACCTTGCACTTCACTGGAAAGTCACTGTTGACAAATGTAAGTGATGGCTAGATCTCTGCAATTTATCAAATGAAATACTAATACTAAGGCTGGTTTTGCCATTACTGATCACCCAGACCCTCAAAAGATTGATTCTACTAGGAAAGCTGCCAAGATTAATAGTTTTTGGTGAAGATTTCTCTAATGCAGCACAGAGTCTAACAAACTGTGGGAGAGGGCCTCTCAGATGGCACACGAGATACTTACGTGAAGTCACAACATATTTTTCACTTGTGTGCAAGGAGTATTAAAGTGTAAGCCCATTTAAAACTGCATTAATTTTTTTCTAGAAATCATCCTTACATCTCTGGACTTTCTGAATGTCAAGCTAATGGCTCCAAAAAGCAAGCCAATATATACACATTTTACTGGGAAAATGAAGTCCTTCTACACTAATACAACTTTAGTATAAGGGTAAAATCTCTTCTCTTAAAGCAAATGGGCAAATTCTCTTGGCTCTGTAATTTAATAGAGTCATGTCTCTAAGTCCTTTTCAGCCCTGATGTTCTTTGCTGCACAGAATTAAGTTCTTTTGTCATTGTTTGCTTCTACTACACATGCAGTGATGGCAAGGAAGAGTGACCATTACACATTTCTAGACCTTAAAGTGGGATAATGAATAGAAACTCATTCTGTTCATCAAATAATTTCTGCATTATTCTAAGACCCAATTTTGTACAGTGAACTACTTTTTTCAATCAGTATAACCTGCAAAGTGCTGCAGGTGAAAAGTAGACAATTGTTCTGTAAATCTATTTACTCAGGCTAACTGGTAAAAACCAGTGTTCAATGTGGTATGAAGCAGGCTCCAAGTATATGCAGCTCTCTGATGTAGATGGTGAAAACCTGGAAAATGAGGTGATTTCCAAAGCAATTCCTGGCAGTATGAAACAGTTTAAGAAAAATTCAACTCTGACAACTTTGTGCTTTCTTACTTAGTGATCCCTCTCTCCTGTTTCCTGTATATTTCTTCTCTAATTAAGACAGTGAGAACTCAACAGATGGAAATTTTTGTATATCAGAGGCAGCTGAGCTCACATCCTTTCAAACTTCCTCTTTGCTGGGACGTTTTCATCAATGTGAGCAAATTGGTACAATAAACTGTTTCCACATTCACTTATTTGCCAGATTATCCACTTGCCATAAAGTTACATTTTGTTTTTTAAATGCACTAAACCACATTATAATTATAGGCCTGCACTGCAGTTGTCTATGACTGATATTCTAGTAATAAAAGTCCATTTTCCAGGATGCATATTGAGGCCATCACCTATGCTGACAAGAAGCTAGAGCTGCCCTTTTCTGAATATGCACTGAGCTCAAATTGAAGGGTAATTTCTTAAAGTGTCTTAAAGTGTGGTTTCATCTAGATGAAATGAGGTCACTGAAGTACTTGTCAAAGGCAGAATGTGTATGATAATCACCCTCAGTCACCCATTACTGTTTTTACAAAATCCGCTGTTGGTTTCACACCTGAAATATGAAAATTTTAGAAAAAATGTCATTTGAGGGAGTGGGAGTGAAAATCATGGACTGTCAATAGCCGTTAGCTACTGACAATAGCTGACTCACAGTAAGAGTGAGCTTTTAAGAAAATTCCAGAGGCCTTCTCTACCTTCAAATATGCTGCCCAACATCTTCACTTGATTTAATTTTTAGACCATATTTCTATCTTAAGAAGATGGAATCCAGAGTCAGGTGAGAAATGGTAGCCTGCCTTGGAGGTGAAACATGAGTGCTGTACACTGCAGGGCTGAATTTCTCCTCTCTTCAGTGTTGAGCTAAAAGCCTGTCCTGCCTGCATCACTTAAGCCCATGAAAAATCCTTTCTGTGTAAAAAAACTCAACAGAGGCTCTCTGAAAAAGCAGTGATATGTAAGAAAACCAATCATATTTGAATCCGAGAAGCTATAACAAAGACAAAAGTATCTCCCATACCTAGGCTGTGAATGATCTTCGATACATGGTATGGGGACAAGCAGAAACAGTAAACTTCTCCTACTGCACATTCCACAGAAAACTGGAGACAAACACTGCTGGTATGGGGTCATGGTTTACCTTCACTCGTTCCAGCACCTCTCCCTGGAATATAACCCACTTCTATGCTACCTCTTGAACAGTGTACCTCTGTGTACTATCCTTGACTTTGGTAGTGTTAACAAACTTGAGTTTCCTTAGGATTAGAAATAGAATTTAATAAAACTATTTTCAAGGTGTGCTGCTATCTCTAGCCAGGAGAAAGACTTTAATGATTATAAAATACAGCCTTTCCTGCACTCTTATCACCATCAGAGTTAATGCAGTTTCAACATGCATGCCACCAAGACCTACCTATGCTGCTATTTGCTGGGGCTACATTTTGCTTTGCATTAGTCCAGTCTTTTGCTAGTACTTGGGTAGCTGGCTGTGGCAACAATTGTTACTACCAGCTGCCACTGCAATAATCCACATGACCTTCCTGTATCAATGTACAGAAAAAGTCCCGAGTGAATAATAGCATGACTCAGCTAAGCAAGCTTGGGAAAGAAAATAAAAAGGAGAGGCTCTCAAATGCAGAATCAGAAGAACATATGAATTTTGCTTCCACCTGGCATGGCCTTGCAAGCATATATATCCAGACTCTAGTTTAGATGGTCACAAAAGAGCACTGTGACCATCTACTTCTCCCTCCACCTACTGTGTCAAAGATACAAGCAATCTAGTCTGCATGTTTACTCTTCAAGGTCTAACAAGATCTTTTGAAGGCTGAAATATCCTGCATCCTCCTCACAACACACTTCTGTGAATCACACATCACTCCAATTACATCTGAAGTCACTTCTAATGGCTCAGGCACACTGGGAAAGAATAGGAGTAATAATTATCAAAAAAACCCAACTGATCTACGTTTGCGGTTGGAGTTGTGTAGTTACAAGGATGTATCTGCTTAGTCAACTGTTAAGAGGCAGCTCAGGTAAGGAGGATTGTTTATAGAGATGATTTTGCGTTGTGATGACTTAATAATCATGGCTCCTCCCATGAAAAATGTTGAGTGCTAGGAAGACTTCTCAAGTGACCACGCACTAGCACTGGTTCTTTTACTTTTTCTGGGAAAGGGGACCAGCCTGTGCCAGCGCATGGCAATATCACACCATCAAGTCAAAAGCAGGCCAGTGACTGCATGTCACATCAATCAGCATCAGTTCTGCTTAATTTTGAGGCCGTACTGAATCTTGCCTCTTTTTTCCATTTGGGAGGGGTATTTTTTTCACTAGTTAAATACCTTGTACTGAAAAAGTAATTAAACAAGATCTCTTTTCCCACAAGACTCACATATTTGCTGTAGATTCTAAGGTCTTCTTTTCTGTATGATTAAAAGGTAAGTTTTATGCTTCAGCAAGAGCAGATACTTTTTTTTTTTTTTTTTTTCCTGTTATCAGGCCAAGATCCAACTTTCTTACTAGAACAGACATCTTTTTTAGCCTAACTCCTGAGTTGCTGTCTTACCTTTCATCCCCTCTGGAAAACAAATCATTCACAGCTTGGCACATTTTTTTTTTTCTGATTAAGGTTCTATAAGCTTTATTTTTAGTATTTCCTTACATTCCTAAGTTCAACAACTGTATGCAACTGTAATATCAAATCATGTTTATGCAATTTGATTAGACTGTATAAGAGAGCCCAGTAGAATAGAAAGTAATGAAATTATAGAAACATTATTTTATATTATTGGTGTCCTAAAATGCTGCATGCTGAATACAGGGAATTGGATTAAAAGGCATAAATAGAGCACAATGAAAAAAAAAAAAAAAAAAAAAAGCAAAGCTGGCTGAATAAGCTTCCAAAAGAGAAATCACTTTAGTCTCACTTTGCTTGGTAGAGCTGTTAAAGGTAAAGTCAGATTCTTCTACAAATCTAGAATGGGTTTATTAAAACTATGGTCTTTGCTTTGCAGCCACTGAAGATTTAATAAGGGAACGCTCATTAAAAGGAAGCAAGGTGCCCCTATGCTTCCTCAGCAGTTCAGCTCTGTGTATCAATAGCATTTCTTGCCTCTCCCCCCAGTCCTTGTCTCATATCCCCATCCTTGACAACTCCTGAGAAAACTATTACTTAGGCTCAGTAAAGTCATCTCAATAGCCTGTCACACTCAGTTGCAAGAAGTATTATGGGGTTAATCTTCCTTTGTTTGTGGGGAAAAAAAAAGGAATAAGATCACTCCAAGCTACAATATATCCAGTCCATCCTGACGAAGCACACTGCACAGCTCAGACAGTGCATGCCCTTCCATCCTGGTGCAGCACACTGAGACAAAAAGCACAGTGTAGACATTTAAGCCTGTGACTCAGAAAACTGAGATTGCCAGGCTTGGGTGTTTAGAGGATAAATAATTTCATATCTTGTGACAGGTATCATTAATCTGTTTAACTGATTTGTACCCACCAGTGCCTGTTTAAGCTTGTAGT
Source organism: Todiramphus chloris collaris (assembly GCA_025345505.1). Classification (NCBI taxonomy): domain Eukaryota; kingdom Metazoa; phylum Chordata; class Aves; order Coraciiformes; family Alcedinidae; genus Todiramphus; species Todiramphus chloris. The sequence continues at coordinate 27,342,879 of JANVCC010010406.1, read as the reverse complement.
GTGTTGCTTCTTGATATATGAGATGAAACGAACTTTCTGATGCTGTCCAAGAAGTTCAGTTTCCATACAAGAGCAGGTTCCCAGGAAGTCAGGGGAACCAGAAAGGAGACTTACAACTTCCCCACACCCAGCAGAAAAATGTCACTGTTCCCTGACAGTATGCACTTCTAACAATCTCTGAGTAACAGCAGGAAGGAGGATCCTTGGAGGACTCTTGCAGGAGTAAGTGGGTGAAAATAAAGGTTTAAAATTATGAAGCAGCACTTAGGAAACTGTTCACTTATAATCATTGCAAAACAAAGTGAAGACCTTTGTTTGAAAATAATGACGAAGCCACAGTACTTTGATGTAATGTGAACCATGAAATTATTAAGTTCTCTGTTCTTAGAGACATTAGGAGGAGGGACATCAATACTGACACTCTGGACTTTCAAAGGCCAGACTTTGACTTTTTTCAGATGTTACTTGATAGGGTCCCTTGGGAGTCAGTTTTGAGGGATGTAGGAGCCCAGGAAGGCTGGACATTTTTTAGGAAGGAGATCTTGAAGGCGCAGGAGCAGGCCATTCCCATGTGCCACAAGTCAAGTCAGCAGTGAAGAAGACTGGCCTGGCTGAATAGGGAGGTTTGGATTAAAATCAGGGAAAAAAGGAGGGTTTATGGCCTCTGGAAGAAGGGGCAGATGACTCATAATGAGTATAAGAATGTTGTCAGGTCATGCAGAGAAATAATTAGAAGGTCGAAAGCTGAACTATAAGTTAGTCTGGCTTTAGAGGTGAAGAGCAGTAAGAAAAATTTCTATAAATACATTAATAATAAAAGAAGGGAGGGCCTCCATCCCCTAATAGATTCAGGGGGAAATATGGTAATAAAAGACAAGGAGAAGGCTGAGGTGTTTAATGCCTTCTTTGCCTCAGTCTTTAGTAATGGAAACACTTGCACCAGGGAAAGTCACTCTCCCAAGCCAAGAGACAGGGGCTGGGAACACAATGCCCCCCTACAATTCAGTAGGAGATGGTCCATGACATGCTGCTCAATATCAATGTGACTAAATCTATGGGGCTGGATGGGTTACATCCCAGAGTGCTGAGAGAACTGGCAGGGCTGCTCACCAGGCCACTGTCCATCATTTATCAGCAGTCCTGGTTGACTGGGGAGGTACCAGCAGATTGGAAGTCAGCTAACATAACACCCATATATAAGAAGGGACAGAAGGATGATCTGGGGAACTACAGGCCTTTCAGTTTGACTTTGGTACCAGGAAAGCTGATGGAGCAGATCATCCTGACTTCTATTATGCCACACATGAAGGACAACCAGGTGATCAGGCCCAGACAGCATGTGTTTATGAAGGGCAGGTCCTGTTTAACAAACCTGATCTCCTTCTGTGACACAGTGACTCGCTTGTTGGATGAAGACAAAGCTCTGGATGTTGTCTATCTTGACTTCAGCAAGGCATTTGACAGTGTTCCCCACAGCATTCTACTAGAGAAATTGACTGCTTTTGGCTTGGATGGGCATATGCTTTTCTGGGTGAAAAACTGATTAGATGGATGAGTCCAGAGACCTGTGGTCAATGGAGTTAAATCCAGTTGGCTGCCAGTCACAAGTGGTGTCCCCCAGGGCTCAGTATTGGGGCCACTCCTGTTTAACATCTTCATCAATGATTTGTATGAGGGAATAGAGTGCACCCTTGGTAAATTTGCAGATAACACCAAACTAGGTTGAAGTGTCGATCTGCTTGAGGGTAGGGAAGCTCTACAAAGGGATCTAGGATGGATCGCTGGGCCAAGGCAAATTCCATGAGTTTCAATAGGGCCAAATGCCAGGTCCTGCACTTGGGCCACACCAACCCCCAGCAGTGCTACAGGCTTGGGGAGGAGTGGCTGGAGAGCTGCCAGGCGGAGAAGGACCTGGGGGTGTTGACTGACAGCCAGCAGAACATGAACCAGCAGTGTGCCCAGGTGGCCAAGAAAACCAATGGCATCCTGGCCTGGATCAGGGATAGTGTGGTCAGCAGGAGCAGGGAGGTGGTCATTGCTCTGTACTCGGCTTTGGTGAGGCCACACCTCAGATACTGTGTCCAGTTTTGGGCCCCTCTCTACAAGAAGGACATTGAGGTGCTGGAGAGGGTACAGAGGGGGGCTACAAAGCTAGTAAAGGGTTTGGAGCATGTGTCTTATGAGGAAAGACTGAAGGATCTGGGGCTGTTCTAGCCTTGAGAAAAGAAGTCTGAGGAGAGACCTTATTGCCCTCTACAACTACCTGAAGGGAAGTTTTGGTGAGGTGACGGTCTGTTCTCCATGGTTACAAGCGACAGAACAAGAAGAAATGGCCTGAAGTTGAAGCAGAGGAGGTTCAAGCTGGATATTAGGAAGCATTTCTTTAGAGAAAGGGCTGTCAGGCACTGGAATGGGCTGCCCAGGGAGGTGGTGGGGTCACCATCCCTGGAGGTGTTTAAGAGCTGGGTAGATGTTCTGCTTAGGGACATCGTTTAGTGGGGTTTTTTGTAGGGCTAGGAATAAGGTTGGACTTGATGATCTTGAAGGTCTCTTCTGGGTGGAACTATTCTATGATTCTATGATTCATTTGGGTGATCAAGAATCCAAAGTGGTTTGCTCTTGTTTTCATGTGAAAAATCAATGTTTTGTCTTTCCGCATTTGTTGCCGCTTCACAGGAAGACTAAATTGTATTATCACCGTAATACTTTCATACAAAGCAAGTAAGTTAACAGCAATAGAATATTTACTTTTCTACATAGAATATTTAAATTATTAATATCTTGGGCTCTAATGAAATAGTAGCAACTTTCAGTGTTGCTCTGTGTCAAAAGGTCAGTTACACTGACTTAAATGCCTTTCCGCTAAAAAGTATGTTCTTCTCGCTGGAAAACTTATTTCAAATGCTTAACTCCTCTAGAGAGCAACAAACATGCAATCTGGGTAATTTCCACTGCAATGCTTGCGCACAGATTTTAGCCACTCAAGTATATTTCATCAGGCCTTTTTGTTGTGGCTTTGAATCCAAGGGCCACAGCTGCATATTTGTTTGCTTTGGTTTTATTCTGGAGCGTGCTTGTGAAAGAATTCCAGTCAGTTCCTTTCAGCTGCCTTTCTTCTCATAACCTCATCTATACTCCCCTGTATGCGTGCATTCACATATCCCTTTACACACAAGCCTAGAGCATTCCAGAGGTCATAGTTTCTTCAAGGGAATTTCCAAATAGGGAGGACACCCTAGGATAACCTAGGAGACCTCTTTATAATGCAAATCACTCCCCAAAAGCTGTGTGACCTACAGGAAGCAGGGACAAGGACACAGGTGTGTAGGTCTGGTACAGACTGTCAAGCAGTTCACCCAATAAATCTACTTTGCAGCACTGAAAAACCCTGTAGGAACAAGGATGAGGTCTCTAATACATACTGGATTTGATAGTAATGTCTGTGCAGGATGAAAGGTGCATGACTGCCCTGGCCTCACTCCAGTGCCAGCTCTACTCAAGGATGCCATCAGGAAAGCCTCAACCTGTGGCACAAATGTTGCTTGACAATTTCTTTCTCCTTCAGCCAAAACAGGAGGCATTTGTGTAACAGATCTCACAACCACTATATGGTATGCATCTTCAAACTCTTTAGCACCATAACCAGTAAATCCTCACAGTTTGTCCTCAGTGAGGTATGTTCCACTATTATTCCCAATTTGGAGGCAACAGGAGGAGGAGCTCTGTGCAGCTAGTGCTGCAGGTAGGATCTTTGTCAAAGTCATGACCAGGACCTGGGAGGGACTGCCAGCCCCAGCCCAGAACCATGGAGCCCTCTGGGACTTGTAGGCCTCCTTCAGCTGTAGTATAAATGGTAACTATACAGATGCCCATTGCTTTGTGGATACGTTTGCAGTATCTGCAGTTCAGATTATGTGCCCTATCATAAAGAATGAGGAATTTATGGCACTTCAGAATTGGTAGTCAAATGAAACCCATCTCTGAGACAAAACTCTAGCAGGGATGTAGTGTATTAATCAATACGAATATGTGAGTCAGACAAGTAAGGATACAGGGCAGCAGAAAATGTGAAAGAAGGAAAGAAAAAATGATTTATCTTTTTTAATATAGATCACCAAGACCCTTCATTACAGCCACCTGCAGGTCTGGGTATCTTGAAAACATGAGTAAAATTACAATCCTTCAAAAATACTACAGTGAAAAATCACTGCAATAAGAAAAAAGATCAACTGGAATGTGCTTGTTGGTATCAAGCAAAAAAGAATAACTCACCCAAAATTAAATCCTTGTTGCCTTTTATTTTGTTTAAAAAACATTGCTTCCCTCCGCAATTCTCATAAATAATCTGTTAGCATTCTTTTTCCTAGGGATAGGAATCAGGTCCTTTGTTGTCTAAAACAAAAATACAATGTGTAGAAAAGCAACACAAGTTTCCCCATGCTGTTTTGGCATTCAGTCTTTATCTGAGGGAAGAGCAAAGCTATTTGGAGTAGTCAACTTGAATAATTTTCCAAACTCTGCTTAGTTATACATGGTTAGATGATAGGGCAAGTACACTACATTGTAAAGAAACACTCCCTGATACTAAACTTACATTTGTTGTTTGTGTGTTTTGTTGTGTTGGGTTTTTTAAAATCCATTACTAATGAAACTACTTCCCTTCTTTAAACCCTCCCTGACTGTTTCTTGGGAGATCAGAAATACCACCTATAGGCCAAGAAAATCAGCTGAAAATATGATATGGAAAAACCTAGGAATACTCAGATATCTGAGGAAAAACTAAAGAACTGGGATTTCTTTTATTCTGAACAGAGTTATGAGTAGGTACTTGAGGCCAGCCTTCCAATGGAAGGGAACAATCTTTATTTCATGCCTGTGCTGGATAGGAATGAAAACCTGCATGACCAAAGAGCATGAAGAAAGACTGAGGTAAAATGTTAGGAAAACATCCTCAGGCACTGTAATTGCTCGTATAAGACTCAAAAATCTCCACTTGTAGAGATCTTGAAGCCACATCAGGAAAACACCAGTTGGAAAAGATACAGGTATAGCTGATATAGGCTTAGGACAGGAAAGAATCTCACAGGTCCTCTTTTAGCCCTAATCTTCCATAATAACAAAAAGGTAGACCTTGAGTGGTTCTATGGAAAACACTTTGGGTTCTTCAAATGGTGATTTATCTCTGTTCAGAGATAAATGAGGCCCGTAGCTCAACAAATACAGAACCTGTATCAATAAAGTAAATACATTTCATTGCATTAGAATGTTACTTTTCCAGGCTGCAGAATCAAGGTAGGTTTAGTCAGGTAAGAAGTACATGAGTGATGTACAAATCCACAATTTAGAGTAGGCTATTCTACTAGAACAGTCATCATTTAATTGCATTCTTTACGTAAAATGAATTTCTGTGGGTTTTTCCCCCTTGTTTTGGAATAGTTTTTATTAATGAAGGTGTAAACTACATGACACTATAATACAAAGTCTTGTACAATTTCTCAGGTTTTTTGAGTGGAAGATTCTTACAGACCCCCAAAGCTGCACAAATTATGAAGTAAACACTTTCCTACATTGAAATATACCTCTCAATTTGTTCTCAACAAGCATTCCAGCATACTAACTCCCAATTCATTTTTCATTTACAGCTGCACTAGCTAACCTTAAACGTGACAATCTGCAAGGAAGCAAAACTAAATGATTACACGCAAACAATCCAAACGTCATACTCAAATTGTAAACAACATCTGCAGAAATCTGGTCTTGCTGTTTACTCAGCTCTCACTGAGATGATCTCGCATTATAAAGCTTTCTCGGACTTTCACTGATTTAGACTGGCTCCTCCTCATCCCCAAACGTTCCCCATCCTTGAAATTTTGTTTTAAAAACAAAATTCAAAGGCCCTGTGCCTGATGAGGAGGGCATGGGAAGATCATAGAATCATATAATGGCTTAGAATGGAAGGGACTTTAGACATCATCTAATCCAACCTTCCCACCATGGGCAGGGACTCCTCTCAACTAGACTAGGTTGCTCAAAGACTCATCCAACCTAGCCTTTAACACCTCCAGGGAGGAGGGGCATCTACAAACCCTCCAGAGTCTCACCAACCTCACACTGAAGAACTTTTTCCTAAGATCCAATCTAAACCTATTTTTCCTCAGTTTAAAACCATTCCTCCTCATCCTATTGCTGGACACTCTTGTGAAGAGTCCCTCTGCAGCCTTCCTGTAGGTTTCCTTCAGGTATTGTAAGGCAGCTATAAGGTCCTCCCAGAGTCTCCTCTTCTCCAGGCTGAACAATCCCAGCTCTCTCAGCCTATCCTCATAGCAGAGGTGCTCCAGCTCCTGAATCATCTTTGTTCCCCCCCTCTGGACTCATTCCAACACATCTATGTCCCTTTTATGGTGGGGACACCAGAACTTGATGCAGTATTTGAGGTCTCACAACAGCAGAGTAAAGGGGGAGAATCACCTCTCTTGATCTGGTGGCCACACTCCTCTTGATGCATCCTAGGATGCAGTTGGCCTTCTAAGATGCATGAACACACTGCCAGCTCATGTTGACTATCTCATCAATCAACACCCCCAAGTCATTCTCTTCAGGACTACTCTCAACTGACTCTGTATCCAGTCACGTAATTCCCTCAAGTGAGTCCACCGCACCACACAGCTTGGTGTCATCAGCAAACTTGTTGAGGGTGCACTCAATGCCATTGTCCATGTTGCTGACAAAGATGTTGAACAGCACTGGACCTAGATCCATGGACCCAGAACAGATCCCTGAGGAACTCCATTTGTCACAGGTCTTCACCTGGACAGCAAGCCATTGGTCATAACTCTTTGAGTGCAACCTTCTAGATGGTAAACTAGCACTTCCATAATCTACGTATTTTCTTGTCAAGTACTTCATTCTCTCCTTGGTTGAAATCAGTTTGGGTCCCAGTGGCCCAAATTTTGCATGTGTCTGGAAGGCAGTATCTCGTCTTTAGAAGAGGCCTGTTCAAAAAAGACAGGCAGTCTGGTCCTCAGTGAGCAAAAAGCAAGAGATGGCTTATTTCCCTTCCTGAGCATTAATGACAGACACTTTATTCCAATTTATATTAGATTACTTCGCAACAGTGAAACCGATTCCTTTTGTCTCTGTTGCAGCAGCCACTTCAGTGGCTTCTCTTCATCCCCTGTCCCTAGAGCACTCAACAACTATATGAGTCCTTGGCTTCCAAACAGCGATCACAGTATCATCACTGAATCACAGAATGGTTTAGGTTGGAAGGGAGCTTAAAGCTCATCTAGTTCCAAGCCCCTGCCATGGACAGGGACACCTTTCCATAGACTAGGCTGCTCAAACACCCATCCAATTTGGCCCTGAACACTTCAAGGGATAGGGCACCCACAAGCTTTCTGAGCAACCTGTTCCAAGTCTCACCACCCTAACCATAAAGGATTAATTTGTAATATCTAATCTAAATCTAGCCTCTTTCAGTTTAAAACCATTACCCCTCATCCTGTCACTACACTCCCTGATAAAGAGTCCCTCCCCACCTTTCCTGTAGGCCCTCTTTAAGAACTGGAAGGCTGCTATAAGGTCTACCCAGAGCCTTCTCCTGTCTGAAAAACCTGAACTCTCTCAGCCTGTCCTTATAGCAGAGGTGTTCCAGACGCCTGATAATCCTTGTGGCCCTCCTCTGGACCCACTTGAGCAGGTCCATCTAATACTATGGGTTCCAGAGCTGGATGCAGTAATCTAGGTGAGGTCTCACAAGAGCAGAGTAGAGCAGGAGAATCAGCTCCTTCAACCTACTAGACACACTTCTTTTGCTTCAGCTCAGGATGCGACTGATCACAGTCCCTGCACAGAAAACCTTGCTGGCTGGCAAGAGGCTGGCCAGAACATCTTCTGGAAAGATTTCTGGTGCTCTGCAATCACATGTCACTGGAGATTAATGTGATATCCACATGAAGCATCTGCCATGTTCTCCAATGTGGAATAGCCTTAGCAACAGACTCACCCTGTGGTGAGTTTGTTATGGTGGGTTTGTGCACCTCTGAGACATCACAAAGAAAAGTAAAACTATCTCTATCCATTAACAACTTTCTATTTCCATGGTTACAGACTTCTGAATTACGCTTAATTATATCTTTTGGGACATAGTTTAAAAAACAGTTCACTTTTGGAGATGAGAGGGAGCTCAACAGGTTTTTTGGAGGAGTATCACTGCCAATATAGTTTTAGATAAAAGATTCAGAATTGTGAACAATACCCTTCTTTCTCCAAGCACAATTCCTATGTCAGTGAAGGCTTACATACTCAAAACCCTCTTCAAATGCAGATCTAAAAATTGCTGCAATTGAGCAAATGACACTTATGGACAGAAAGGCAATATGTCAAATTCCTGTCCCAGCAACATCCCTCACAGGTTAGGGGATTAGCTGCACAAACTGTCTGACTTGCCTCTAGGTGTTGATCCTCTACTGCCATTTACAGACACCTCATCTTCTGTGCCACATGATGCCTCATCTGCTGGAGATTCTTCCTGTCACCTCTCTTCTGACAACTTTCCTTGAAATTGCCTCTTTGTCAAGCAAGCAAATGCTGCACACCCAAAGCTATTTGCACTATATCAGCTAGTTTAGCCATTCCAAAGGTGGCCATGCTACAAAGCAAGTTCTGGCAGTTTTGCTACAGCAGATTTGAAAATGGCTGCATTAATTGTGAAAGTGGTCACAGAACTGGCCACAAAATCACGATGAGGTTTTCCTAAAGTATTGGAAGCATCACTGTTGCTATTCTGCAGTGCTCTAAATGTTTCTCTTTTTTCAGGATGCTGCACATAATATTTTCATGAATTGCTTCTGCTTCTTCTACTTTACCAAGTATTCTCCCCTAGCTTTTTTCAGACATGTCTCCTCTGCTTATTTACTTGCTTCTTTATGAAGAGTTTTGCTTCTTCTTAACTGAGTCTCTCTTTACCACCTAGCTCATCTATCCTCTTTTCCTAACATCTCTCTGGATTTCCTAAATCTGTGGCTTTCTATCACATTGTAATATTCAGTTTCCAACTGTCCACATGGCCTACTGTGGTGTTGCAATTTATATGTTAGCATTGAATAGCATTAGCACTTGTTAAACTCAAGTAATTTAGGGTAACACTCACTTATTCTCACTGTAACTTCCTGTTTTACCAAAAATTCAATCATGGTTTCTTCTTCGCAGCAGATTTATCAGAATAGATTTACATGGAAATCAAATACTCTCAAAAAGGAACAGCTAAAGAAAGCTGATAACATAGCATTATTCCTGACCACCAGGCAGAAGCAAATTCTACAAAGGAGAACAAAATGTTTGTTTGTAGTTCTGTATGAATCTAATGAACACATGTAGAACATTAGCACCAACTGAGGTAGAAGATCATATAAACTTCTCTAATTAGTGTATCTCTGAGTTGATCTGAAAAAATAGTCTTTTTGTCTTCAGAGACTGGAAACCAGAACAGATCATGCACAGCCACAATCCTCTCTTGCACTGGACTAGATTAAAAATTGGAGGCTGCAATTGCCACAAAAAAAACACGTCTCAAAGGACCAGACTGCAATAGGCAGACACATTCACTTGCCACTTGCATGAAAAGTGCACACCCTCACTTCAAGTACACCAATACTAAATAACCACAAATCAGACTTCAGTGCAGGAACATCAAAACTAGGTAGTTAATTCTGTGGAGTCCACGCATCTATACCTAATTTCAGTAAACTGAAAGTTTTTTATTTTCACAGTCTTTAGAAAGACTCCATTTCTCCCAAAGGTTTTTCTACACTTTACTTGACTCTGTCAGATGAGGTTTTTTCTTTTTTTTTTTTTTTTTCCCCCCCTTTTTCCCCAAAATAATGTGCTAAACTGCAACTAGCTAGTTCATCAAAAATGTAGCAAAAATCAGATTTGGTGATAGAATGAAAGAGTGAAACCAAACATGAAGCATGAAATCCTGTGAACAGAAAAAGTGAAATAGCAATACTGAGAGTCTAATTCCCTTCATCTTCCTATGAGCCAAGAGTAATTTATTGAATTGACAATGGTGAAAAATCCTTATGAATGACAGTGGAACAAATACTGCTGTCTTTGTACTAAGAATGATGACAATCTTTTTGGCAAATGAAGTCTTGTGCTGCTCTGGCACTTAGTTGTGTCACTGAAAGTCAGTGTCTATAATACATGGCTGCACATGAATTACATTAGGAATGGGTTAAAGTAATAGATCTGTATTATTCCCTAGAGGCAAAGCCAAAAAGGTAATTGCCCATATTTGTACCACTATATTATAGAGAATGACAGCTTTATGTCTTCCTAATGTTTTAACTGAAAATCCATAAAATCCATTTCTCTTTCTTGCTGAGAAATTAATATATGACCAAAACCTGTAATTCCAACTCTGGTCATGCTCAGATAAAACTCCCACTGAAGTCAGTGGGAGTTTTGAAAGGGAGAGAATTAAAAATGGTACAATATGCTGCATCCTACCAGAAACGTAAAAGATATGGAGGTAGTTTTTCACTATGGTGCTGCTGGGATTATTAAAATTAGCAAGATTTTGGTGTTTCACCTTCTAGTCACACGGTCACATGGACATGCAGAGGGAGGGTTGGGTGCAAGGCAAACAAGCCAGCTTGCTGGAGGGTGCTTAATGCTGGGCTGGGAGCCAGCAGAAGTGAATCCCTCCTGCAGCATCTTCCCTTCTCCTCTTGAAGGCCCAATAAGAAGCAGGAAAGGGAGCAAAGAAGAAAGCCTGGATCATTGGCAAACAGCACTAGCTGGAGGCAGTGCAGCATACTCATCATCACAAAGATCTAATGAAGCCATATACAGCACTGGGAGCATGTCTGGAAGCACACCTCTTTGGGAGGCTTTAAGCTAGGCTTTGTGCCACAGAAAGAAGACACCTCAGAAGAGAAATGTCAGGAAGCAGCCAACGTGCAACAGCTTCACTGGGCTCCTGCTGGGGGTATCTGGACTGTACTGGTAACCATAGAAGCCCATTATCCCTATGGGGGTACCTTGCTCTGCAGGGAGGCAACACTGCACTGCCTCGAGGTCCTTGGGTTTTGCTATCTGCTCCTTCCACTTGGCCATGTTACCTTAGATGGATACAGAAACTCATTTTTAAAAAACAGTCAGTTCGTGTACTGAGTGGTTGGGATGGTTCTGTTCTTCCGTACAGTTTCAAGAGGCCTAAGAATTTGGTTTGTTGATAGTACCGGCTTTTCTAGCTTTTTTCTAATCACCCAATGTCTCCATGTTTCCATGACATGGTATCAAAATCCAAGGAACAAAGATATGACAATTTGAAACAGCTATCTAACCAGCCTGCAAAATGAAGGAAAAATTAAGTCCTGAGATATTCACCCATTAAAATTATTATGGGGAAACAAGGATAACATAGGATTTCACTGGAGATGTAATTTTTAAAATGCAACTTCATTTTCAACAGTACAATCACAATACATTTCTTATGTTTTCTATCACTAGCAATGCCATCTGGCACCAATTTAATTTCAAATTGACAAGTAATTACTGCTAAAAAATTATCTAATATTCACACCCAGTGATATTTCTTATAATTCTTAATGAAAAAGTATATGTTTAGGGACCACCATCTCTTGCAAAATAAATATCAATACAGTACTAATGATTCAAACACTAGCATAAAGACATTAGGGACCTGAATTTAAAATAAGCTAGTCCTGTTGAGTTCAACTCACTAATCTGGGTTCTAAAGCAAGTTTCAAAGTATGTATCATACATATATAGTATGTATCAATACTAGTAGTGAAAAATTAGACTATTTTATTCACCTTGTTAGCAACACATGACTAAAACTGTAAGATACGCACTATTTTACATCATCTCCTAAAAGATCATTCTGTAGGAAAAAAAAAAAATTAAAATACAGACAAATACAGATCTTACATGGAATCTGGGTATTATGGATTAAATACCACAAAAAAACTTAAAATTTTTGAATTAAAATTGCATTGCTTCATTTTGCTGGCATTTCCTTTTTATGTTAAATGTCTGGCAAGACCTAAGATGTTTACTCCTACAAATGTTCACAGACAGTGAATTTCAAGCTTTAAAATTTACCATTCCCAGGTAGTAGGGAGTAGTAGTACTTACGAATGGCAAATATTTAAGTTGGTCTCTTGGTTGATGTGAATTGATTAAAGGATCTGATTCATACCTTTCTCAATCTCTACTGATTTTGAGTTCCTCATGGTTTTGCATCCCATGCAGATATATTTACCGATGGACAGATTGATTCATCAGCATTTTACAGTCACATGGCATAAACATACAGAATGCAAGTAAAGATATGGAGGAATCAGGCTGCACAAGCTGTGCAATTGCAATTGCAGTATGTAGGTAGCAATGACAAAGTTTCAGAAATCTGAAGAACACAGTTATACATTATTCAGGGACGATTTAATGAGGTACACTAACAGCCCTCCCTAGAATCCTGAAGCAGATAAAATTACTTTGAAGGATGTGACTTCTAGCAATACCACACATGCATGCACAACTTCTCCTGTCCATAACTGCAGTGATGACAAAAATCTCAGAGGAATAAATGCTTCTGATTTATTTTACAGGGGAATATAGTGCTGTGCTCTATCTGGGGTCAGAGGCGGGGCTTTGGTGCAACCAGGCAAGCATCTGCACAGACTCTTTGCATCCTGCAACATGCAGATGGAATTCCTTATGAATGAACCGAGTTAAAACTACATTTATATTCTGTATTAAACAAATACAGAACAAATAATCTCACAGTAGCATGATTTATGGTACCCAAGGCAAATCCAAATGGTGAATAAAATATCACAAGTTTTTCAGAATTTCCACTCCACGTCTCTCCTAGAGACGATCAACCCCCTTTGTAATTAGACTGATGACAGATTAACTCAGTCTCTCTGACATCACTTCTCTGCTTTGTCTGCCAAAGGCTGCCCTTTCCCGGCACAAGTATCTGTCCCATGACAATCACTGATCAAACTGCTATCATGTGGGCCATCTATAAATCACTAGTAGCTACAGCCACTCTCACCATGGGCAAAGTTCAGACCAGAACCCAGGAGCAAAAAACGCAGAGCCCCACACTTAGGAACAACTGCCCCCAGAGGCAACAGAACCATGTCCTAATGACAGATGACAACAGTACCTGGGTCCCAGGGTAGTTGAGTTCAACAGCATCTGAGTTATACATATATTTGGATTCCAGCGAAGTAGCAGTAGGGAATGGAAATTTGGCATCCTCTTTAGAAAGGAAAAGCAGTTATGATAAATCTTTGCCTTCCTCTTGAAGAGGCATGTGGCTATTCATTTTTTTAACAAAATGATGGAAAGTGGTTAAGTGTGACTCTTTACCTGGAAAGAGATTATGCCAACTCCCAAGGGAAAACCAATGCTGCAATACAGGAAAAGGTAACCTGTAATACCACATAGCAAGTACAAAGCTGGTCTCTGCACGTTCTGCTTCAAAAGCCAAACCTCAAATACCTGGTGGTTACTGGAGAAAGGAAGTGCTCAGGCAATTCACAGTCAACTTACCTGATTTTGATTTATACTCTCAAAAGCATGCAAATGCAGAGTTGATGATTTGGGTTGAATGATTTAAGAAAACCAAACAAAAAGCATTACATGTATTGGAAAATGAGACACCTGAGCAATCGGTAATAAAACAAGAGTTACTGCTTGTGTGGCAAAAGCCTTCACAGAATCCCTCAGGGACTGAGGTGTCTATCACTGGGCTACTTGGTACGCAGCAGACAAATTTCACCAAGACAGGCAGACAGTTATTTTATACCTCAGGCTGCCAAAGAATTACTTTCGTCTTATAAAGGACAAAACTAAGAGAGAAATGAACTTGCTAAGTCTTCCATCTAATCACTTGACATTAACAGAAAAATCAATGAGCAGGGATTACCATGAACAAGCCAAAACTGATATTCTTTCATACTTTAACTTTTGTCTCTCATATTTAAGGCAACGTACACTGTTTTGAGTCTGTTTTTTTCATCTAAATGAAAATGGCAGTCTTAGGTGAATGTTTTTTCTACAAAGCACAGATTTATTGAGATTTTGAATTTTGTTCTAATAGGTGATCTGTACAGGTACAGAGAGCCCTTTGATTTTTCCTAGAAGTCTTAAGACATTTAACAGAAGTGAACCAACATCTTATGACTATGCATTCATTAGGTACAAGATATCTCTACTGACCTTCAGTCTGGGACCATCTGGGCAGAAAAGTGTGAACTAACTTAAAGCTCTGATTTCAGTATCACACTAGGTCTCATGAGGAAGCATTAAAATTAGTTACATGGTGTGCTTCTTTACAAAAAGAAAGCAGAATTCTGCTTTAGACAGCAAGGTCTATGTCAGGACATTTGCTGGAGTAAAGACATTACAAAAACTCAGCATGGGTTGACAACAAACTGAAAGAAACATTACCCATCCCTCAGACAAACATTTATATAGAACTAGCTGTTTTCTTGGATCACGTTCCCTGAGGCAAGGATGACGCATGAATTTTTCAGGCATCATTGACTTCAATGCTGTAGACACTGAAATCGTGCTAAAACCCTTCCAGGGAAGAATGTGGTGACTCCTCAGTTGGATCACACTAGTCATCAAGAAACTGCACAACAACTACCTATCTGGCTGCAGAGTCCCACCACTTTCTGTCCTCCAACTTCTCATATCTATTATTAGCCGTTAAGAGTTACTGAGGAAGTATCTTCTGTGGTGTCATCAATACATGGTTCCCAACACACATTTGCATATTTTCCTTTCGCATATCATCACTCTTGGGAAGGAGTCATGGCTAGAATAGCGAGTCTCTGCTTCTTCTGTATGTGTAAATAGCAAAGCACTTCTATGTGGCAAAAGTAAATGCAGTTATGAAAGACAGTGCCATATTCATATCCTAATTTATCACAAGACACTATTTGGGATTTTATTGATTACATTTCTAATGTATTAGAGAATTAAATCTGAAGTTTGCTACAATGAAAAATGAAGAGACGATAACCACATCATAAAAAATGGCATAATGGGAATAAACTATAAATTTAGAAAATACAATAGATAAGAAAAACGCATAAATAAAACAAACAAGTGGGTTTTAAGCTATTTTTTCATCTGTCAGGGCAAACTATTCATGTTAAACAGAGTATTATCTTGTGCACCAAACAAGAATCCTAACACAAATTAATTATCATCTGTCTTTCAACTGGACCTTTCTATTCATTTTATTCACTTTTGTCTTTTATCACACACTATGAATTGCAGTTTTATTTTTTGAGGGGGTTATTTTAGTTGAAACTCCATTCTCTGTTTACGGACCTTAATGACGTCTGGCTCCTTTATTGTCGAATCTGCTCTGACGGTGGAAGTTGTAGAGCTCTGGAGAGTAACTCAGAAGCCAAACAAAACTTTATCATTTAAATTGCAAGTATTTTTCACCTTCAACAAACTAGCTAGAGCACACAGTTTAGAAACATGCACACTATATTGGCGGTTTATAGGTGAAACACATTGCCATAAAGGTCTTTCAGTAGAATTATTTAATTATCAGAAACCAGAATTTTGTGACTTTTTGCAATCTATCATGGAACTGCAATATATAAAGACCTGCTTAGTATGTGCTCCGTATTTTTACGCTAGAGCCTGATTAATAACATAATATAGGACGAAATATTAATTACTCAACCTGAAAGGTGACCTTTAAATTAATTTTACTTTTAAAATAGTAAACAGAATTATAAACTAGGCTATGAAATCAACTTTTTATTCTATGGTATGTTAATGGAGAAATTAGACAGAAATAACAATTTCTCAAGATACAAATATCCAATACATGCTATTTCCTTGTTTTGGTTTTTTTTTTGGGGTTTTTTTTTCTCATTTAAAGAACAAAATAAAGACTTCTACAAGAACACTGTTAAGTTACAATTCATGTTCATTAAAAATGAACCCTTCATTGAATTTTCATATGAATTTGGATCAAGAACATAAGAAATTTATGTTACTTCTTATCCTGTTGACTTCCTAATTTCCTGGGCAGAGTAAAAGGCTATTTTCACTTTTGCCTTTATTCAGGTTCATATTTTGCTTCCTATCCCTAGAGCATAACTTCTTGCTCTGCTGAGGCTACAAACCTTCTATTAGATTATTTCAATGTCAGCCTTGATACCACACAAAAAAATACCCAATACATCACAATTTCAATGTGCACTTCTACTTGGTAAAACATATTCATGGATCTAATATTTTATATTGTCTTAATACTTTCTTTAAAATAATTGCATCTAGCAGCTTAGTTGGTATCAAACTTTACCTGTAACAGCAAGCCCTATTGAAAGCTTCTCTTGGAGAAAGAAAGGATGCTTACATCAAGTCTGTTTCTTATGGAGACTGAGGATAAACCAAATGAGTTCCAAAAGTGTAATTTACACAGATGATGGTAAAAGAACATGCATGTAAAATATACTACATGATATCACAACTGTGCCAATAGATGAAAAATTTGACATTCCCTACATGCATACAAACAGATTTGGTACAATGATCAGAGATGTGCTGAGCTCCCAGAAGAGAGAAATACTTCAGAAGCAAGAAAATGAACCTGTAATGCAATATCCACATCTAGAAAAAGCAAAAAAGGGAAAAACTTGGGCTTAAACTGTGACCATTTCAACATTCTTGTGTACTCTGTTCTAGTAGGTTTGTCAAGAAATCCAGATGGTCCAGGCCAACAAGCAGAAGTCTCAAAGCAAAACACACCCTTTAATTCACAGCACTGATGTTTTCTCAAAATAAATTGGAAAATTAGCACAGCCTACCTGAGTATTCCAACAATCAGCTTTTTCTACTTTTAAGTTCAGAGTAGATGAAGCATGGCCTGACATATAAAACCCGCTGTCTTACGGCCAAGAGCCTAGTTTGTAGTCATTTGATCTGAATACACAAATGCTTCATTGAATGTCCAGGTTAAACATGCATACATTTAAATTAAATTAAACAGAAATAAAACTATTGCATTTTTTGAGGGGCAGTAGGGGATATTTTTTTAAATAGGGTAGCCATTCAAGATGCTATAGAAATATAATTAAGGAGTTAGATCTCACTGTTTATCAATAGCAACAATAAGCACATTTATAACAACAGGTGAAGAACTCCAAGATTCACATATTTTCCAATACACTGAACAATTACTAATGAAATACTAGATGTGATCAATTTACACAGAATGAATGACACAATGATAATGAATTATAAAACTTTATTGCCCTGCTAAAAGTAAATTTGTCAAGTATAATTTTTCTGAGTATGGATTGTCCAAACTCCTATATTTGTAATTATATTTACAGAAAATAAAACCAGTTTCAACATGAAGAACTAGAGGGGAGAGAGAACAGACTCACAGCCTGCTGATGCATTACAGCAAACTTTTTTATGATGTGATGTTATGTTATCAGTAGAAAGCATTACATCATTCACTGTATTACTTTTTTCAACATGTGAAAAAAAAGATTTCAGTAAAGAATGCTTAAGTTCTCTAAGTTGATACCAACAGAACGACTCTCTTCCTATTTGTAAGTTGAATCTGAACTCTAAGGGACACAGAGCTCTGAATGGCAGTGGAAGATATTTCAAATTTATTTGCCAAAGACCATTTCTTGATTTGTGCAGCAGCATGGCAGAGCAATTCTGCTCTCATGCTAGTAAAGCCAGTAATATTGATGACATAGCTGTGTTA
Source organism: Todiramphus chloris collaris (assembly GCA_025345505.1). Lineage (NCBI taxonomy): Eukaryota > Metazoa > Chordata > Aves > Coraciiformes > Alcedinidae > Todiramphus > Todiramphus chloris. The sequence continues at coordinate 27,325,076 of JANVCC010010406.1, read as the reverse complement.
AAAAAAAAAATTTCAGGAAAAAATCAGGATTTCTTTTCCTGACATGCTTGAGGAGTGATCTTACATCAAAGAAAAGTCAAAGCCATCACAAGAAGGCCATAAATTCACCCTCTACTTGCTTGAATATCAGATAGTTTCCTGAAATTCTATACAGTTGTTCTTGTCATTCCAGCCAAGGAACAGTTACAGTGAAAATATGTATGCAATGAGGGGAGTTTCCTCCTATATCAAAACATAACCTGTTTATTTACACTGATGTGAGTTACTGCTTCTAGGGACTATGAGAGAACAGCCCTCTTCAAAATGAAAGCAGTTTGGCTTTCCTGCAGCTCTGACCCAGACCAGGACACATGCTTATCCACCACACTCCTTGCACCTGCAAAAATATAGTTAATCATGGAAGGATACTATTAAAATGAGAAGGATATAGCATGTCCATATCCAAACAATATATACTCTAATGTGGGCTCTTTCAATCTTTTTTTTTTTTTTAATGAAAATAAGTTAACCTTGATGACTGATTAAAAGACAGCAATATCTTCTACAAGTTCAGTCATACAGTCTACATGCTTGTGACACTAAATGACTGTATTGATTTCCAACTAGTGCATCATTTTCTATTTTCACAGCAGACTTAATTTGGATGTACAAAAGAAAAACAGAACAAATGGAAGCCAGCTTCAAAGCTTGGGAACACACATTCCATGGAAGTGTGACAATGAAATGGGCTGTGAAGCATGTAAAAAAAACAGTACAAATATTATCTGTGCTCCCTGTAATGCTGTATTTATAGTTCTCAATACTCCCAGCCATCCATGAACTCTTGCTGTGGAGAACAGATGACAAAATCTGGCACAACATGGTCCTATGTTATAATCTGAAATATTTTACACCATCACATAATGACAGCAAAGCCCTTCAAAAGAATATTCAAAGACCCTGCAAATTTGTACCCTATGGAAAAGAGCTTACCACAGCTCACGAAGGAGGTTGTTGAGCTTTCTCAAGAACAGAAGATGAGACAGAACCACTGAAAACTGGAAGGAGGAGAAGCCACAGAGAACACTGAGGTAGAAGAAAATACTAAAAAGCTTCAGGTAAGCTTCTGGGATTTTCTTTTGAAATGAACAAGAACAATATACTTAGCTACCCAATCCACTAATAACTTTCAAATTATTTCAAATGTTAAATATGTACTTGGAAAAGAAAGGCTGAACTAAAAATATGTCAGAATACATTTTTTTATCTGTCTGATATAGCTTCCAATTTTATAAATCATTTCCAAATTTTTTAGCATTCAGACAGCTGCAAAGAAATTGCTGGTCTTATGCTGATGATTCATTGGCAAGTTATCATGAATGCCAGGGTGAAAGGACCAAGAAACTGAACCTTTGCATGAATTCTGTTGCATGAAGTGCCAGTAGGAAGTGTGTCAGTCATTCCAACATGGCAAACTTCCATAAGTTTTTTTAATCTTTGAAAAACAGTGCTTAGGGATTGGCTGCACCCTAGGAAAGAAATAGATTTCTATTGCTTCTGCCAGCAGTCAAAAAAGAAAGCTCAATTCCTGCAAGAACTAGTTGAAGTACAACTGTTTCCAACTAGCTGTCCACAGGTTTTCTTGGCACTTTCTGCTGCCCCTTAAAGATCTTGTTCCCACTGAAATGAATGTTTTTCTTCACTGCTGCATAGAAAAAATCTAGCTGGTAGTCAAAGGCAGTGGAAAGGTCGGGGACTATGTTGCACAGGTTAGGGTAGTCAGACATACACATACTGCCATACAAATGAGCCTTGGCAGCCTCCACCTGCCCTGATGGTGAGTTCCCAGTATTCCCATCAAAAAAAGATGGTGCCTCAATATCATTCTGCAGAAACAGCATTTGCAAGGGCCCCCGCTGTGCCTGCTGTTGCAGGCAGCTGCAGCAAGTACAATACAGACCCTGGGCTCTGACTGGGAACCATGTGCTCATCTGCAACATGGACCTAGCCACTGATCAAACTTACACCAAATTCAGTATGAACAGGTTTATTTAACGCACCAATGATATGCCCTGCCTCACACCAAAACACGCATAAATAGTGCTTCCTTTCCAGCCCCCACCTAATCTGCCCATCAAACTGATCAACAGTTTATCTCAGTACTTCTCCAAGTATATTATATGACAATTTAAAGTAAATTCTAGTATAAATAAACTCCTTCTAGCAAAACATTAAAAATATGATTTTATTTTAGTTTGAAGTCTGGCACAGTGAAAAATATCAATTCTACCATTAGACATCTCATAGTCTTTTTTATTGCTCAATGAAACAATATAAAAGCTTTTTATGTCAAATCCTGGATGTTCAGTAACTTCTAGAATGTTAATGGTTCCTGTATGATTCTTAGTTTGAGTCTTACTTCATTTTAAGGAGGTGAAGAATTCATAATTATCTGAGCCCTTTGTAAACCAACACCATTTGTGAAGATCAGAATCTCTGCAGTTACAAACAATGTCACTTACAATCAAGCTGAAAGACAGGAGCTAGTGGCTACTATAATTTCCATGTTAAAACTTTAGCTTCCTTAGCTTTAAGAAGCTCTGTCCATATACTGAAAAGAAACCATTTTAGGAACACATAGTCTTTTTCCACCAAGCACTAAACATCTGCATTAAGACATTATTAGTAACAAATCATGTGTTGTAATCCATAAAATTCTGTGAATATCTGCATCAAGTAATAGTGCACTGAGTGGCTAATATAAAAGATATAGTACAAATTACGTAAGAAGGATATTCTACTATATATATATAAATATATATATTTCACTGGTGCATAAATCAGTTGTGGTTTATTAAAGTTACCTCCATGATTACATAAAATCCAAAATACTGTGTCAGTACATGATGAAATAGTTGAAGGTCAAACCTACTCCTATACCATAAAGTTGAACTGCAAAGTGCTACAAAATAAATTACAAAAAAAAATAAAATATGTAAAATCCCCAATCAATAACTGTGCACATTTATGCATATAAATACTATGATTCAGAAAGAACTACCTTTTTAAACTAAATATTTCAAAAATCAATTGCCAAATTCCAGCTCTGCAAGTTTGCCTTTTGCCTACCAAGAGCAGTAAAAAAAAGGGTTCAGATTCTCACCTTATTTATTTGGCAATAAATTGTGAATACATAACTGAAATATGTTGACTTTGTCCCAGGAAAACTTCAGAGTAGAATCTGAGCTACTGGGTCAAGCTCTGCTCATGATCCAGCTTACATTTGATGTAACTCCACTGACTTTAGTTCAAATATTGCTGACCTAAATGATTCCATTGATTTAGAATCAACTCAGTGGCATCAGATATTATTCAACAGGAGACATTAATAAGTAAGAAAGAAGTCTGAGAAATTAATTAAAAGGAAGTTAAAAGAGAATCAGTGAGCAGAAGAGAAAGTTAGCATCTCTCCAAAATATGACCATGTCCACAAAGACGTACAGAGGAAAAAAAGCAGGCATTCCAAATATTGTTTCTGAGGAACAGCACAACACTTGTTGACATCTAACTTCAAACAGAAACTATGATGGATATCTTTAATTGCTGCCATCCCTCCCCAAATCACCACAGTATGTGTAAGGCGACAAAGACACCATGATTCCTAGGTCATCAGTAGACTTCCAGCTCTGTCCTCTTCTTTAATGTGGGGAGAAGAACACATCTTTGGGACAGATTTTGGAGAAGGGAAGAAAGCACTTTAGCAACTGCAACTCCCCTTCCCTAGCCAGTGGCAAGAGAAAGGAAACACAGGCCTAGAGGAATGCAAATGTGGACATATTTCTTGACTAATAAGGATATTTCCAAAACTTGAGCACAGCAGGAATAAAGAATTTGGATGTGCGAGACTAAAGAGAACACAAGAAAAAAGACAAAGGACTAAGAGTCTTAACTGACAAAAAGCAAATAAGTATATGAAGATAGAACAAAAGAGTCAAGACAATATTCTAGAAAGAGAGGAATGGTGTATGCTCTAAACGACTGCAGCAAAAGACAAGACAATAGTGTTTCAACGGAACAGTGAAAATGGATGAAATTAAAAACCAAAACCAATGAAAAGCAAATATAAGACAGACAAAAAAATTGTCTCTTATTTTTAATAACTGTAACTGTAAGTAATTTTAATCAAACCATAGTTCAGAAATGTAATCAAATCTCATATGACATAGAACACAGAAACATGGAAATGTAAGCACCTGTCTCAGTCTTTTGCTGCTAGTCTTTGTAGATAACTCTCATTTGAAAAACCAGCAACTTTGTCTTTCCCAGAACTATTCCCTAAACTGAAAAGATCAAAGTATAAACTCAGTATTTGATAGGCAAATAGCATGAAAATTAGTGTCTAGCACTATATCTAAAGGCAGTCCCAGCTCTTCCAAAATGCCTGCACCTTCACTTAGCTTCACTTGTTACAGTAAACTCTTCTCAGAAGAGAGGAGGCTCTCCTCTGAAGTATACTGAAGCTTACTCTGAAGAGTACTTCACAGTTAAATATGAACAGTTACAAAGGCCTGTTAAGTATACAGTCTGAAGCATCAACTGTATAGTGTTGTTATTCTTGCTCTTGGCTCAGAATCAGCATTCCAGCCTACTAAAAGATTTGTACACTTACCCAAACTTACGGACTATATTGAATAAGCACAACCAAACTGAATATCTGAGTGATGGCACCAGTTCAATACTCAAACACAATAATGAACAGTATTGCCACCTTTCTGGGTACAGCTCATATTATCCATATTCCTGGTAAAGTCAGTGGAACCACATACATAAATAAGATTTGCAGGGCCAGCTCTGCAATTTACTGCTTTAGGACTTAAGGCCATATCCTGAAATATACAAGAACTTAACTTTAAGGATGTGAGCATTCCCACTGAAATCACTGAGGTTACGCACACACTCAAATTAAGCATTTGTAGAAGTTTTGCAGAGCCACTAATGCAGCAAAATAAAAGCAACTTTGCAGTTCACCTTTGATATATATTATTTATAAAAACAACATCTTTCCAGTTAAATTCAAACAGAAAAAAAATTGACAGAGAAAACAATATAACATAATTTCATCTCAATGTCATTCTGGAAGACACAGTGAGGACAAGGCAATAGAAAAGAATGTGATAGCTTATTTCTGGACTTGAAGTTTTATAGCTGCCTCAGGGCTTGTTTTTGCCCTGCTCTTGCAAAAACAGCTACTGATTTGAATGTACTTCCACAATTCTCCAAACACAACCAATGTCTAAAAGAGAAGTCCAAGGGAGATGGCACTTCACTGGGTAAGAACACTGTCCACTCCCTAGTGTGCAGCACACAGCTTCCACAAGCTCAACAGCCCCTCTCTCATCTTTTCCTTATTTCATTTACCCATCCAGTGGGATCTTATGAAATAAAACAAAACCTAAAAGAAACAAAATAAAATGTGAGAAATCATGCTTAAAAAAAAAAAAAAAGTCAAAGAAAAATTACTACAAAAATGCAAACACAAATAATACTTGACAATCAAACACATAAACATAAAATGCATTTAAAGCATACAGAATATGTTAAATAAAAACTGTACAGGAATTTATGGAAATGACAATATTATCTCTATCTTGAAGCCAACAACTTGTTAACTACAAATGTATACGGCCTCTTACTCGTTTGTCTTTAACATATCAAAATATTCATATTGAGCTATATTGCAATAACTCTAGAATGCTCCAACCAGGGACCATACTATGCATGGGTCAGAAAAACCTCAGTCAGGTGTTCTGCCTTGTGCAAAGGTCTATGATGAACAAGCCTGGGTGCACAATCAAGTTCTCTGTCTTTGGTCTGGTCCATCAACTAAGTGAGGGGAACCCCACTATGCCACAGAGTTATTGTTAAGTACAATACCAGTTTCCTCTGTAATCTTTGTTTCACGCCTTAGCTCTGTGCACATCATTCTTTCTTCCTGATCCAAACAGGCTCGTGCCCTTAATGTCACTAAAATGACCTTGTAATGACATTAAATACTGGAGCTGGGGGCAATATTAGTTAATTACCTGGAAATTTATTGTTTCTACATAACAGGAACTTAAAAATCAACAATTAAGTATGATGGTACACTGAAACATGAGTAAAAACCCCTGGGTCATGTTCTGTTCTGAGGTGAAGGAGAAACCTATTCCCTAAACATTATCTGACTGACTAAGGCTATGAACTTTAAAGAAACCTATGTTTGGCCCTGTGTGAAATCCAATTATCTGACTCTATGGCATAAATACTTCCTAGAACAGCATTGTCTTACCCAGTCTGTTGTCTGATGCAGTTGAGTTATTATGTACATCACTGTTGACAGTCACCATTACTTGTTCTAATGACATTTGAAAAAAAACATGTGAGTTATACCATTATCCTGCAAACATAAGCTTCATCAGTAGTTTTTGGTTGGTTGGTTTTGTTTTGTTTTTAACCTTGTTTTAGTAAAAACAATTCAGAGCCAAATTTTGATTTGCCTTAAATGAATATGACTTCTGCTACCAGTTTCAAGAGAAGCCAAATATGACTGTTAGTAATTAAGCAACAATGACTAATTCATTTACATTGTATTTTGTTGCTTGTTCTAACCTTGAGGCACTCTTAGTACTTCTACCCTTAGAGTAGGTAATGGCACATTCAGAAGATGAACTTGTTAACTTTGAGCCACTGCATAGTTCAAAAAAGGAGTGGCAAAATTCCTTTTCTCTGAAACAATTGACCAGGTTTAGTGTAAGGCGTCCAGAAAAAAACCCAAAGGAACCTGGCTAATTCACAGACAAAAATATAGTACCAGCTGAAATGAGCATCATTTCAGAACAACTAGGATTCTGTAGAGGGACTGTTTTACCTGCAGAGGCAGGCTCTAGGGTAGACTGACATTGAGAACTTGAGTTTCTTATGGTCACATCCACATGTAGCGATGAGTATCTTAAGAACTTGTAAGGATCACTTCATTATTGCTGGAATCAGTGGTCTTACTGATGCTTACATAATACAGGTCCTTGCTACGTCTATTGCTTCCTCTCACAAACATAAAATATCTTGAAGTGAATTAATATAGTTTTGTCATACCATGATATTCTCACTTCGACTATTCAAAACCAAAACCGTATCATTGAAAATTCAGTTCATCACACAGTGTATTAACATCATAGCCCTAAAAGCCTGCTGTAATGTCAAGAAAAATGTGCAGCTGTAAAATACACTGACCTTCCTGACTGAACATGGATTTTACAAACTCCATCTAATAGAGTTTGGGGAAGACAAAGGATCTGCTTCTGGACGTGGTACAAAGGTGGCAGGCTTTTGCCGGCCTTTCTGCAGTATTTTCACTAAGTGAATGTAGTTAATCATTATCTCCTAAGTAATTTTCTGAAGGATGTTTAAAGTTACAGGTTAGATGGAAAATGAGAAGTATCATCAGGGTTTTGGTACTCTAGACTTGAAAGCTACTTCAAAGTTCCTAGGCCGTTCAGACCTCCTCTGTGGTATTTTGTTTTCTTAAATATGTAAGATTACATACATTCTTGGAGACTACAATTATATGCATTTACATAACCCCACATTTTTAATACTAAAGTGAATCATTGCAGTGAAAACTTTCTGGCCTTTTAAGTTTGTTCCTTACCTGGTCTGCTGCAATCACACTGAAATCCCATTATTGTATTTAAAGTCACCTCCCGGTTTTCATTTGAGAAGTTATTAACTGATGAACTGCTATTTAGTGTACAGCACTATGCAAATCACAGATAGCCAATATATCTGCTTATAATCTTAGTTGCATCTGCATGTGTATGAGTAACTCTAGTAGTAAACAGTGATGTCTGAAAAAAATCAGCACAGAAGAACCCTCAGACCTAGGAACTGAACAGTCTGCAGGAGTCAAGAAATCCACAAGGGAGTTCTGCAAGACCTATTGAAGGCAAAGAATTAATCACAATAAAAACATCTTTTAAAGAAAAAAATGGTTAATAGAATGGAGTAAAAGCAAAAAAAAAAAAAAAAAAAGGTTAAAAAGAGAGAGGCTATTGACTTTATTTACTGAAAAATGGAAAGCAACCAGCTCCAGTACTTAGAAAAAGAAACAACATAGAAATACAGAATAATAACAGAGGGATGCAGGGTGAGGGGTGTCGGGGATAAGAAGGCTCTGGCAGGACACAGGTGAAATGGAGCAAGGAAAAAGGATGGAAATATAAAGACATAGAAACTGAACAGAAGTGCTTTTAAGAGATAGTTCCAGGAAAAATAGAAAAGTGGGAAGCCCATTAATCAGCAGGCAATCTGGACTTTATTTGTACACTATGTATCTCACCACTTGGGAGTGGTGCCTCATAGAGGCAAAATATTATGGGCAGTAGGTATTTAGGTGACAATTTCTCATGTCTTAACTGCCAATCCCTCATTTGGCTTCTCAGAGTTCAGAAGTCATTCGGGCAGATTGAGGCAAAGACTGACTTTGTCTTGAGTTGCTTCTGGAGCACTAGATTCTGAGTTTAGTATTAGTTTAAAAAAAAAACCACTGCAGTTATGTAAGCTGACACTCAGACTTGTAAAGAAAAGCACACTAAATAATAAAAATAAGAAACTCAAAATAAAAGTGGAAGAGAGAATAAAGCTATCCATCTTCCCTACACAAGGAATTACAGATCTTCATTCATCCCTCAAAGGAACATTATGTAGCTGTCTCTTTGATGAAAGTGTGTCCACGAAAATAATAAATAATTTAATATGTAACCTGCTGACACTTTATTTCCAATATCAGCTCTTCATTTGGGGAAGTTTGAAGTGAACACTGTATTCAATATTATTCTTAAAACAAGCATTATAATGACTTTGCCATGCACTATTTTGGGGACATTAAATTTCAGTCTGACGGCTCACCCCCAAAGAGAATGTGCTACAGAATCCATAGTTTAAATTATGTTATGGATCCAGTAGAGCCAACAGTGAGGATTTTTTTTAATCCTACAATTGGTTTTCTGGAAGAATCACAGTTGTCTATGTCATGAGCTTTGCAGATCTGTGTCTCTGATAATGAATAATCTGTAAATTCCTAAGAGTTTACTCTCATTGGGAACTGAATAAAATGCTTTTAAGACCAATTGGTTTTAGTTCTTCTATTCAATGGGAAAGAAATCATAAAAAGAAAAGTATAATAACAAAACTCCATACATTTATACATACAGACACTGTCATAAATACAATCCTTTTTATATATAAATAAGCCAATTTTTTTCCTCCTTTAACCAGTTCACAACACAAAACTGAGCAGTCAATGGCATCATAACATCTAGTGCATCGTAATTTTTAATGCATTGTGATATTTGGGAGCATCACTGTTATAGGGATAGTCACACATCCATGGGCTCAATTTCAACCAGTCACAAACAATCTTGATTACGCCCCTTCTCAAAGTCTGTGTTCCCTACAAGTCTTCACCTAAGTCATGCAGGAAGGAAAATGTCATGACATTGCTACCGTCTGAATTTTTTTCACAAAGTGAGATGATAAGATTTTAGTTGTCTGAAATCCTTTTTACTCCAACAGGATTTGAAATAATACATTCAGAACAGTTTTACATAAATTGGAGGTCTGCAATCAAATGTTCATGGTCACTACAAACCTGAGCTAAACTCTGACAGAGTAAATAAGAGTTTCCTGTATTGTTGTCTTAACTGAATTCAAAACTAAGTTTCATATACCCACATCCACATCCCACTCTCCAAATATGTCTCTACATATCCATTGCATAAACTTTGAGTTCATGTATGTAAACTCAAGCATTCAAGGAAAAGCACAAGCAAAAGTGATGAGCAATCTGAAGTTTCTATGATGTTAAATCTCATTACACTTACTTTCTCCAACTACATTCTTCATTTATCCTAAGGAGAAAGGTACCTGGGGCCTCAACTCAACCAGAGTATTTTGAAACAAAAATCATTTTACTATTTTACTTTTTCCAGCTTGGAGGAATCAAGCATAACGCAACATCTATATCTGACCTTGTTAAATGAACAGTGCTTTATATGGAAAAAGCTCAAACTGCTGAGTGGAAGGGAAGAAAGCAAAGAGAAGATGTAGATGCATTACCTAAAAAGGTATTTTTATCAAATTTGTCTGTTTCTGTTTTCAAGTAGAAAATTAAATGAAACAATTCATTCCTAGTTCTATTTGCTTCCTGGATCTGAGCCACTGCTTCAAAGAGCAGTGCTGGCTAATGCTGTGGCAAAATGAGGACAAAATGTCACCTTTTTTTTATTGGAAAGCAAGGAGAGGTTCCTAGATGGGTTTCTGGAGACTGTTTATTGCACAAAGTATAATGTCTCGCCTCATTAAAGAAATTACTACACAGCAGCAGAGGATAAAGTTGTCTGAAAAAATCCATACTTTTTCCTAGGATTCTGCAATTTTTTCATGCACTATGCTCAATACTGCTTTGTCTTTCAGAGCAAAGCAACATAAACATTTAATACAACTTATTTCTTTTACTTCATGAGGCACTAATACAGTATATTTCATTACTGGGTTTCATTTTCATTACTGGGTTTTAACTGAAGATAAAAACATGGATGGACAAACAAATCATGGACAAACAAATAAAAGCCAAAGACCTAAAACCACAACTAGACCAAGCTGCTCAGAGCCTTGTCCAACCTACTAGAGGCCATGGATTTACAGAAAATTCTCATAGGAATTTCACATTAGTCTCTCTTTCCAAATGAGATTTTCCAATAACTGAATTTACTTAGTGGTTGAAAAACTGGGACCAGAAGAGATTAAACAGTCTATCCCATGAAGTTACACATCCAAGATAAAGAGTCTTGACTCTATTGCATGCTCCAGTTGCTTACAACAATACAAGATCATATTAACTTCAGTACTATTTATAGTAACACTATAACAATTCTTCAAAATACTGCAATATTTTAGAAATATTTGTTTTCCACTATTACTAACTTTTCCTTTAATGTTCAAATACATGCTACACACTAAGGATACATAGTTTGTCATTTTATGGATGCTGCCACTTCCATGAGATTTCCAAATGTGCTTAATAAAATAGAAGCCATTAACATGAGTGTTGCAGGCAGCATTCAATCTATTTAATGGTTTGTTTCATTGATCTACAAGTTCATAAAATGAGAAAAGGGGTCAAACAGAATTTTATGTACTTCAGTATAGAACCCTGTAAAACTGTTCTCAGTGTGAAATGATTTAGAACCAAGAAATAGTAAAACTTGAACTGCCTATTCAGCATTTTAGGGGACAAAAATATTTTGGGCTAACACTCCTACAGGCAACATTGTTAACAAAGATCATTTAATACCTTAATCTTTTTTTCCTTAGCTTGATTTGGAGTTTTTATTTTATTTCCTCATGTGATACATTGGAATATGTGCTCCTTTTCCAAGTGGGTGTCAGGAAATTAAATATTTTTGCTCAGCACTCTTAAAGAAAAAATATTGCATCTTTCTCAAGAAAAGTCATTACCCTCATGTCTTCCAGCATAACATCCAATAGACGTTTTCTTTTACAGTACTGCTGCTGATGCTGTAGTTGTTTTGCTTGTTATTGATTAGTGACAGTCAAGGACACTAAAAGCTGAAGCTCAAACCATGAGTGCTCAGAGCTAGTCAATGCATATATTTTGTACAGCTTCTAATTCAGGGACAGGTTAAAGTGAAAAAAATAGAGTGTGAATAAGCAACCTTTCAGACTCTGAGACAGAACTCTGCAGTAACAGCAGCTCCCCATAGAATCACAGAATACACACATTAATAGAAACCCAGTTCATAGGAAAGGGCGTAGCAACTACTATCTTCATACTCACTTTAAAACATGGATGCCTGCAGGTTATTTTACACGTCATTTGTATGTTATGATATCTGTAGCATTTGTGTTTAATACACTCTTTGGAATGTATGTAATGTGCAAAAAACCTACTACACAGATACACTTTTGACAAGTGTCAGTTCACAGCCACAAGAAAGATCAGAGCACATGAAGGACACAGCATAATTATCTTACCCCTTTGAAAGAAAGATTTACTGTCAAATTCAAAACCATTCTGTCTTTTCCTGAATACTAAAGGCAACCTTTACCATCATGTTACCTTGCATAATTCCAAGGACCCATAGATATTCCATGTTTTCAATACATGGCTTTTGACAAGAACTGGCAAGCCAGTTTTTATATACAAATTAGGGAAATAAGGTTGTGCACTCCAGTACAATAAGAGTTATGGAACTGTATCATATATAATTATTTATAATGCAATTGTTTTGATGTGCCTTGCAACAATATTAGCTTCTTTTATCATTACAGGCCTCATAGTTACTACTGAGAAATTCTCCAGCTTCCTTTCTATGGCATTTTACCTTGAGTCTGTGAAGTCTGAATAGACCTTACAAGATGAATTATCTTAATTACTGAGTGCCTCTAGTAAAACAATTCTTTTTTTTTTAAATTTCATTAATTTCAACAGCCTTCCTTTACAGTCACTACTGTTCAAGCACTTTCATGTGGCAATTAATAATCTTCCTTAAAAAAACAGACTTGAAGATCTCAGGGCTAGAGATCACTGCCCCATTTTGAGACTATCTTAGCTAAGTATTTCATCCCACAAATTCTCTCATAATTGAAAAATTTAGACATCAGTCTCTTAAGAAAAAAAAAAAAAAAAAAAAACACAAAAACCCCACAAAAAACACCTAAAAAAAAAAAAAAAAAAACAAACCACAAAAGCCCTGCTAGTTACCTCTTAGCACAAATAGAATCATAGAATCTTTGAATCTAGAATCATCTAGGTTGGAAAAGACCTTTAAGGTCATAAAACCCAACCCTACTCTCCCAAGTCCACCACTAAGCCATATCCCCAAGCACCACATCTATATGGCTTTTAAGTACACCCAGGGATGGTGACTCAACCACTTCCCTGGGCAGCCTGTTCCAATGTCTGACAGCCCTTTCACTGAAAAACTAACATCCAGATTAAACCTTCCCTGGTGCAGCTTGAGGCCATTCCCTCTTGTTCTATCAACAGTTACTTGAGAGAAGAGACCAGCACCTACCTCTCTACAACGTCCTTTCAGGTAGTTGTAGAGAGCGAGGACTCCCATCAGCCTTCTTTTCTTCAGACTTAAATAGCCCCAGTTCCCTCAGCCACTCCTCATAACACTTGTTCTCCAGGCCCTTCACCAACTTAACTGCTCTTCTCTGGACACGCTCCAGCACCATGATGTCTTTCTTTTATTGAGTGCCCAAAAATGAACACGGTACGCGAGTTGTGGTCTCACCAATGCTGAGTACAGAGGGACAATCACCTCCCTGGTCCTGCTGGCCACACTAATAGAGACCAGGATGCTGTTGGCCTTCTTGGCCATCTGGGCACACTGCTGGCTCATGCTCAGCCACTTGTCAATTAGAACCCCTAGGTCCTTTTCTACCAGACAGCTTTCCAGCCACTCTTACCCAAGCCTGTAGCATTGCCTACATTCATTGATAATGAATCATTGACAAAGATGTTAAACAGAAAAGGTCCCAATATGGAGCCCTGAGAAAGGCCACTTGTGACCAGCTGCCGGCTGGATTAAACTCCTTTCACCACCACTCTCTGAGCCCAAATGGCCAGCCAGTGTTTTACCCAGCAGACATACGCTCATCCAGGCCTAGGGCAGACAGTTTTGTCATGAGAATGCTGTGGGAAACAGTGTCAAAGGATTTACAGGATTCCAGGTAGAAAACAGCAACAGCCTTTCCCTCATCCAATAGGCAGGTCATCTTGTCATAGAAGGTTTGTCAAGTAGGACCTGCTTTCATAAACCCATGATGTCTGGGCCTGATCACCTGGCTGTCCTGGTATGGTGCCTAATGGAACTCAAGATGATCTGCTCCATGACCTTTCCTGGCACTGAGATCTGACTAACAGGTTTGTAGCTCCCCAGATCCCCCTTTTGGCCTTTTTTTGTAGATGGGCATCACATTTGCTACCCTCCAGTCCACTGAGACCTCCCCAATTAGGCAGGACTCCTGGTAAATGATGGAGAGAGGCTTGGTGAGCACATCTGCCAACTCCTTCAGTATTCTTGGAAGTAACCTGTACAGTCCCATATGTTTAAGTGGTGTAGCAGGTCATTGACTATTTCCTCTTGGATGGTGAAGGTCTCATTCTGCCCCTATCCCTGTCTTACACATCAGGGGGACAGGTGACATTCAGAAATGTCTGGAGACATTCAAAACCCACCTGGACGTGTTCCTGTGTGACCTAATCTAGGTGATCCTGCTCTGGCAGGAGGTTTGGACTAGATGATCTTTTGAAGTCTCTTCCAACCCTGAACATTCTGTGATTCTGTGATTCTGTGTCTAGGGAACAGCTAGTTCTGCTGCTAAAGACTGAGGCAAAGAAGGCATTAAGTACCTCAGCCATTTCCTCATCCCTTGTCACTATTCTTCCTGCTGCGTCCAATAAAGGATGGAGATTCTCCCTAGTCCTCATTTTATTGTTAATGTATTTATAGAAACATTTTCTGTTGTCTTTAACAGCAGTAGCCAGGTTGAATTCTAGTTGGGCTTTGCCTCTCCTAATTTTCTCCCCTCAGTGCCTCACTACATCTTCATAGTCCTCCTGAGAGGCTGTACCCTCTTTCAAAGGCCATAAACTTTCCTTTTGTTCCTGAGTTCCAGCCAAAGCTCCCTGTTCAGACAGGCTGGTCTCTTCCCCACTGACTTGTCTTTTGGCACACTGAGACAGCTGCTCCTGCACATTGAAGACTTCCTTTTTGAAGTGTGTCCAGCCTTTCTGGACTCCTTTACCCTTCAGAACAGCCTTCCAACGGACCTTATCAATCAGTTTCCTGAACAGGCCAAAGTGTTCCCCCCCTCTTTACCTTCCCAAGAATTGAAAACTATTATTTCATGATCACTATGTCCAAGATGGTCTCCAACCATTTCTCCCCCCCATAAGTCCTGCTCTGTTCACAAGCAGCAGGTCCAGGAGGGCACCTTCCCACACTGTCTCCCTCATCAGGTGCATCAGAAAGTTATCTTCTACACACTCCGGGAACCTCTGTGACTGTTCTCTGTCTGCTGTATTGTATTTGCAGCAGACATCTAGGAAGTTGAAGTCTCCCATCAGAACAAGGGGTAAAAAAAAAAAGTGAAAGCCCAGCTGCTTACAGAATATTTCATCCATTTCTTCGCTCTGGTTGAGTGGTCTATAACAGACTCCCACCACAATATCAGTCTTGTTGGCCTTCCCCATGATTCTTAGGGAAGTCCCATAGGGACTCAACCTTATCATCATTTTCATTAATTTGTAGGCATTCAAACATATCCCTAATGTAGAGGGACATCCTACTGCCTCTTCCTCCCTTGTCTATACCTTCTGAAAAGTTGGTAGCCATTGACTGCAGCATTCCAGTTGTGTAAGTCATCCCACCAGCTTTCCAGGATAGCAGCTATGTCACAGTTTCCTCACTGCACAATGGCCTCCAGATCCTCCTGTGTATTGCCCATGCTGCGTGTATTGGTGCAGATGCACTTTATCTGGGCTAATGATCCTGCCGCTGTTTTCAGGGGAGAAGCCCTAATTCTTTCCTGACCATTCTCAACCATTTCCATGGTTACTAACCTATCAATGAGCCTTGTGTTTTGCTGCCACTTTGATCACCATCCCCCACCTCTACTGCGAAGGCAGACTGAAAGACCTTACCAGTACACCATCCCAGAAACACCAGCATGACACTCCCAG
This sequence comes from Todiramphus chloris collaris, assembly GCA_025345505.1. Lineage (NCBI taxonomy): Eukaryota > Metazoa > Chordata > Aves > Coraciiformes > Alcedinidae > Todiramphus > Todiramphus chloris. The sequence continues at coordinate 27,309,286 of JANVCC010010406.1, read as the reverse complement.
GCTTCTCTCTAGCAAGTCCAGTTTCATCCCCATCCCCCTTCAAATGTAGTTTAAGGCTCTTTCAATAAGCCCTGCTAATTGTTGTCCCAGGATCATTTTCCCCCTTTGTGAAAGTTCACCCCATCATCTGTTGCCAGCAGTCCTGCTGTCTTATAGACTCACACGTGGTCAAAGAACCTAAATACCAGGCTTGAAGCCAGGAATTCATCCAGTGGCCCTTCCTGTCTAAATGCTCATGAATCCCTGTAACTAGTGGGATAGAGAAGTGTTCCCGATCTCTTAACCAGCTGTCTCAAAGTCCTGAAGTCTCCCTTCATTGCTCATAGACTTCTTGATTAATGTTCATTACTGCCTATTTGAAAAATTATTAACAGCTAGCAGTCCAAGCACTAAACTAGGATAGGGAGTTTTCTCTTTATGTCCTTAATCTCTTTAATCCTAATGTCACAGCAAAGGGAAGAGACAATCTTACAGTTGCCTTACACTGAACCTTATCTACATCAGTCCTTCTCCACAGCAACACATGGACTTTGAGGGAAGAGAAGGATGAGTCATGGTTTCTTCATGAACCTTGTGGTCTGGATTGACACTCCTGAAAAGCCATTTTAAAGTCTGACACATGTTTTGTAGGCAGCTTGATTTATATACACTCAGGTCCTGCACCTCTTCCAAGGCTCCAGGGACTTTTCTTTCTCCCCAGATAGTGCAGTAAGTGGGAATCACACCAAAGACATGTTTAATGTTCCTGTGATTCGCCCCAAGTACAGAGGACAGGGACTATTTTTAAGGAAAAGTACTGCATTACACAATACCAAATGAAGCAGTTTCAGTTTTCTGAATCACAGCTGCTTGGAGCCACAGTGAAAAAAAATATGCACTTACTCCAGTCTGGCCTTGGTTTGCTTTACTCTGGTCTTAGTACTACATGGATACAAAATGGATCACCATTCAAAGGAGCATTCTTCACCAGATACACCAAGGAATGGAGACAGAAAATGGTCTTGGGAAAAAGGGAAACTCCCACTCTTCGTATTTATGAATGCCATCTCTCATAGTACCTTTTTGGCTGAACAAATCACATGCTATATTTAAAAGGCTAATTGCTCCTACATTACAGCCAAAAAGCCCCACCTGAAGACTCAATGATTTTATGGGAGAAAGTTAACAATCTTACTAAATGACACCATGTAATTATAACTTAATTAACATGAAATCAATTAGACATGAGTCTATAATGGTTACCATGTTTAGTTGCTTATTGCCATAACTACAAGGCGAGGCTATTAGGAAGTATGTGAATAAGACTGTTCTCTTATTTCAAAGGGTTCCTGCAACTGGAGCTGCTAGATTTCTCACCACATAAGACACAAAGAATGTTATATGGGCTATATATCCTATTTGAATTCTATTTGTCTGCTATTAATGATGCACTGGGAACAGAAATTTCCAAGCTGTGTGAACAGTAATAGAAACATCCTTTGTCTCTCTGTGTATGTGAAACAAACTCCTGTCCTCCTGCCCAACCAAAGAAAACCACTCCCAAACATATTACTGTCATATAATTTTGTAAGCACAGAACCAGAATGGTGCTTTAGCTCAGTTATTTCTGTAGCGTTGATGAGGTATGTCTTCTGAATTTCCCTCTTTCTACAGAAATAACGTTCTTGTAGCCGTATTAAGGTTAACAAAATGCTCAAAATGCACTTGAAATAAGAGATACTTCTTCTGAAAGAAGAGAGAGTTATGTTTTACTTGGTGATGATTCCTCCTAAAGGCACATTTTATGAAACCCAGAGTCCTCAGTCTTCACAGTCAAATCCTTCTGCCTTTTCAATTTATAAATAGCCAGGCCAATATACCTGGGTCTTCTTTGGTTGAATAAACAAAATGACTGCTTAACTTTGAGCTCCCGAAACCAAAGAGGTCCCAGACTGCAACAACTGCAGGTCAGAAGTCCCTGGAAGCTGTCACTGCTTTGGCCACAATGCTGCTGGCATTGGCCAAGCTGGTGGTCTCCACTTGGGCTACTGCCACTTCAGAGAGCATCAGCAACAGGGCTTACACTTGTAGCAAGGCTGCTGCAAACTAGAGCTTGAATGCATCCACCCAACAGAGTAATCCTGTAAATTTGGATGTACAAAGACACACAAGATCCAAACAATAGTTAACAAGCCATTATCTCTCTAGTGTAAAGGGGATGTGCAAGACTAGCTGCTTCCAGGCCCATCTACTACACTAAGGACCTCAAAGACAAAGGGGGTTATAGTGCATTTGTGTGCATATTAAAACAGGCAAGAGCCCAGGCTTGAGCAAGTGTGTAACTTCTTTTTTATCCACAATTATTTAATCTATATTAAATTAAGGTACCATTTTGGCCTAAGGTACATAGCACTCTCCTGGTTCAAGCACACTCCACAGTATAGTTCAAGGAGAGCATGAGTCAGGAACTATTTACAAAATACAGTATTTATGAGGCCATTTTATCTGAGGAATGAAGGAGAAGAGAAGAGAGTTTTAAACAAATGGACATGACCTATGCCTTTCCCTAAGGGCCAAGGAATGCATCCCAGACCCATTTTGATAGCATACTGGTAGACTCAATGCCATGCTTTGCCCCAGAAGCGAGCAAAATTATACAGTCCATGCAAACTACACACTATGCCTGATCCCCTGGGAGACCACAGATAATACAGAATCGAGTTATTTCTGATTACATTAAGTAAAATGGAAGAGGTGACTCAGTTATGTGAAATACATGCTTGTACTGCAACTGGTTAAGTAGTTTTCAAAATAATTGGACCAATTTTTTTAATGTAGGACACAAAAGCCTGATATTTGGCTGGTTCTAATTATTTAGGTGTAGTGCCATGAAACAATATTGATGGAGGAGAAATCAATTTTTTACATTTAAAAAAAAATGTATTAACAGGTACTAGAGAGCTCTTTTGATTTTATTCTTGTCTGGACTGGAAGATAAGTTGATGATTGAAAACACATTAACAAACTAAAAAAAAAAAAGACCCAACGAAAATCCACTCATGTAAAGATGCTAGTCTAAACATGATATCTTGATATTTGGGACATTACCCTAAATATACAAATGAGTTTGCTTACACCAAATGGATTTTAACCAATTGCTTCACAATGTCTTTGTAATGAGCAAAACAAGAGAGCAAGTTACATTCTCATACTATTATTTAGTCCATCCCAATTTATCAAATATTTCAATGGAACAAATTCCCTTTCAAGCCCTGTTCAAAACCTGACATTTACACAGAAATTATTTCCCAGATTCATAGGGGAACATAACATGCATCACTAATTATTCACAATTCTGACTGCTTTTTTTTTTTTTTTAATCAAAAATGCATATATATATATAAAAATATATATATATACTTAATAGGACAGATACATCCCAGAAATGTCACTGAAAATAAGTGCAGCATTTTATGACATCTGTTTTAAGAATAAATAATTCTGTAAGTTCACCAGGCATATTTAAAAAACAATACTGTCTTTGGTCTTTTTAAGTTACCAATCTGAATAGCTTTATCATCTCACCTTCATTGTCGCAGTCTTGCAATGAAAGCCATATTTGATCTACCAGACCAACTCCTTTTACTTCACCATGAACTGGAATGGAATGCATTACCATTAATGCAGTTGTCAAGGGTTTGGTTTGCAATTGCCAATTCTACTCTTTTTCTATATTTGCATTTCTTCACAAATTGCTTTATTTTCCAAACTACTTTGCAGGAGAGACAACATCCATTTTTATACTTCTAGATTGTTCCCAGTATTAAATGATTTTTTTTTGGACTGAACTCTACCAGACACGGCTTGTACATGTGTTTCAGAGCTATAGAAATATTCATGGCTTAAAAATATTTACAAAAAAAATCTAATACCATGCTTTATGATAAGCAGCAAGGAGATGAACTCTACAGTCACTGGCCAAATTCTTTTTGTTGTATGTCCTTGGCCTGCAAAGACAGACTAAATGTTTAGATAGCCCCCACTGAAGTCAAGAGTCAATACTGCATGGAGCACTTTTTTGCTTGGGGCTTATGTTTTTTTTGTCTAGGCTTTTGCTTTTGCTGAGGGATCATATACAAACAAAAACTCAACTGATTAACAGCCAAGTCAGTAATTAACTGCATTAGAGAATCCTCAGAAGACCTACCATCAAAATAGCTTATTCAGCAACTGCCTCTCCTACGTACTCCCAGTACTGAAATGAACCTCTAACCACCTTGCATTGCCTAAAGCTTCCACAAGTTGCAGTCTGTTGTGCCAGAGACCCTGGTGTTCCTCACCACTTCCAGCAAGGCAGGAGGTACCAATGTAGCAAAACAACAGGTTTCCCCATCTCCTCCTGTTCTAGTTCAAGGTAGTTCATCATGACTCATCACAATGAACATAAACAAAAGATTTTCAAATTCAAGCTTCTCTGTCCTCAGTTTTCAGATATCAGTACTAAGCATTCTTTGCAACATGAAAAAAATGAACTTCACATGCAAAGGGAACAGATCTGTGGACAGCAAACCTCAACATACAATATGAATTCAATGTAGGGACAAATGTCTACATATAAATAACGTATAAAAGCAACCACCAACCAAATGGCAGGGCTCCATTTAAATCATCTACTTAAACTATACTGATTGAAAATCTGTGTAGCGGCACACATATATACATGTATACGTACAATTTTCCCCCAACATATTTGACACGTGTCACTGAACAGCTTTTTCCTTGGAAATTATATTAATATAAAGGTCCCACAAAAATGCAAAAGAAATACATTTCCTACTACTAGTATTTTATGAACACTGTAAAATCAATAGAATATCTATAAAACTGATTTGAGAGATAATAAATATTATGTCAGTAGAATGAGCAAAATGAACTGTGGCTATTCTTTGACTGATTAGGGATTTCAACTCACAGCATATTTGAATACATCATGTTCAACAAGCATGACTAACTGTGTTCATAATATTCTAAAATAAAGCTAACCTCCAGGAGATTGTTTCTGAAATTATTATGATAATTCTGAATTCTGTCATGACTTCAGACCTTTACCTTATCTAGATTTTCCTAAAAACGGGAAGAGATGATGCCCTAAATTTTATTTGTTATTTAGCTCCTACAAATATATCCAGCTCGTTCCACTCAAGCTAACAGATCTTAAATACCACTTTTAAACAACAGAATTTATATTTCAAGAAGCAGACCCTGTTCAGCAATATGATGTCTATGTGAAAACTGAAGCATGTAAGGATAGGCAGCCTTGCTTGCCTCTTGACAAAGTATCAAACATGCATTTTAGCAGCCTATTCAGAAAGAAAATGCTTGTCTGAGAGAATGTTCTAACAGGATTCCAACCAAAAGATATAAAGATATTAAGATATTCTTCTGTATTTGTGAGTGATCACTTATTTACTTCTTAAAACAGGAAAGCTATTTTGGAGCAACAAAGGTTTCCACCCCCATTAGAAGAACATTGTTTCCTTTCCTGCAATTAAAATACTGAATATCATACTCCCCTTAGGATTTACAATATAACTTCAGGAAATGAGGTTAGTTATTGAGTATGTAACAAGTTCACCTAGCCTACACTGAACTGATTTCTAAATAAAGGAAAAAAAATATACCAAAAAATGTACCCCAAAAAAGTACACAAAAATCCCATCAGGTTTTTTTAAAATATACCTTTCACTTTCACTGAAAGACAAATTGCCAAAACACATTAAGAAGTATCTTTGCTCACACCACGTAAACATCCTTTCCCTCTCAAAGACAGGAACTTAAGTTTCTCAAACTCAACTCTCTTTTACAAATCTTGCGAAATTAAATATCTGAGATATGCTCCAGCTTTCCTGTCCATAATGCAACCACAGGACTATTTAGGATAGGAAGCCAGGGGAAAAGCTCCTTTCATGACTGACATGAAGCCATTCACAAGTCATGAACAAGCCCTGTACTTGGATCAGGGCAGATCCCTCTCCTGTAATAATATCGCTTTCTGTCCGAGCCTCACTACGATAAGTTATTGATGACAACCTCGATTAAACTAGTAATTAAATCCTCAAAAACACTCCTATGGTTGGGCAAGGGTTGTGTGAAGGACAGAGACCAAGCAGCAGTTGTGACCTTGAAAGAAAAGTATTGATTGGATTTTGCCTTGTGAAAGGAAGGAGGGGAAACTGAAACCAAGCATCCTGAATCATTAATGAGCTCCCACAGCATGCTCCTAACTCATTTTTTACATATCCAAGTGAATCTTTCTTCTGGCTTCCTCAAAACCAGCACAATTAAAACTATTAATGAAAAGAAACTGCAGTTTGTTCAAGACAACATGAAGCACTGCTAGGCAACAACTCAAAGGTGTCATTTCTTGTGTACTTTAGACTATGTAATAGATAGCAACATATCTTATAGATATATTTAAATATACATATGTATGTGTGTGTTTATCCATATTATGTTCATTACTGTGAGCAACTAAAAGATGCTATTGATTGCCTGTGACACTACCTAGGCTTTCATTAGAACCTAGTAATGTAGAATATGATTTTCCAGTCTTTGGATCTTTCCTAGGACTGAAAGGCCTTT